>OX638363.1:21775973-22375973 GCA_951812935.1 Hermaeophaga mercurialis
AGAAAAAATATTTGACGAGAGGCTAAAAGTAAAGAACAGATTCGAACCACTAAGCGAAGTGGATACAGATCAGGAGAAAGATAAGGAGGAAGAAAAAACGAATAATCCAAAAACACCACCAGTGGTATGAGAAGGAAAACCCGAAAATCACAGATATTTTATAAATCAGGTGAGAAACACAATAAATTCTACTAACTTTTTGGAACAATTTAATAGGGAAAATATAAAAATCAATACGGGTACAAAAGAACTAAGAGAGAAATTAATAGGACATTTAAAAAACAAAAATTTAAAATTCTACACATATACAGACAAAACAGACAGACCAAAACGAACTGCAATGAAAGCAATCCCAAATTTGGAACTAGAAAGTACTAAAGAACAATTATAAATGAAATCCAATATCAAAAAATCAGTATAGTACCCATGAAGGGGAATAACGTCATTAAGCTATAGCTACTTAGTAACAGTCAATAGAAATGTAGAAATTAAGAAGCTATACAATGTAAAGGAAATCAAGTTCGTTAAAATTAAATGGGAAACATACATTAGGAGAAATAAAGTGACCCAATGTTTTAATTGCCAAAACTTTGAGCACTCTCAAATCAATTGCAACATAGATCCCAAATGCGTTAAATGCGGGAAAGACCACGCAACACGTGAATGTAAACTAATTAAAACAGAGACGAGTAAGGCAAAATGTTGCAATTGTGGAGGAAAACACACAGCAAAGAGTAAAACATGTGAGAAATACATTAAATATACGGAAAAAATAGAGATGAACAGAAATAAAAAGCAGAACAACACTATACCCAAAAAATTTACTAATAACACTGTAAATAGCAACGTAACGTACAGTTAAATAACTAAGAACGCACATCAAATTCAAAATCAGAACCCAATAATAAATGACAATCAAGGCAAAATAAACGAAATATACGAAGCAATAAACGAAATAAATCAAATAGTAAATTTAGAAAAGATGCTAAAAAATTTAAAATTAATGAGGGATGAACTAAAAAACACAAAAAAATTTATAGAAAGAATGGAAATAATCTTTAAATATGAAAACCTATATAATCAAAATTAATAAATAACTGAATAAAACAAAAGACATATAAACATAATGAAGAACTATTTAAATCGAAGAATATTTACCCTTTAAACAAGGAGGTCCCTAGCTAACTGCCGTAAAAATAGCGGGGCAAGGAAATAAAATAAATAGAAATAAATGATTAATAGATCAATAAATTAGAACTAAAGTAATCTGGTGGTCGACGGAACAGATAAAGAAATTAAAATTAAAATAATGCAGAATTATTAAGAAGAAAATATATAAAAAGGCAAACCCTCATTATTATTATTATTATTATTTTTATTATTATTATTATTATTATTATTATTATTATTATTATTATTATTATTATTATTATTATTATTATTATTATTATTATTATTATTATTATTATTATTATTATTATTATTATTATTATTATTATTATTATTATTATTATTATTATTATTATTATTATTATTATTATTATTATTATTATTATTATTATTATTATTATTATTATTATTATTATTATTATTATTATTATTATTATTATTATTATTATTATTATTATTATTATTATTATTATTATTATTATTATTATTATTATTATTATTATTATTATTATTATTATTATTATTATTATTATTATTATTATTATTATTATTATTATTATTATTATTATTATTATTATTATTATTATTATTATTATATTATTATTATTATTATTATTATTATTATTATTATTATTATTATTATTATTATTATTATTATTATTATTATTATTATTATTATTATTATTATTATTATTATTATTATTATTATTATTATTATTATTATTATTATTATTATTATTATTATTATTATTATTATTATTATTATTATTATTATTATTATTATTATTATTATTATTATTCCTACCAACTTTAAACAAACCAAAAAATGAAGTATTCTACAGAGAGTTTCCAGGAATTAACAGCGCTTAATGATGACCAGAGATAAACAATATAAACCTTAGTAGCTCTTTTATATTTATTTTAAAAAGCTAATTATTATTAAAAAAGTAAAACTTTAAAATTTCTAGTGTAACTCATTAGCTTTTTTAACTAGATTTATTTTTTACTATTGATTTGACTTCTTTTTTTTTAGAAGAATGGGATGAATAATTTCCAGCTTAAGAAAGTAAAAACAATATATGAAGAAAAAAATCTTTTTATTTTTCGACTTAGTTTCCTTGTAGCTCATTACACTAGGCTCAAAGAAACTCGAGGCCCTTTTTGCGGCTCCTATAACCCCTTTAGTCCAAAATAAACGTTTGTGCTGTCAACAACTTATGTATCAGATATATTTTTCTTTCCAGCGTGATTTTCTTTAAATTTGAAAATTAACTGAAGACCGAAAGAACCAAGTCTGGCGAATAGAGTGCACGGGGAAGTAATTTAAATCCCAGTTAATTAATTTTAACCACTCCAATAATCAACTTATGAGACGGCGCGTTCTCCTTATGAAACAAAACTTTTTTTTCAATAATCCTAGCCTTGTCTTCAGAATTTTCTGTTGCAGGTGATCATGCAAATTAGTATAATATTGTTTATTTATTGTTTTCACTTTTCAAGGTAAACAATAAAAATAAGACCTTTTGCATTCCAAAATACCGACGCTTTTACCTTTCCAGCTGATGGAACTATTTTCACCTTTTTTGGGACTCCTTCACATTTCACTATCCATTCTCCTGACTACTGTTTGGTCTCCGGTGTGTAATGGTGAACCCAAGTCTCGTCCATAGTTAAAAATGTTCTCAAAAAGTCTTTTGGTTTACGCTTATATAGCAACAAACACTTTTTTGAAACGTTCCTACGAGTTTTTGTTCCATCTTGCAAAGAACTATCTCTTGTTCAAAATTTCGAATAATATGTGATGTATCCGCTGTTATGAAATCCCCACAGTCGCAACGATCATCATCAACTTCAATCGATGATCTCTCAAAACTATTTTATAGACTTTCAGGACCATGTCCTTCCTCCTTAGAGCTTGTGCATCTCAGATTTGACCGATGAAGATCATGGAGCAAACTCGCTTAAAGTGGAATTTACCTCAACTTTAATTTCCATGTGACTTAAACCCCTAATGTGAAAATATTAAAATCTATGAGAGCTGTTATTTTGAATTTCTCCATTATTCAAAAAACTTCGAACTTGATTAGTATAGCGGGCTATCAAATATAAACGACTGGACACAAACATAATATAAAACAATAAAAAATGATCAACTCATTGTAGGTCAGGCCGGAAATTTTTCATCTCATCTTCGCAAATATGGAAAAAGTGAGTTTATACTTTATGGCGAAGTTACTATATTTTGTTGCCCTCATCATTAGAGGAAAGTTTCCAAGTTGAGTTGACACAATTACATTCTCAAAAGGTCAAGTTCTCTAGTTCATCTATCCTATTTGGAATAAACCTTTATTGAGTCGTTGTTTGCTTAAAGATCCTAGTGTTTATACTAAGATCCTAAATTGGCATTTCATAACATTAATAAATGAATTTCGCAGCCCCCACATGTTTGAGTTTCTTGTTAGTTAATTGCCTGAGACATTCTTCCTACACTGGTTCCATCTGCGATGACTAATTTTAAAAATACATTCCGTAAAAGAGTTAGTCAATTTTAACGAGTAAATTTCTATTTTTTTAACTGGTTTGTATTAATAAATATAGTCTAATAAAACATAATAACACTCTAATCAACAGTTTCCTTTATAACAAGGGATTTCCCGGACTAATTTAAAAAAACAATATATCAAATTCTAGAATTAAATAATTATAACAAGTTAAAATAATTATTTCAATAAAAGTAATTTTAGTTTTCTACAGTAGTTGTTTGGTTAATCGAACGAGATATGGAAACCATGATATACTTTATTTTTATGCCATGTTGTTTGTCTTTCTGGTTTGAGACCTTTACATAGCACGTTTTCATAGATTGGGAGATAAAGCAATTGACCAATAATTTGAGAATATAAACGCTGAATCATTTCATACAATAATCTCAAACAAATAATATCAATCAAATAAATAATAATCATTTAATTCAATTGAAAATTATAAAATACAAAATGTACAATCTAGTAAAAATACGTTCTTTGTTTACTTTGATTTCGGCCATATTTTAGCTATATTTATGGTTGACATGTCATAAAACTACTTTATTGATTTTGTTTAGACAGGATGTTTTAATTAACATTTTCGCATCCGATATGTCCGTGAATAATGAATATATGCAATTTCTGTAAATCGAATTTAGTTTCCACTGAAATGTGTAAAATACTCGAATATTCTCACCAAAGATGAAGTTGCAGTTTAAAAATATTTTTCGATCACTGGAACTCTACAATATGTACTGTTTGCTTAATCACTAAATTTATTCATAAAATCAGACTTTAAAATAGGTTTTCAGATATTTCAATATTTTTAAGGCAATATTTATGTGAATTATAGATAAAATATTTTGTTGTAATCAGTGCATTGTGTTTAAAAGTGGCCAATTCATGATAGGTTTATTAAATGGGAAGGATTTTAATACATTTCGGAAATCTAATTCTGATTTCAATAATTGTCGAAAAATAAAAACCAATGAGGGTAAAGGAAAACTATAATAGTTCTTATCTTCAATTTTTTTGTTATCAAGGAAATTTCTATACAGATTCAAAATCTTGGTTGAAGATCAAGAAATAAAAGTTTTGAAACTTGAAGCTTTCTAATATTATGATGAAGGAAAAGGATTGGTCACTATCAATATTACTATTATAGACAAAAGTATTACATTTTGATAAAATCCCTACTAAATATTAAATATAAAGAATTGAGAAAGTTGTCTTAGATACGGTTTGTTATGGTTGTCTTCATTACTGTCAATCTCACTTATTACCTTCCTCTTTACTCTCTGCGCTATTGCTATCTGGGCTTTTGTTTTTTATTTCTTTTCCTTGAACCGTCTTATCTCTTCTTTCTCACAAAGCATTTTCTTTATGGGTATTTCCTAATGCTGTTTCCTAATTGTTTTTATTACTTTTTCCTTGGTGCCGGGGGATGGGGGGCTGGTATCGGCGAAAGTGTTGAAAAATGGACGTGGGCTTTCGTTTTTAGCTCATTAGATTGGACAGTTTGTGAGTTCTGCTTCTGAATTCCGGAAGTTGAAGGTTGGGATCTTGTATTGGACATTCTTCGAGCAACGTTTCCCAACGTTAAATTGCAGCAGATTCTGAGAAGACACTATCCAACATTCCTCTTCTACCGTTTCCATAATCGTTACATTTCTGTCAGGTTCAGTAACGGTTGGAGGTTCAGCTGCTGCAAAATCATCTTCGGTGAATTTCAGAAAATTGAAGGGAAATATTATTCCAGTTGTCCTAAATCCAGTAACCCCCGTTTCAATATTTGCTACTTGTGTATACACCGAGTTGAAAATTTTAACCAGATTATAGTCTGTTAATTTGTAGTGCTTTTTTAATTTTATAAAAAGTTGAGAATGTCGTGGGAATGCATTTTTCAATGGGCCAAATAAAGTTATATCTAGTGGTTGCATTTTATGGGATGTGTGGGGCGGAAGGCAAACAATTATTATCGAGTTTTCTTTACAATATTCATATATTTCGATGGATATGTGACTATCGTGATTATCCAGAATGACCAATACTGAATTATCTGCTGTAGCTCGAACATTGCCTTGGAAATATTGTAGTCATTTCAGAAATATTTTTTCATTGCCCCAATAATTGCTAGAATAGCAGTACTTTGCGTTAATTGGTCGTTTTTCTCTCATAAAGGGGTCGTTCTTATTCTTGGATAAATAATGGTGGTATATAAGACCCAGTTGCACTCATGGCGCATATTACAGTAAATGTTCTACCACGTTCTCCCGACGACATAATGCCAAATTATTTGATTTCTTTGGGCACCAAACGTTTTGCTGTTTCTTTAGGGATAGTAGAAATCCCAGTTTCATCGACGTTATACATTCTACTGGGTGAAAAGTTATATTTCTTCATTACTTTCTGTTAGTTGAAGAAATAGTGATCCACTTCAGTTTTGTTAAAAGCCATTATTCGATTAATATTTGTAGATTCTGGTTTCCTTAAGCTTATTTCAGGGTTTGTCTTTAAAAAGTTTCGATACCAGTCTGGTCCAGCTTCTTGTTTATCTTCATTATTCCTTTCTGCTAATTTAAAAACAAATTGACATCATTCTCTTTTGGTTATCCCGAAGAACAGCTTAGCGAAGTGAAGTACATGATCACGAATTTCACGTTTTTGTGAGAGTGATAGTGAATATTGGAGTCCTACCCACTTTTTATTGCTTTAAACTATTTCATATCTTTAGATGACGTCTGAGGGTAGCCTCGTAAAATCCATATAATCTTTCTGCTTCTCTCACCTTCTTATTTTCGTTAATTATAGCATTCAGTGCTTCCTCAAATTCTTCTTTATTTTTTCCTCTAGTCGTCTTCCTTTGATATTTGCCCATCTGAAAAATTCATTATCTCTATACATGTACCTTCTAAATTTTTATGAAAGATGACGCGCGTCAACTTATCCACCAAAAACAGCGTCATCTTAGCCGATTTTACAAATGAACAAAAATGGTCGATAATTAAATATTAAACGAACTAATTCAATCTAGGTGCAAATTACGCGTAATTGATTTTGCTTTACGTATATGCAATAAGTTTTATTGAGAGATATGAAATGAAGAAATTACCGCAAACTAAGTAGCTGATGACAATTAGATGTAGCGAGCGACGTTAATACTTTGTTGTCTGCGAGGCTACTAACATAATAAGGGACCTATAGTTTTTCATACTATCATCTAAAATAAGTGTAAAATTGCACAAAAATCAAATTCGTTAATATTACTGCATGCATAGAAGAGCTATGACCGTGCGTCATCTTTTCAGCCGCGTCATCTTTTCAGCCGCGTCATCTTAACCGACTCTCCCCTACAATAAATTAAAGCAGGCAAGTAATTATCATTCATATATTTATTGTTTCTATAAATTTTTAAAAATAAACTTCCTCAATATATTTTATTCTAAGATGCTTTCATATGATAACTACAAGTTTTTCATATTATTTATGAAATCAGCTGGAAATCTTTTTATTTTTAGATTACCGAGTCTCCGTAGGTCCTGCTTTTACATGTATTATTTTTTCGCTATTATTAATGGAAAACAATCTTAAGTTGACCTTTGGTTGTCATTTGTTCCCAAGCCTTTAGTAATTTTCTTTTAAATTTTAAACTAAATAAAAACACTTCTGATAAATTCGTCATCTTTAAACTTTCCCATTCTTCTTGTAAATGCTTTGCTCCGGATTATCCTTAGTTACCACAACTGGGAGCGAATCCCTAATTAAATCGGTGCATGAGGCTCCAGAGTCAAGAGAAAAAATAATAGCAGGACCTTCCAAAGTAAACACTTCTTTCCAGGTCATATATCTTTCAAGGGGGCCTCCACTCACTCTTTTGATATATCCCCTTTTAGGGATGCTTTTGAAATTGTAATCCTGGAAATTATACTACCAAACCCGGAACCCTTTAAAAAATGAAGGCAGACGTGAAATTTATAAAAGAAAATGAAAAGTATCTATCTGTAAGAAAAATCCAAAAAATAATCAAACATTTTAATCTTAAGAAATGCCTAAGAAACAAAACAGATTATCAATTTAATCCTTCCACAAGTGCTCCTACTCTTGTTAAATAAATTTTGTATTTTCCATAAATCATTTTGTATTTTAAAAGTTCATTTTTGTCTATATAGGACGAAATATACACGGAAGCGAAAAAGTTTGGCAACAAGGTATTTTCTTTGAAATGAATAATTATGAAATTGTAGGGTGGTGAATGGGACTGTATTCTTCATTTTTTAGCTTATTTTTTCCTCTTTTCAAAATACTAAAGTAGTACTACATTAATAATGTAATGATACACAGAATAAACCGAAGATATAATGCATGTTTATTGAATAGTTACATTAATTTACAAAAATAACTAAAGCAAAGAAAAAATGCAGTTTTTTCACAGTGCTTCACAAGTGTTGCCCATCTATTTCTTGACAATAATAAAATCTATCTTGAAAGTTCCGAATAGAATTCTTCATTTCAAGACGTATGCGATTCATATTAGTTGGTCTGTTTACATAGACGCGATCCTTTAGGTAGCCCTATAAAAAAAATTAAGTGAAGGGAGATATTGTTGGCCAATCCATCTCTGGGGGAAAATGGTATTCAAATATTGTCTAACGATTCTATGATAGTGTGCAAGTGCGCCACACCACACCAAACACATTAACTTGTTGTGGATATTGTATATGAGTATCATCCATCCAGTGCAGATTAGAATCTGACTATTACCGGCAATTATATCTGTTAACAGTACCGTCCAAGCAGAATGTAGCTTCATCACTGAATACAACAGAATCTAAGAAAATGTTTTGCCTATCAAGTTTCTGTAAAACCATTTCACAAACTCTAGTCTCCTTTCAAAATCATCTTCTGCTTATTCTTGGTGGTTTTGTATTTTATAGTGGAACTTATTTTTATGCAAAATGGTTTGTACAGTCTTCTTACTAGTATCATGATATCTTGACAGTTCATATGCAGATGTTTTAGGACATCTAATAGGATACATAAAGCAGTATCTTGATTAGTTGCAGTTTTTGGTCTGCCAGGCCTTGGGCGGTCCTCTACCGTACTGGTTTTATTAAATGTATTAATTATTCTCGAAACCGTAGATTTGCTTATAGGAGGTGTTTAAGGATTTAAATCGTTGAACAGGTGACTTACTTCCTTATAAGTACGTTTTCTATCGACATATCCAATAAACATTAGTATCTGGATTCGTTCTCTTTCTGATAAATTTGCCATTATATAGAAAATCGATGGTAATAAATGTTGAAAAATCTCTACAAATAGTTTGACTTTTGCTTATTAAGTATATCATATGAATACTGTTATTGCGATAGGTTAAATTAGATTAGGTTAGGCTAGATTTATGTTAAGTTAAGTTATGTAAGTATTAAATATTCAGTCGTTCAAACATATAAGGCTGGTATATGTATTTATAATTTATAACGCAACTATGGCTTTTATGGATTCATCTTCTTCCAAAACAACACCAGTAAATAATATTATATTATTTTTTATATCATATTATTTTTTTATTTCTATAATGAACTAGCAAATATAACATTTTTTATTTTGTATTCACTGGCATTTAAATCCTTGGGTGCATGAGAACCAGAGGCACTCAGTTAAAAATCTGGTAGATATTGCCTCAATATGGAAATAACTATAAAAACCTTATAAAACCGGCAAAAGATTGACAAAATAAATAGTATACGTAGTGTGACGGGATTATTGACTTAAGGGGTAAAATTAAAAAAAAAATAATTTAGCATCTTATTATTAAAGAAACTAAAATGACAAATTAATAAATTAAAAATAAAAGATTATTTGTGAATTACAATCAAAATTTGCCAAATTTATATTCTAATTTAAGAAACTGAATCATTAAGTTTATTATTTTTATTTATTAAATCAAAAGTGATTTCTCTGTATAATTTCTATAAACATCTCAAGTGAAATCTTAGTCTTTGGCATATTATAAAAACTTATTGAATAATGTTAAAATAAATTTAGAATTTAAAAATTTAATATGGTGTCACATTTGACTATAATTTATAGTGTATCCTCATTTAGAAACCAAAAATGTACCAATAAGTAATTTGTAAAATTGATAAATGAATTTATTTTTTAGATGTTGCAGCTGTTTTTAATTGGTATATATTTATATATGTATATATATTTATATATATATATACCTACTCCTCGGAGTCTCAAAAAACGGGTTAAAGATAAATGATTACATTATAAGGTTAAACTTAATTTCATACTTCAGATGTAGTGTTCACTTTAATATTGAAATTCAGCTTTTTCAAATTAAATATGAATCACAAAACGTCTTGTACATACCCAGTACTACTACCTACAATGATTCCATTATCAACACCATTTCTGAAGAAATAACATTACAAGCACTTGAAAAAGCACGACACTTGTCCAAATTCATTCATCGAATAACTAAGAAGAAATAATAATATTAAGAAGTTAAAACCCTTGACTTATAAATTCTATACTCATTTGAACCTTAACTGTTAATTAATAATTTAACAAACCAGAAAAAATATTGTTGTATATATTTTCTATGATTAGATACATTTCATGACATGTTATTCTTGACAAAGAGATTTTGATTATTTAAGTAACAAGATGTTACATAAAAAAATAAGAGAACATTATCTCCATAACATAAACGAAAATTCCATATTCTTATTAGGTTTTGTTGATACAAAAACAAAATATGAGGCTCCTAACGCGAAGGGCATTGATAGAATTAAAAAATGTTGTTAAATAATGAAAGCTAAGTAAAATCCGTCTTTGTTAAGACTATTATAAGAGAGCAGGGATAATCTGGTTGTCCTCTTTATTCCAAATTTATGCCTTAATCTTACCCTTCAGCTCACAGCTAGCAAATTGCCTCCTTCTTATATGGAATTATAGAGCGAGAAGCGTAGAAATTTCGCAGTTAATTTGTACTGAATGACATAAATTTTATGTATTATTAAAGGAGAATATAAAATTCAAAAGAAGTTATTACTCGATTCAAAAAATAAAATATTAGGTAAATAAAAAGTTGAAGACATTTCATTCCTTTTTATTTTGCGATAAATTCCTTTTCCAGCTGGTTTAAAGCCTGATAAATTTGATTTTTAATTAAGTTTGCAGAGGAAAAAGAAAAATATTAATGGCTTATACTATATTCAATTATTTTACTATAAATTAGAACGCAGTAATTTTTTATATAATACAGAAAATGTCATCATTTCATTAAAATTTAATTTTTACGTAATTTTGCAATAAAAATAAGAGAAAATTTTCCACAAAACGTCCAAAACAAATTCTGCTTTATGATATAGCATTTTGTAAGATTTATACTAATTTTTCTGCAAGAGTTATAAGAGATAGATGACTAAGAGATACGCAATAAGTCGGTTCGATACCAATTAACACGGGCAATATAAATTAAATTATGTATTTTCTCTGTAGACGCTGCTTTGACAAAATTTGGACAAAGTGATAACATTAAACGTCACCCTCAGCCAAGTCCTCAAAGGACTTTGAAGGATTGAACGGCACCAAGCATACATTACCACCAGAAAGAGAATCATTAATTTGTGTCATAGCCAGATAATATAACCTCTCACGAATTTGTATTATGAGTATCAGAACAAAGTAGCAACATTTTTTATTTAATGTTGGTTATATTATGTCTTTAATTTGAGTCCGGAAAATGGTTCATTACAGTATAAGGCCAATAAGTACTTAAATAAAAAGCACTGTTTCTTAAAAAAATACAAAGAGTCATCTTTTTATTTAAAATTTATAATATTTTATCTTTATCCTCTATTTACAATTTACAAAGTCTAGGGTGTTTACATCTGGTCTTTGTTTGCAATCTGCATCTGAACAAAAAGTTTTACCGATTTACTGAAAAGAATTCCAATTAGTCATATTATAGAATTCGTAAGACAGATCAAAGTTAGAACGGGGTAGGTATAATGGTTGATAATATAAACCTATATTCTAGCATTTTATAATGGTAACCTGACGATACTGTAATCGAGTATCATAAAAATCTTTATTATATGTATATAGTTCAAGAACCATAATGTTCTTTTGGCACTATAATTTAATTATCTAATGGTGATAAAAGGATATTATGGTACACGCCGCGTTATCGACAATATTAATAGCCTGGTACTATAATGACTCTTATTAGGATTTCTATAATAAAACAGTATTTATGTTATAACTTATATTGATCATATTAAAAATCATTATGGTACTTTCCATGAGTATTATGAATTACATACAAAACTTTAACACCGCACGTCAAGCATTACATCATTACAAATAAAAATCTCAATATTATCAAACCGAACACAATGACATATTCGAAGAAGAATATTGAGAAACTTACTTATTTGAAAGGTCATTAAAAACAAAAGTACTTCAGTTATTGTTTTAATTCTTTTTTTATTTGAGAATACAATATCCCAAGTTTTTTTTCAAACAGTCTTGAAAATGACATCGGTTAAATGGCGACCCCCATTGTACATATATTGATTAAGTCGATTTCTGAAGTTCGTCTCCACTCTTCGCAGCATATCAATCGGTATGTTGGCAATGGAGTCGCGAATGTTGTTCTTGAGGTGAGCTATGGTCCGTGGTCGATCGACATAAACTAGGGATTTCAAATAACCCCATAAATAACGCAGCCGGAAATGTGAAAGTGAGCCTCGTCACTGAAAAAAAACGACCGCGTCTTGAGGCAGGTTGTCAAGCAGCACTTCACATGCATTTTGACGGACAAAATCGCGTTCAGTTCAATCTTGCACAACAGCCAATTTATAGAGATGAAATCGAAGGTCTTCATGGAGAATTCGTCTAACAATGGTGTCACAAATTCCCAGAGCAGCTGCATGTTTGCGAGCCGAACGCCGGGGAGAACGCAGAATTGACTGCCTCACTCTTTCGACATTTTCCGGAGTTCTGGTGGACCGTTGATGTCCATTTCTGGGTTTAGCGACACTTCCACACTCCTCAAATTAGTGAACCCACGACAGAATCGAATTACGGCCAGGAACGATTATGTGAGGAGGAATTTCAAAGCGAGCGCGGAAGGCACGTTGCGTAGCAACAAGTGAGCGTCCGTTAGAAAAGAAGCTCTCAACGGCGAACGCCCGCGTCTCTAGACCATAGCATGATGGCAACTGACTAGAGGGGGAAACAAACTTGGGGACTTCCCCTCCAGATGCGCAAAATATCAAAAATTATATCTCGTACAACATCTTCAACAATATCTTTTAAAGTTAGAAATAATCTAGGTTCATTTTTATTAAATATAAAACCTAAAATTAGTAAATTTTCAAAATCGGGTATTTACAATCTAAATTGTCCGAATTGTAACGCCATCTTTTCGGCCAGACTATTAGAAATTTAAACATAAGGTACTGTAAACACTTACGAGCTTATAGATAAAGACAACCAGATAAGTGATATTACCCACTAAACACATACCTATACTTAATAACACAATTACCTTTTACACTAAATACCTATATAATACAAACCAAAAATATTTTTAGGAAAAGAAGAACATTGTATATATTGTGTAATATGGTGATTCGTTCAAATGTTTATGACAAGAAATTATTTATGCTTATAAAAAATCTGTCAATCTGTCAAATAGTGTGTCAAAACAGCGAAAGTCGATTGAATATAACTTAAAATGCTTTGAAATACTGTGGAAATTCAGATAAGTATCATTTATCTTTTCAAATTTAGCATATATATTTTACTATTTTTTTATTCATATTTACCTCTTGCTACGCAATAAGGTAGGATTATTGTTACTATATATTATTAAAAGTCGGTTTTCTTTCAAAATTTTCTTTTTTAATTCTTAGATCTTCTAAATTAAGTTTTTTTCATATTTTGTAGATACCTGCGAATATTTTTTCTAGTTTCTATTATATGATCTCTTTAAGTCTTTTTTAGTTTCCTTCTCTTTTATGATTCAATGAATTCATAAGCAACACATTTGGTATCAGGAACAGATATTATAGAAACCGGAACTATAAAAAAGTAAATGCTTCAAACCTGTTACCATTTTTTTAACTTAAAAAGATTAATAATTTTATGGTGTTGAAAAAGTGTAGCAATTACCTATTTGCTACTTAAATTGACTACAATAAAGGTCCGCCACATTGAAGACATTTTTAAATTTAATGGAACTACCCGGCTAATATGAAAATAGCTTTTCAAAAGATTACTATTTTGAAACGGCAAAGCTTTGAGGCAGTTACTAGTTTGTGGAACTAAATTGAGACTTACAAGATATGGTATTTTATAGTTCCAGAAAGCGATTCTAACAACGTACCTGGAATAAACAAGGGAACTTAAAAGTATAGAAACTTTAAGTAACATACATAGAACCCGGGTACCCCCAGTAGAAGACTGTGTCTCTTGAAATTAGCCGCTTCTTTCACATGCCACCATATAGTGAATTATACTTAAAATCGCCACCCTATGGTATCATTATCCTATTTAGTAACATCAAATTTAACAAAATGGCTTCCAAATTAAATCATCTGATAGATTTTCATCTATTTTTATAGAAAACTGAAAAAAACAGCAAACGACCAAGCGAGACTTAATTTATCTGTTAATTACTTACAACAATAAGCCATCTAACAATTCTAATTTAACCTACACCTACATATCAATTGTCGATAGATAAAATCGATTTTTCAAATATCGATACTTTGATTAGGTATCGGAAAAAAATATTGGTTGCTGGAAAATCCGTAATTTTTCAGAAGTCATTGTTAAGTTGCATGACTATATTTTCTTTCGTACTAGTTTATAATTTTTTACATAAGTAATAGAACAAACTGAATAACACTGACAATATAATATCGATACCTAGAGTATTGATATTTTTAAGAATAATTTAAAGATATTTTCAGCATCAAAATATTTATATGTGTTGTTCAATATGAAACATGATATAGAGAAATTGTATTTTATTCTTCCAAACGTATGAATAAGGTAAATTTTTAACTAGCGTTTGGTTCAAATTTACTTTTTTGTAAATGTACTTATAAAATGGCAAATGGGATCTTGGTGGCGAGAAAAAGTCGTACTGCACTTTATCAGGATCTTGCTGCTATACAGTTCCATTAGGATGGTTCCGATTGTTATTTTATCGTAGCGAATACTTTAAAAGGCATAACGGTTAGAATTTGCCACCTTGTAGATGGCTAATATAACATAGAAGTAGGAAAAGGTACTTTGAGATACATACGTACCATATCCACCATTTAAAAAATTAAAATATGGAATCACACCATTATTTTTAAGTTCAAAAAGTGTTAATATAATGCTATTTCCGATAAACTAACAAAAGAATCTTAATATACTTTCTCCAATTATACATTTATACTAATATAAGATTTATAAAAAAAAAGAAAATTTGTTATTATATTTTAAATATTTTTTATTAAATATGTGTATATATTGAGGGCGCTTTTATTTTTTCAACCTAATTTTCAAAAATTTACGATAAATTTTCATTTGTTTATAAATTTTGTATCCAATATGAACAACACATGAATTATTTAGATATTATCAATTCTGGTTATACCGCCATATTAAGTATAAGTATTAAAATAATGATGTTATGGAAACCTTAGTGAATGGAATAACAAGTTAAGTTGAGATAAGTAATATTCAGAAATATGAAAAATAAAGACAACAAACATAGAACTACACTGTAACTATCCTGGAATGTTCCTACAATGTAGCCGTGAGGTTCCATGAAGTTGTAGGGACTTCAAATAATTTTTATTACGAAAAACTAAATTTGTAACTCAATGAAGAATATGAAACCTTTCCAAATTAAAAACGAAATGTAGTGAAATTTTAGCTTTTAAAACTATTAAAAACAAAGTCGCTAAAATGATCTGACCATCACGAATACAGATAATAGTGGTGCGACAGTAATTTAAACACAAATCAAAAATAAACGAATTTATCATATCAAACGATTTGAAAATTGTTAGTAGAAATCCAACTAAAAATGTTCAGATATATTAGGGAACTAGATAATCCATCAAATCTCCTTCTTAGCGACTATGAGCAAAAAACATATAATTTAAAAAACCTCAAAGACCAAAATTATATGGTACTCTTAAATTACATAAAAGTACAAAGTAAAAAATCTTTAGAATTCATCCAAAAACTCAAAAGAAAACAAAAAATTAATTTCATTTGATATTAGTAGCATGTTTTCACAAATCCTCCCATCTGAATGTATATCAATAGTAACTTAGAAGAAGAAAACAACCAAGTTTTAATTTTATAAATTATACATTTGTCTAATTTATGTATCTTTCAAAATTACTTTGTTTTTGATTCTTTAAGATCTTCTATACTACATAAAATTATAAGTGTTACATATGGTTGAACTCGTATTGAAGAGAAGATTCCAAAAATGACTGAATATACAGGGTGATGTATTTAAAAAACGAAAGTGACTAATAATATCAGACAAACGGCAAATTTAGTAACATTGCAAATGTCAAATCTGGAATGTCCGCATCCCAAAATAGGCTTATCCCAAAATTTTGTAGAATTCGGAGTAGCAATTTACAAGATAATTGGCCGTTTCTATACTTTTGGTCCACTCTGTATATAAAATATCGAGGGTAAGTAATATTGTCTGTCATATAGTTAAAAAAAAATATTTTGATGACTTTATAGAAACGCTCGTTTAATCTAGTTTGCATATTGGATGATGATTAGTTACGTTTGGTCTACCGTTAAACTTCGCCTGTATGTATTACCATAATATATTTTCTTAAGTTTTAATTCGCACTTCTTTTACCACTGAAGAATATTTTAAATATTTGTAGTGAGAAAAAAATCATCTTAATAATTTCGGAACGTGTGGTATTCGATAATAAAATTTTACATATCGTTAAAAATTAAAATCCGATTAAATTCAATGTACTACCTAAATAAATCTATGGTGGAAGTATTAGAACAATGACGCTTAAATAAATAAATAAAAAATAAAAATAAATAAAATGGTAAGATTTTAATCGCATTGTCGTAATATTATATAAATGAAAGCGCCGCTTCTCCAGCTAAAAAATATTTCTAGCGTAATTTGACGACGAGAAAATATCGGAAAATATTTCTTGTTGTCATGGCAACTTTTTAAAATAACATTTAATTGGCTACATAACGATTGTCCCTTATAATTCAATTATTTTAAATGAATTGTTAGTAACAATTTATCCACTAAGGAGATTATAAATAAAAATTTACTTTATAACTGCTTAAAAATAATTCGCTAAAGTTGCTTTTTCTCAATTTGTTTGTTATCTGTATTAGAAACTCATTAACCTGTCAGACATCCGATCTGACATTGTCATACGATTCAGATTGATGTTGTTAGTGTTGAAATGAAGTATCAAAAATAACACATTCAATTAATTTCGCAAATCTTTTTACGTTATGAGATCATGAATAATAATACTCTGAATATTATTAAATAAATATTAAAGAAATTCTTTATTGATCTTTGCAATAATGTTTGAATATATAAGTTAAATAAAAAAAGAGAAATGTGCAATAGCTAGTATTATTTTATTAGCGGAAAGTGATACTTTACCGCTTTGCCGCGTTAGAGAAGTGCGGAAATCTGTCTAAAGCCCGAATAACTCTACTGCACGGCTTCGAATTCCAATGTCTTCGAGCAAGAAGACGATAGCAGCAATCTGGTAGATACACATATATTGTCCACTACATTTAAGCAACCGGCAAAGAACTTTCCGCTGCAAATACAAACTAGATTTTTTTTTATATTCGCGCCCTTTTAAAAATAATAAACAAGTTTTCAGCGTTTCAAAAATAAACCAAATGAGAAATACAACAAATACAACTATGATTAATTTTAATTTATTTTATTGCTTTGAAGGCTTCACTTCCTTTTCACCAGAGATGGTATTCCAATTATACTGCGGTCAATAGAGGGTAACAATAATGTTAAATTACCACAGATTGCCGAAAAGTCAACTTTACAGTTGAATTGCTTCATGCAAAAAGCTACTACATAAAACTATCTGAAATGAATTTGAGAAAAAAACTTTGGGAAAAATTGACCTATTATTAAGATATTTTCTGTTATGTGGTTATATATAAAGACTACCTAAAACTAAATTGATTTTGGTTTCAAATAAATCCCGTTGGACTTAAATTATTTATTGCATAAAGAAACGGTAAAAAGGAAGGAAAATACTTTATTTAATCAAATAGCAATGTAGAAAGGGGGACAAAATATACAAACAAGATGAGATTTGGTTTTGAACTTTTAAACATCGTCAGTTTTGCTTTGTTTCAGTTTTTCTTGAGAGATAATATTTTCCAGTTGGAAGAAGTAGTGCAATCCGTTTTTGCATCTTGAATATGTGTTTGACAAGACTATTGATGTATGAACGAGCTGTAACTAGTCTAGGCATGGCTGAGTTATAATTAAAGTCACGGAATCTGATGATTCCAATCGAAAGTTTATTTTTTAACATAATGCGCATTCCTTGAATTTAAATGGAGATAGGGCACTTCTTGAAATATTAAAGCCACCAATCTTAAAATCCAGGATTTCGCCAGCCTCAACCATCTTGGAATATTTGATGCATATTGGAGCTGGGCACGATGAGTTTGGTCAGTTATCGCATGGAGTAAAGGCGGTAGAATCACTTGACTCGTTTTTACCGTTCCCTTCACGGGAGATTTCCGACAGCATTTTGTGCGGTTCGAGCAAGAAGGGGTCCAAGACCGGGACTTGGGAACCTTGTTGCACCAGTCACTTTTTTTGTATATTTTCTAGACGCTTATGGAATTACTTTGAAAGGTCCCTTGTTGCATAAATCGATAAAACCACCCAAAAACCTATCCAAAAAAGTCATGAAAGTGGACTTAAGTCCCTTTTTTACATGAGCCGATTCAGTTAGTTATTAATACATGCTAAAACCTACTTTGGATAGGATTCGGCAAAATTTCCGGTTAGGGGTAGCGTGCTCCCGGCGTCGGTGATCAGCCCTGGTCGCAGAAATAGGCCGACGTTAAATAAAATAAATAATTACTCTTATATATTTTAGATAAGTGGCAGGGAATGATTTAATTTCGTGGTTGTATTGGTAAATATACAAAAAATGTCCATTTATGTTGTGATAATATGAATTGGTTTTAATTTCGGTTTTTTTAATTATCCTTTTATGGGTTTTGAAGGCCTAATGGCCAACGTAATACAATAAATGAAATATAAACAGTAATTACGTATTCTCAGTACATAATTTAAGTCACATAGGACTTTCAAGCGAGTGGTAGCGAACCTAGATTTGTTTAGTTTATTGCTCAAGACATCAGTTGACTAAAAACTCTATAACACACTGAATGATACCTACATTTCCAGTCAGAACAATAACTTTTTTTTTGTATTTCATATTTATTCTAGCAAAAATATTTTTCAATCTTATTATGTGATTAACATACATTACCTAAAATTGTTTTTCTTTATGTCTCGTATAAAATCTGATATAGCATCCACACATTTGCTGTAATGCTATCCCAATTTATATTATCATAGATAATTATTTTTTAATTCACCTGCCCAATTAATTTGATTTTTTTAATAACTCTTGGCAAAATCTAATAGTCAAAGAAAGGATTTCGTCTGTAACTGCACAAATTAAGTAATTGTCTTTCCAGTTTAAAGATACTTTGCTATACGTGCATCTTAAAAAATCGATTTTGCCATTTGGCACTCTGAGTTTTCTTTTTCCTGATTCATTTCACGTTCCCATGTGGGAATTTGTTATGCTTATGTAGGTCTCATCCTTTCTTATCGGTTATCAGACTTGTATGGCAACCCACTTACTTTTGTTTTCTTCTCTGTTTTGGGTGACCCTCTTATTCCATCTACCTAAGCTAGTTTTATATTTCCTCTCACAAGGATTGTTTCCTTATAGTTAGTTTTACGTTTTTCAACAGTATTAGTTGACCCACTTTTTGTACTTTTTATTTGAAGCATATATATTAACTATAAAAATATTAATTGTTTAATTTTGATGTTAAGTTTACCACATACTTTTGTTAAATATGCTTAATTTTCACCTTTTACTTTTTAATATCATACGTCAACTTTAATTTTAATTAGTTAATTTTATTAATTGTAACTAGGTAAGTTTATTCATTGCATACTTAAACATTTTGTAATACATTTACTTTTGTTAGTGTAGACCTGATGATGACTTACTATAGTCGAAACTAGTCGTCCCTCTTTTTATACATTAAATTATTATGTGGTAATGATTTCGAGTTTTTTTGTTAATCCTCTATACCACATCTGAGCCCAATAGAGAACCTTCTCTATATTAATGTTCATATCAGTTACGGTAGGAAAATAATTTCCAAATAAGTCTTATATTATTACTTTTTTCTTATTGAAATTAAGCTTTCTGCGCCAAATTAATATTATGGTGAAAAGACTACAACACGGTTCTTTTATGATCCTTTCTTAATAAAATTAACATATAAATTTAACTGGAAAGAATGTTAAAAACCGACACGGCCTAATTAATTTAATTCCTTCAATTAATTCGACAGAAACAACTGCCAAAAATTAAGTCTATGGCGAACCCGGTCTTGATTTAAGGTTTTGAGACCCCAATTTATATTGTAGACTGCGATCACTTTAATTACTAATCATTAAATTCGCCGTGCCAATCGAGTTAACTAAATTGAAATCTTTGTAATAAGCAACGTCTTAGCAAAAAGCAATTAAATGCCCTATCGATTTTCTCATTTAACCGCGACATACTATTTATTTGTATATTAGACGTGAGAAATGATTTTTTGTGTTGAAAATACACAGAATTCAACATTATAATTGAGTTTTATAGTGAATAAAAACTATGTTTTAGAACCCGATTTTTAGGGTTCCATTACGGCCTATTCCTTTAGAGATCCAATGTATCTTATGAAGACTATGATCGTTTTCACAGGTGCTACTCAATAGTCACTTTTTTTTCTACCATTATCGAGACGGAAATAATGCGGTGTGTATCATCTTCTTTTGGTTAACCGAGGTTCTTGTGAATATTCCAGTCAGATGGCGAAGATGGTTTAATTACATTAGCTGTATATTTGGAAAGCAACAAAAATTAATGTTTTATAAATGTGGACTTTCCTTGTCTTTGAAAATGTCAATAAAAACATTAAATTGCTTGTAGACATTGCACGTGGAATAATATAAAACAGCTTAAGCACATGGTAATTTCATACATAAACTTGAAGTCCCGAGCAGTTGCCGGATATTTCAATAACCTATAAAACGACAATTTAGCCTTCTTCTGTAGAATAAACTAGAGAAACATTAGAGATAGAACAGGTCACAAGCTTTAACAGCCAGGAACAAATATAGAAGAGTCTATAAAAATAGATGAAGAAATAAAACAGATGGTTGGAAAAGCTAAAAGAATTTAGAAGGCTATAAAAAGAGGTACCACAAGAAGTAAAAACACAAGTCCACCGGGAAGTAGTTAAACAATCTTTAATCTATGGCAGTGAATCCTGAACATTAAATAAAAAAATAATTGAAATAAGACGACTAAACTGCCTTGGTCATAAACAGAATGAAAGACGACAGATTGATAATAGTAGTTTATGTAACAAGGTTAAAATGAAAAAAATATTCTAACCGAGTAACAGACTATATTTTCTCCCCGACCAAAAATGTTCTCGATTTTTCACTCATTATTTTATTTAAATTAAAATTTGTTATTAGGTGATTTTAATAGTCATGTTCTTATTGCTCCAGCTCGTGACAGTTCCGTACAAACATTGCTCCCTCCGTCATGGTACAGTGATTTTTATATTTCCCCCCGACCATATTTTTTGGTTATCACGGCCGTGATTTATTCACCTTCCGTTTCTCTGCATTTGTATGTTGTTTCTCTACTGC
Source organism: Hermaeophaga mercurialis (assembly GCA_951812935.1). NCBI lineage: Eukaryota > Metazoa > Arthropoda > Insecta > Coleoptera > Chrysomelidae > Hermaeophaga > Hermaeophaga mercurialis. Next base: position 21,797,730 of record OX638363.1, read on the forward strand.
TCGTTCTTCTTCATGCAAAACTAGAGCAATCATCAACAGTTCGTCCTCCGAGAACATTGTCATGTTGGGTACTGAAATGCACTGACAACACTGTTATGAATTCACACATGTCACAGTGAAATCACCGCCGGTACAAATACGGAACTTAATACTTATTTTTACTCATAACAAAATGTGTAATTGAAATATGCCTGCTAACAGACTTACTAAGAACTATTACTACAGAACAACTAGCGTTACACAAACGAAGAAATGTGATGTTAGAGGGGCAACATTTTTAGTTAAAAGTTGCAATTAGTATCGGTTACTGTTCTAAAAAAAATGTCAATAAAAATTTCCCTCTAATATCAAGTGCATCTGTTTCTATACCGGTAAATTATTATGTTATATAAATTGAAATAGACGCAACAGACAAAGAATCCTTGTAGCAACCTATAATATTATAATTTTTTAATTGTATTAAAAATAATAAATATGCAGAAATGCATATCTAAAAGCCACGTGTAAATGGCGACACACCTTTCATGTCTCGAGAATTCCGATAGTATTTGTAATATTGGTTCACTATACGAGTATAGCAGAGAAATCGTTCTGCTAAAGACACATACAGTACGCAAACCACTTACAGAATAAAATTATTTTTACCGTTATTTCAAAGATTTATACAAAATGTTTAGACACGTCAACTTTTTAACTCAATTCTACGTTCTACGAAAGAAAATCGAAATATAAAGGGTGATTCCTGTAAGTCCAGCATAGGCGGTAACCTCTTTCATTGTATATTTATGAAAACTCCTCGATATGCTAACGACCTATACTACTTATGATCCAAGTAAATAATTACAAGGTGAGATTTAGAAATTATTTGAAATTCAGTAATTACATAGGATTTTCTATTAAGAAAAAAATTACACGAAAAATTTGAATTTGTATTATATTAAAATAAATCTTTAAAATATTTGAGGTGAAATATTTCTTATTTCTATTATCTTTCTTTGAGATCTTCAGTGCTACTTAGCTTTATATTTTATTCTTGACCTAAATCTACAGAAAAAAATCCAACGACGTAGCCTGGTGATTTAAAAATAATTTTTTGTGATTTCCACCCTTTATACAAGGTGTCCCCAAATATAGTACGTTTCTTAAAGGTATGTGTAGAATGCACCATTAAAAACAAAAACTCTTATAACATATTTTAATTAAATCATCCGTTTTTAATAAAAAACCCTTTCACTAGTTTTTAAATCTATACAGGGTGAATCACCATTGACGCGACTGTCCTTTACTCTAAAACGCGGTGTATTTGATTAAACTTTTGTAAGAGTACTTTTTTCTGTATATTCAAAAAACCTTAATTTAATGTTAGGTAGGTACAGGTTGCACCAAAAAAACAAATATATCTATCAAAGTTATGTTTTTTTAAATTGCAAAATTTAAATTTACAAAAATTTGAAATCCCGTCTTCTTTTTGATCACTCTGCATCAAATATTTTTTAATGCCTTACATAATACTTGAAAAGTTAGGCTAGCGACATGTAAGCCGTTTTTATTGATTTTCAACGGTTTGGCTGCTACAGATATCTAAATTTAAAAAAATGTGATTCTCATGGGGCTGTAGATTCTTAATTAAATATAATAGACATTAAGTACGATACATCGTTAAAATCAGCTAGCACGAGGTTTATAAAAATGTAAAAATATACGGGGTATTCTATTTAAAAAAACATAACTTTGGTACAACTTGTATAGGTAGAACGAATTTTAAATTATGGCTATTTTGAATATACACAAAAAAGTACTCTTACAAAATATTCATCCAATGCACTATTCTGGAGTTATAGACCGTTGCGTCAACGGTGACTCACCTAGTATACTTATATTGTGAGAATTACTGTTTCCGGAGAACCGCGTCATTTTATGATATATTTTCCAACGTTTCGCCGTCTGTTCTAAGCGACTTCTTCAGGAGAGGAGATGTGCACATACTGGAGCGAACGTTCGCGCCAACCATGGTTCCTAACATAGCTTGTTTTTCTTGAAGCGCCCACACATTAGGGCCAACGTGAGTTGCCTACATGTAAAACCAAAGTTAACATGTCTGATGCGCAGTAGCAGTCGGTGAGCGTCCATTGCTCTTGACTAATTTTCGCTAATACTGCTAAACGATCCTCACCTGTTCGTTGGTAAACATCGACTGAATAGAACGTTAATGTGTGGCCTCGATCTCTAACTTTGGCGCCAATGTCTTTGATCTTCGGCAAGAAAACCGACTCGCTTCGGATCCGGTCCAACGTTCGGTTCAACGTTGTTCCCACTCCTATTTCACCATTGGGCGAACATGTTGGAGTCGACGTTGGAGCCAAAGTGTGGACTCGGAGTAACTCAAGTACTCAACGTAACCAGAGGCGAAACACATCTGGATCTGGTGTGTTTCGTCTCGGCCTACGTTCAGTAGTTGAGTTACCGTGCACACGTTGAGAAATACTTCTTTAAATGACGCGGTTCTCCGGAAGCAGTAATCCTCAGATTAGCTCTGGCCGTGGAAGTCTACGATCTTCATATTATATTTATTATTTGTAAGGGGAAGCACTTGTCTACATTAACCTAAGGTACACAGTGTTGTTAATGGTCCCTTCTATATGTAACTTTAAGGAACGCAATATTTTTGTGGACAACACCCATATATAATTCATTTAAAAGTATATTTTTTAATATTCTCACTATTAAATCATTTTTCAAATGGCGATCAAGAGTTCTCGTGCTAATATAGGAAGTTTTACGCAAAACTCGTTTCAAATGGCGCCATTAGCTTGTATAGTAAACAAAGATATTAGCAAAGGATAGTTCAAATTACATTTTAATGAATAATAAACGTCGCTGGTCATCATTTCAGACTAAAGAACTAGTAATATGAACGCCACAAATATTTATAGATATACGAGTATATATAAGAAGCGCGTTAGAACTGTTAGAACGCAACAACCAGTGTTGTTTTCAAACTTAAATGATATGCTCAAAAGTAAATAAACGAATCAAATAACGATTACTTTTGCATACCATTAAAAATTAAAAAAAAATAACTGTTTTATCTTCAATTACTGTAACATAATTATTAATAGATGTATGGGAATTTGATTAGAATTCTTATTTCGAATATTTGTATTTCTGTAGAATTAAACACTACTAGAAAATGATACATACAACACATAAACTGTAATGTCCTTAGTTTGATTTTTTTCAGATGTAGCAAAAAAATAATAAATTTGTAAATCATGAGTTTTGTGTAGCGTAAATGCAATTGAAAGACAATAAATACTATATTTAAAAAAATTATGCCTGTTGGTAAGTACACATGTGTCAAAACATCTAAATTTTATTTAAGAATAGATTTTGTTTTTTTACTATTCTTTTAAAAATGATTTCAACAAACAAAAATATGAAATTAGGGTATTTGCTATATTGTACTTTTACACGATTAAATTTATTTTACGTAAAGAAAAGTATCCGAAATATGAGTACTGTTTGTTGTTTATTATAATTTGGTAGTAATTTCTACTCGCACTTATCATTTGCCAAACCAACTATATTCTATGAAAATCTAGTATTGATTATTATTATTAGTATTAATATTATTATTGTTTATTTTCAAAGAAAAGAAATGAAAAATAAACACTGTTTTACATGAAACAACACGAAACATGAAACCTCGAAATACAAATCAAGTACAAATTTTCCAATTGTCGAAAGCGCTTCCCGTATCAAATATAAATCATAAGTTGATAAAATCCTCTGAAAAAGTTATATAAGAAGTCTCAGATCTCAAATAGAATCAGGGAATGAGTTTTGTCAAGATGTTATTGTTAACAAGGACCTTCGTCAAGGATGCTAGTGCGTATACATTTTAAAATAAACATTAGAAATGTTTAAAAAAAACGGGAAAGGAAATGGATATCGACGGGAGTATACCTTGGGGGTAGATGTTTATATATTCCATATTTTGCGGACTGCCAGATAATTATTTCTGATAAAAAAGACCCACATGTATACCATGAAAATTACAAACAAGAATAAAAAAATTAGACAAATAAATATTTACCAATTAAGCTGATTTATGTAATTAAAATTTAAAAAATAGAGATACGATGATGTAAATTTAGCATGTTATTTGTTAATAACGGTGATATTTAAAGCAGAATATTTACAGCTAGGAGTGTCAATTAAAACTGGGACAATATAAAGTAATTTGGTATTTGCCTATTGATAAAGATTTATGTAATTAGAATTTTAAAAATAAAGAGTTGTAGGTGAAGATTTGCAGCTTATTTTGATTCATTAGTTATTAATGATGATGATATTCAAAACAGAATGCTAAAGATCAATTAAATTCAGGACAATATGGTAGGTAGATTTAGCAGAAAGCAGTATAATATACGAACTGAACCGTCGGTTATCTAAGTAGAGAAATGTAGCTATCTATATGTATGTTAATATAAATGTAGACTTCTAGTCATTTTAACCTCATTTTTTTAATTTCTTCTCCTATTATTTAGAAAATAACAGACGTATAGATAAAAATTTTACAAATTAATACTAAATAAATATTTCATAACGGAATTCTTATTTTTCCATTCAATGTTGACTGACTCTCCACATGTTAAACGTCAGGCGTCAGGAGCTCACATAATCTGTAATTTTTTCCATTAATTTTCACTTAGCCTCCGATGTATTATATATGATCTATACTTAATATATGTAGATTTTCTTCCAACTTCGTTAGCTATAATTAGAACTTAACTGCTCTAATTGCAACTCAGCTTTAATGGAAAATTCAAATGCAGTTACACTGAAACACCGTCATCAACATAATTTGCATCCTTGCGTAGGTTAGATACTCTATCAGTAAAATCTTAATTGGGAACATAATTTTCTTACATCAATTACCAGAAAATTCGATCACGCACGAAATAGAGTTTGTGGATTCATGATATTTAATTTTCTTTAATAATTACAGCAGTCTTTAATTCTTCTATGTAGAAGACAAGAAAGTTTTGGCTGTTCAGTTTTCTAAACTAATTTCTATTTTTTAATATGTCGATATATTTTCTATTGTTATAATTGTTATTTCTATAGATTTCATCATCAAGTTTGGTTGTTTTTAATTTCATTTCTTGATATTCTAATATATACAACACAACAAATGTACTTTATAGGACTTACTTTTTAACAAAATTTTTATCAAAATGAGGGAAAGACTGAACTTTAATAGAGGTAAGCACTTATCAACCTGATTACCTAAACTTTAAAACTTAAACGGGTTTATTTGGATTCAAATGCGGTCCTTAAGGAATCGTGGGAAATCCGTTTAAATATTAATGAATAAAGTTAGGGCTGGTTCACTTAGTATTGACATTGAAAAAAGCGATAAATTTTGGCAGTATGCCATCCACACGATACAAAATTCATAGAAAGACATGTCCATGAAAAACTTATACAGGAAAAATAAAAAATAATGACATACTTATAGAAGAACTCATTTATTAAAGAAATATTTTTTGTTGCGTATTAAGTATAGATAAATATTATTTTCATTCGTGCTTATAAAATATTCCAAAATATTATTTTGTCACAAAATTAGAAAGCAAAATTTGTTTATTAGATTTGAATCCGCTTATTTTTGTTTTTTTTTATTTAAAATAAGCACTTTCTTTAAAATAAAATAAATTAAATTCAGTACATAAACACTAAATAAAAGGAGAGATCAATTTGAAGCATAAAACAAAATATTTTTTAAATTAGTACTTTATTTATTAACATTTATTATTATTTTAAAAATAGAAGTAAAACATTAGTCATGCTTCAACTTACATTCTATCTCTCAGTCTATCCCAAATTTAATCCATATTTCCAAATATCCAATTCGACATACTCAATTTTCAACTTCAAAAAGTTCTAAAGACTTTAAAAACTTCCGGAGTTGTTAAGAAGCGCGCGAAATCCAAGACCGCGGTGTCTGCCAGGTTTTAACGTTGTCGGTGGTATTGGTATTACTGCGACGCCGAAAGTGCCGTCGCGAAGAGCGTCTACGGCGTCTGAATTACTTCATGCGCACTCCTGCATCCAGTTCGAGGAACAAATCACCGAATTTGTTGTTTTTTACGACGTGTCTGTTAAGAGAATCCGATCTTTTTGAACTGTTGGAAAAAGGAGGTTTAAGTTGATAAGTTGGGACCAGACAATGAAAAAGGACAGCCAGGTTAAAAAAGCTCATAAATTTTGCCCACCAACCATTACACTTATTTTATAAAGAGCATATCATATTTTTTGTTAGTTTTTGGTTGTTCTGGGAGTTCCTACTATTTAAGTTAGTGCTTTTAAAAAACTCTATATCGACTCTCCATTTTTTATTCAACATAATATATGCACAAAATGTCAGCAAGTTTTTGAAGTAGACTTTAGCTATTAATTACTATTCTATCAGTACAAAAATAGTAGTTATTTATTTATTTACATTTTCATCCTTAATCTCTAATATATTTATACACGATGCTTTCAAATCAAAACCAGCCAGTCGAAATTACTTTTATTTAATTTTAAGTAAAATAAAAAACACGTCAACATTTATATCAAGGGGATGTTTAAAAATATTATTTATTTTCAAGTTTCACACCTTCAGTGCGCCCTAACCCCTATTGAAAAAGTCAAATGGCAATCCGTACCTTGTAATACATCAAATTATAGCCTAAGAAAACTATAGCCTAACCCTATAAACATAAATCTATTCTGTAGACTTATTTTTCAGATATTATAATGAAATTACTTCAGAAACTGAAGTTTATAATAAAAAAATAAGAATCCCAAAGTTCTCGACGAAGATGCACAATTTGAAGTAGTTGGTCATTTTGCTTCAGATCCTACCTATTCCATTCCAAAAGTGTCAAAACTTAAAATATTTCTGTTACCTCCAAACATAAAGTATTAAAACGAATAAATGTTTCCCATACAAAATGTAAATTCATCAACAGTTTAGTGAATGAAGACGACTATGATCGTAGAATTGAATTTTGCGATATAATAACCCAAAAGATACAAGATGATCCAAATTTAGTCAAAAATATTTGTTTCGGTGATGACTCAACATTTTATTTAAATAGCTTTGTTATTAAACAACATTAGGTATTGGGGCAACGAAAACCCTCAATTTCGACAGGAAAACACTATGTTTCCTACGTAGATCTATGTATGGACTGGTATTCTTGAAAATGAAATAATTGGACAACTTTTTTTGGAGGAAAATCTGATGGGAGAATTGTACCTCCAATATCAAATTGATCCACTTATTATTCAGTCATTAGAAAGATAAGTTGATGAACAGAGAAATATGATGCTAGATGAACAGAATATATACCTTCAGCAGGATGGAGCTACACCAAATTATAGAACAGCAGTAAGACAATGGTTAAACGAACAATTTTCGAGGAGTTGGATTAGTAGAAGGAGGTTTATTGAATGGCCGGCAAGATCTCCGGATCTAACGCCACTTCACTCTTCTATGTGGGGCTATTTAAAAACGTTGGTTTATAAAACTCCTTCCGAAGATATTCAAGAACTAAGACGTAGGATAAAAGAATGTAGACGAATTACCAAGGAAACGTTGCAGAAAATTCGAGAAGAATTTGAAAATTTGTTATATTCTTGCTTATACAATAACAGAACCAATTTGAACAGTTTTTGTAAATAAAGTTTCGGACTTTTTGATAAATAATTTTGTTTCATTTTCTGAGCTAATTTCACTATAATGTTATCTGAAAAGTAAGTCAACAGAACAGATATTTGATTATACGCTTGGGTTGCATTTTTCTTAGACTTTAATGTAATGTATTACAAGGTAGAGGTTACAATTAGACTTTTTTAATAGGACCTAGGATGCACTGAAGGGTTGAAAATTGAAAATAGTTTAATAATATTTTTAAACTTCACCCTTGATTATAAAATTTATACGAACAATGTTCAGCCTCATCGATAAAAAGTAGCTCTAAGAAATTTCAAATGAAAAAATGATTGGCGAACTGCCCCGTATAACAAAGACATATTAAAGGAAAAAGAAAAAGAAGACGTCAAATAAACTCATAATTAAGATGTCACAATTTGTATAGCGGAAAATTAAACAAATTAACATGGCCTCCCCTGTTGTCATTTGAATCGCGTAACTATTGAGAATAACTCAACTGTTATTATTTATATTATTTGTCAAAAAATAGTTTGTGCAAAAATTTTCGTTAGAATGATACATTCCGGTACTCTTTAAATAGTTTAGTAGAAATCAGAAAAAGAAAAGCTACTTCTAATTTGGTGATACCCTGAACACTCCCAAAAGTCGCCTTGAAATCTGGAAGAGTTTCGAAATTCACTAGAAAATGAAATAAAAAAACTCAACTGACCCGAAAATACGGCAAAGAATTCATGATATGAGTTATAATATAAACAAGCAAGTTAATGTTTCTCAAAAAACGAAATAATGAAATAATTTCATGGAATAGTTGCAAGAATAAGATGTAGGATCTATATTTCACAATGTAGTGGAAAGTAATATTCAAAAGGATAAAGGTTGGTTTTTATTTGTACATCTATTGACTTAATTCTTATTATTTATTTTGTTTGACAGAATTTCGTTGAAATCATGACCCTTCCAATTCCTGCAGAAGACTCAGAATGAATTGCTTTCGGAACTGAGGATGGCGTAGTTTCTACTCAAAAATTCAACAGATGTTGTCTAGAATGAATAACTCATCAAATCCTGTAAACACTACAAATGATCAATGTTTTTCAACAAGGTTCCTGCCTGGTAGAAATTTCTATTCTTTTTTTTGCCGCTAACCAAGTTTGATCAATCTTTCTCTAGAACAAAATTGTCATATTTATCTTAGTTAAAAAAGATCTGTAAACCTAGACCCTCATTGAATTTTCATTATCTTTTTGACCACTTTTCATTACACATTTCAATATTTGTTTTTTGTATAGCGTATAGATGAACTATAATACTTTGCAAACTGTGCCATATATAATGGAATATTTCCTCTACTATGGGAATTGTGCATAAAATAAATGTTTAATTGTCTCCAACGCCATTTTAAAATTTATTTTATGCACTAGTTCCTGTAGTAGCGGTAATACTCCATTATTTTTTTGAGGAATTTTAACTTGAATATTTATTTTATGCCTCAAATCAACAAACTTTTGTCTCATTTTAAGTTCAAAGTGGTCCGATGGGATTTTCATTTCATTCTCCAACAACTTACTGAACTTTTCGAGATTTGAACTGCATTTTTTTGAAGCGTCCGAAATATGACCAAACTGGAAATTGTTTTCCTCTACTGGTCTTTAGTAAACTATTTCAAATGCATCAGGAGTATCATTCTAAGGAAAATATTTAGACAAACTATTTTGAGAAATATCTCAAAAATGAAATTAACTAATAAAAAAACCAGTAAAAAATATGCAGCTTTGATGGAAAATAACAGGTCGTTGCAAAAATTGGATGTGTAAAAGCATAATGAAAATTAAATGAGACTAGATAATATATATATATATATATATATACCCTATTATTTAATGTTGTATCTAACTTGATAAAATTTTGAATAAGAAGAATTAATGACTTAATTTAATCAGACTAAAATATAAAGTTTGAATTTTCAGATTATTTAGATATTTTGTGAAAAACATGATTTATAATCTCAATTTAAGTTTAATTTATCAAAAAATTCAAAAAATATCCGTCAAAGTAATTAAGATTGTATTACAAGTTAGCGTTAAAATTCCGATAAAATATGTACAAAATTTTGACAATTTTAAAAATTCAAATATTTTATGTCAAACAAACTTGAAAGTAAAGAGTGCTAGTGCAGTGTTGCAGAATTGACAATCATCACACAAGTAAAAAATAAAACTTTAGGGTCACAAGCCTGAGAAATTATATAGAGTTTTAATATTTTCCCAAAAAGAAGCAGAAAATGGAATATTGACCATAGATTTACAAAAAGTACAAGAGCGAGTTGCTGCGTTAACAGGTAAATATAATAAATATAATAATATTTACATGTGATTGATATTAACAGACAATTTTTATATAAAATTATTCAAATTTTTTAAAAGTATTTACCGTGCCGGATATTTCATAAGAAACTTATTTATTTGCAGGTGTAAGTTTATCTAGTGTTAAAAAAATTGAGGGACGAGAAATTGATGATGGAAATTGCAAAGGAGGGACGAGAAATTGATGATGGTCTTGTTTCCGGATTCACATCACTTAGAAAACGAAACAAGAAATATTCGAACCTATCATTAAATATCTTCGATAAAGGTGTCTTGCGTCGAACAATAATAAATTTTCATGTAACAGAAAAACAAGTACCCACTTTAGGAAAAATTCACAAGAATATCACGAATATCAAGGATAGTATGAAACATTGAGGAAAGAAATACATGAATTGGGATTTCGGTGGAGAAAAACAGTTAATGATAGAAAAATATTAATGGAACAACATGAGAACCTTAGATTGAATTATTTAAGACAAATAAAAAATTTTCGAAACGAAGGCCGATTTATCGTTTTCACTGATGAGACTTACCTGCATAATAATCATTCGATGAAGAATACTTGGAGTGACAACACAAATGAAGGTTTGCAAATACCAATTTCAAAAGGACAGCGTCTTATAATAGTCGGTGCTGGTAACGAAGAAGATTTTGTTAAAGGGTCTTATCTTAGATGGAAATCACAGTCAAAATCAGGAGACTATCATGACAACATGAATTTTGAAAATGATCGGAAATGGCTAACCGAAATGCTTCTGGTAAACTTGCCAGAAAATAGTGTGATTGTCATAGAAAATGCATCTTATGATAGTACACAAAAAGACAAGGCTCCAACCAGTACCTCTAAAAAAAGTTACATGAAGGAGTGGCTGAACCTTAGAAATATTCCATTCGACGATACCATGTTAGGACCTGATTTATATCAATTAATTAAATAGCATAAACCTAAATATAAGAAATACGCTATTGACCGAATTATCAGAAAACATGGTTTTAAGGCTACCACCTTATTATCCGGATCTTAATTCTAGACAAAGTGATTACAATTCAGAATGACTTAATATCAAAGGAACCTTTCATAGATTTTGTAATACAAAAGGTAATTATTAATTTAGGCGAATGTGATACAGACAGTGATGACGATTATATTACTGAAGCTGAAAGTGATTGTGATGATGAAATAAATTTTAGTTTATATATAATAATAGGTATTTTTGGTAAATAATTTATTTTGATTAATTATTAAACTTTTTATTTTACTTTTTAATAGGACTTTAAAATTTTACATAATTTGACAAAATTGATTTTTTTTCAATTCAACATTTTTTTTGTAAATAATTTTATTATAATATTATAATGATTTATGTAGTGTAAAATACATATTATAATAAAACTGTGCTTTCCACTGACCTTTCCACGAATATACAAAATAATGGTAATGACAGGCAAAATATTTTAATATCAATGGATTAAACCGGTAAGTAGCTTTAATTGCATTATAAATATAAGGGAGATAATCCCTTTTTAGAATGTCATTAGTCTGGCAGGATATTATTATTTTCATTAAAAAGTAAATGTAATTCCCAATTACATTTTTTAAACTACAGTAAAAAATAAATACTGATCTTCTCCTTTTAGGCAACGCATCTCGCGGCTTCAGATATTCTTGACGGACAGTAATAGTATATTATGTTACTAGGAGTAGAAGGCTAACATTATTTGTTGAACCCCGTATATTGCAAACTGGGCGAGTGATATATTTCTTTCTTCAATCGTTAAAATGTAATAAAAGATTACTTCAACTGTTATAGAAATATTTCCTATTTAACCAAATAAAAATAAATAACATAATAAATGGAGTAGGCTGTTAATTTAATTGTCAAATGAGAAATGACAAGCAATGTTTTTTGTTTTATGAAATCTTTGATTTGAAGAGTTGCATTAACGATTTGAAAATAAAATAGGTTTTAAATAAATAAAAATATTATTACATTTATAAAAGGAACTAGTTTGGAAAATGGAGAAATACCCAACACTAAAATATCAAAATAACAATTATAATAAATTAAGGCATAATCCGTTACTTTTTTGTACTAGTAATAACACAAAACATGTTACATGATATAATTTACCGTATTATTATACGCCCGATGAAAAAAAAATTGTGAATAATTCGAATTTGTAAATTATTGTACGGATTCGTATTTTTATGGGATGTTGCTCTAATTTTATCTGGATTAAAACAACTTTGGATTTACCAGATAAAGGGACAATTTTTATACATAAGTTCATTCAACGGCAGGACGTTTGTAAGTGATTTCTTTTTTTAAAAGGTTTCACCATTTAACTAAACAGAGAAAGGAACTCTACGCATGTTTAGTTTTGTCATTGTTTTGTAAACATTAGCACTCGTTTAAATAAACTATTAATTATGAATATTGTAAATATAATATTTGCTGATTTAACGAAGAGTATAGGAATCCACCCTGAGAAGAACAAAATTTATATATGTTGAATTTTCGTTCATATAATTTTTGATTATATTTAAATGTATGTTTAAAAAATTAATCAAAATTGAAAATTATATTCAAACATGCAATTACATCAAACTACCATAAAAAGCAGGTTTTATTATTTTTTATAAATGCACATTTGAAAACATTGTTAATAACTTTTAATTTTATAAATTTGAATACGGACCATTTATCTCTTTTGTTTATTAAAAACATAACTTTTCTTTATATCTATTAATAAATTTGACATTGCATTAAAATGAAAAATACACACAAATCGTTCCACTAACACCTCGATATAGACGTCCTGTATTTCTAAATATTTAATCGTTCTATTACAAAATTCTCGAAAAACAGCTTGTCATACATATCTGGACTAATTTCCTGGTATACGTCTGAAATCATCCTCTCCAAATGATGAACTACTTCAAACAGCCCTTGCTGGTAATTCTTTTTGAACTATAAGAAATAGTCGAGCGGAATCAAGTTAGGATATCGCAGCCCAAAAAAAATCTTGAGTGTCTTGAAACAGTTTTTCAATAAAAATATCCTCTAACAACTACTCTACTGTGTCAAAAACGTTGACGTTTCTGTAAAGGTAGTTTGTCTATAAAGTAATAGGATTAATTTTATAAAAGTTGTAACATTCGGCATTCCTAGATTATCGAAAAAAGTATGGTCCAATTAATCTGCTTTTATAAATACCAGATCACACATTCGTTTTAAACGAATATTAATCACAAGTTTTTATTGGAAATTTAAGGTTAGTATCAGACCACCAACGATAATTTTCTGACGAAACAGTTCCATTTGAAGAAAACGTTAGTTCATCGGAAAAAAGTATTAAGTTTTATTAATAAGGGTCCTGTTAACTCTCCTTGGATGAGAGAGCAATATTCAAATATTTAGATGGTGTTTACTTCTTCTTAAAATGTTTACCATTGTATTTCAACTTACATTATTTTGTATCAAAGTCATACTCCCTTTTACCCAATGACATTTTTGGACATTCTACGACAGATAGTATTACTTCAAAGTCCTTGTCGTCATTGGTAACTCGTTTTCGGCGTTTTTTATTAAAATTATTTTGAATATTTTCATGAATCTTGAATTTTGTTAATGTTTTCGTAACTGTTGATTAATTAATATTTTCTATTCGAATGTATATTGTTAAAAATAATGACTACTTGTCTATACTTTTTATAGTTTCTCCTATAACCAAAATCATTTCAATTTTTTCTTCACTTGGTTGTACTTAATTATAATACTTATTGTAACATTAAAAATTTAATAAATCATTTTTTGAGAACATACAAAAATTAATAACGAAGATATATAATATAGGTGAATAGATACTTAAAAGACCTTTCAATTGATGTATTGCAAGATCTACTTTTCTATTTAAAAATTTTAATGATAACGTCATAACGCTCACAGAGATGACGTCAAAAATAAAAAGGTAATCTGACGAAGCGCACATTTAAAAATAAAAACCAACGGGTTTCAGGATTTTCCCCTAAAATCACCGATTTACGAAATAATGAATTTATTCCTTTCATTTGGACCATACTGTATATTCATATATAAATTAAGAAAAAAGAGTTATTCTTTATAAATAATTTTGTACGGTCTAATACCTAAGATAAAAAATCAGATATCAATTTTTTTCAGTTAACACTGAAAAACGTACAGATTAAAATAACATTAGAAACCGATTATCTGAAAAATCGAAGTAAAAATGACAAAATGAAATTAAGAAAGTATTCAGCAAGTTAGAAATGTCATCAAGAAGATTTGCAGTGCTATTCAATGCACAAAAGCCGAAACACTTGAATTTAGAGACGAAGCAGAAAATACAATATCGAAAAAATAGAGTTTGAATATTTGGTAGTTACGTTGACCAATATAAATACAGAAGAGATGGAAATACAACAGAGGATAATGAAAGGGTGTAGAGCATCAGTCAGTCTAAATACACTAATAAGATCGAAACAATTATCCAAAGCGAAGAGAAATGTCGATTGAGGAGAAGGTTGAAAAAAGAGCTGCGAGAGATCTATGGCCACCCAACCATAGTACAATTCATAGGGACCCAGAGAGGTAGATGGCTGGGACATGTAGAAAGCCGGGGGTAAGACATTCTCAAAAGCCTTAAAAAGGAAGTGGCTGGATGCAGTAATGAAAGGTTAGAGTAGGATGGAGAAAGGCAGAGTAAAACCGAACTCTTTGGAGGAAGATAAGAAAGCGGTGGAGGAGATGTAAATGGCATTAGTTCAATTAGTTCAATAGAAAGAATCTATTTGGATGGTCATATAATTATTTACATCGTGCATACTTTAGACATTTTAAAATGATCTATAAAACTATTAATAGTGTGGAACATACGCAAATCATTAATAAATATTAATAAAGCAAGGTAGCAGGTTTGAACCTTGCGGAACACCGTATTTGCGTGATACATACCATTTCTGAACAATTTATATAAACTATAAACAAATTTGTCCAGAATATCTAAATTTATTTGTGGACTTCTTAAGCGCAGCTATACTAACATACACTTAAGATCTGAGTTGTTGAATATGAAGGAAACAAGAACGCGGCATACATAAAAATCGACTTATTATTATTATTATTATTATTATTAGGTAAATTTTTCATGAACCCATATTATGTTTTCTTGTTCTTTTATTACATTATTGTCTGTATTTAAACGTATTACATACAATGATAAAATCTATAACGTTTATAAAAGTATAAGCGGAAGGTACAATATTGGATTTTTATAAAGCTAATATTTTTTAAATATTTATTAATCCATTATTTCTCAATTTAATGTTTATGGAACGAACTGGAAATATATATCTAGGTCAATGTAAGATTATACGATGTCATTACCATATTGATACCATAGCAATTTTATTTTCCGGATTTTATAGTTGTATTTAAACCTAGAAAGGATATAAATTATTTTTAGTTTTTTAAACAAATGTATCAATTTCAGAATGTTAAAACACTGTAAAGCAAAATAAAATGGATATAATATAGGTGTTCCATACTACTACAGACCAATTGCTTGTCCCGCTCGATCACCGAACCTCACCTCAGTGAATTTTTTTATGAGATTACATCAGCTGCCATTTACCTGGCGTTCACAAGTCACAAGAGTGCATTTAAAAAGTTTTAGAACATGCATTGAATCTAGAGAAAATCATTGTGAACACTTACTTTACTGAATTTAAACAAATAAATGTATTTTATTTTTTTATTCTTTCTAGGATCTCAATACATGATATTTAAAAATCGTAAAATGTTGACTTTTTATGCTAATAAATGAAAACTACTAATTATGATCTGTCGTATTCAAAATAAATTGGCAATTAATTTTCGATGAAAATATATAGGGGATGCAATTTGATAAAACAGTGGGGTGCTTTCCAAAAAATTATACAAACGGATGGAGTTTTAGAAATGCATTATATGGATATTGAAATACTATTGAAAATTGTTTTTTTTTCAAATAAAAGAGATATTACCTTTAAACTATAACTATAGCTTTTTAAAAAAGTATTTTAATCTTTATTTATATTATTTTAATGTATGCCTTAAAATTAGTAAATGCTAGATATATTGAAGAATATTTTTCACTCACATTAAATATGTATACCAGGTGTTTCTAAAGGTATATAGAGGTCACATAGTTGGTTCTAAATAACCTATATACGAGGTTTACATCAGATTTGAATTAATCTCCTTCAAACTACTCTCCTTGGCTAGCGATGCACTTATCCCAAGATTTCTGCCATAATTGGAAGCATTTCCAAAAGTCTTTTTTCGGAAGGGCTTTCAGCTGCTCCGTCTTGGAATGTCGGGAATTCAGTCAAAATGTTTTCCTTTTAACATGGCTTTTATTTTTGGGAAGAACCAGAAATCGCATGGTGCTAAATCCGGAGAGTACGGCGGATGCGGACAGACAGGAATCTTTTTATTGACTAAAAAGAATACAATTAACATGGATTAACAAGGAGAGCACCTCGTTTTCCATTGGGAACTCTGAATTTGCGTCTCGGGGTCATAGCCATACACCCAACTTTCATCTCCAATTATAATTTTGTCCATGATCTGCATAAAGACATTCCTAGAAGTCAGTGCAAACTGCCACACGGTTTTCTCTCTGTTCGTCAGTCAAAAGTCTGGGCACAAATTTCGCACTCTCTTCTCATTTGCAAATTATTGTTTAAAATGCTTTACAAGCTCTCGAATAATTAATCGCCATTTTTATCCACGTTTTGTACATTTTCTTCTGTTTGCGTAACTCATCTTCAACCTACTCATTTTCGCTCCTAAATCGTCCATACCACTTGTAAACAGTCTTCAGAATCACCACATTATCGCCATACATTGGTTTTAACGTTTCATGAGCTTATAATAATAAAAATAAAACTTATCTACGGGACAGACACGGTAAACACGACCTCACTTTTCGAGCTGGGGAAGCCAACTAACAAGTCAGAACTTGTTTAAACTTGACACTGACTATCTCAAGCGATCAGAGTTATTATTACTCCAAATGGTAGTAGCGTCATCAATAGCTGTTATATAATTAAAATTAAATTTATTTATATCTAAGTTGAGATTGGTCGTTTGATGTTTATTAAACCATAATCCCATAATAAAAAATTAAAACTACACAAATTTTAAAATATATCAAACTCGGATTATAGAAAAATTGCGATGAACGTAATTTATATTTGATTGATGTCAAAATTTCATGTCAGTTATTTGTGTGAGTTAGAATATTTAGAACTACCTATGTGACCTCTATCTACCTTTAAAATATTTCCCTTTACTCATGAAACACCCTGTATAAGCACTAGACGTTTTATTTTCTGTCCGTTACTTATTCTGCATACTTTCTTCCCCGTTTTATTAAAATATTGAATAATTTCTAACTTTTTGTGGATTTCTCCTGCTTCAACCCTTGATATAGTGATGATCGTCTCTTCTATTTAGTATCTTTCTATTTCTGTTTCCTTTGATTGTTCAAATTTCAAATATTTTTGCGTGTTACCCGAGCCATTGTCGTGGGGCAGCCTAATCCCAACATCCCCGATTTTTTAACTTAAATGGCTTATCTTATCCGGTAAAAACTGGAAACATTAATCTTTAAATGACAGTCTTTCTTTTTTATTAGATATATCACGTCTAGTCCCCACCTTCATTAAATCGAAAGGACGCGTCTTTCCTAGTAAACCAACAAAATTTAAAAAAAAAACTTCTTTCAGTCAACTTTTTTATATATAGGGTAAAGAGATTTTGAAGTATTTATCTTGTCGAAAAGTTGAGCCAAAATCTCGTTTTTATTATCTCTCTAATGCCGACTTGATAGCACCAAATCTTTTATTTTTTGAATAAAAAATGTCGCCTTTTTTGTTCAATGAACATCTTAATAATTTTATATTTTCATTCATTTTATATATATTTTATATATTCATTGAAAATGGGAGTGACGCTTTATACAACATGAAGGAATATATTAAGTTTAATTTCAATTAACATTCATTTCTACAGTTGGCTAATACGGGTCATTCAACACACAACCCTATAAAGAAATTCTGACTTTAAATACATCGCAACAGATCCCAGTAATTAATTAATGAACTAAAAGAAGCAATATAGTTAAAAATAGAACATATTAATAAGTTCAGATTAGAATTTTAGCGGTTGAGCAGCAATTAATCATAAAATTAGAAATGATTAGTTAGGGGGCCCCACCTTGCAGAGCCAATTACTTTCTAACGGAACTAGCAAGGTCACAGGAAAACCAAAGTAATACAACTTTTCCTGAAATACACTGGTATAAAATTAAATAAACTATTAATTCATGATGTTCGATTTATTTGGTGAAAATAAAAGTAATTATTTGCAAAAAAATTCTATAAAATAATAACCAAACCAAACCAAAACTACACAGAGATGCAATAGTACTTATATAATACCTTCGATCTTATAACACGATCGAGTATAATGCATAACCTGAACTGTTAAAGGCATTTTACGTGTGAATGGAAATATAAGCAACAATTCAATTAGCGACAAATGTAGTGATTCCATAACGAGATGTAAAAGTTTACAGCTTGAATTATGTGCTAATTTAAAAAAATATTTAAAAATATAGGTGCTGGGCAGCAATTGCAGGGGTGTATGGGTGCAAACACAGTAATCTCTTCATCGAAAGCATATTAATCTTTTGTACCTACGTTTTTTATTATGCTATAACAACTATCATCTATTAATCTATACCAAAAACAAATACAAATTAATTATTTAAATAAAATTATGCGGTTCTACAACAATTACTCAAGCATGAATAAATTTGCTAAATAATTTGACTGATAAGATCATAAGTCGCACGCAAGAACACTTTAAAATGATTTTACAAGAAGTGGCTTGCAAAGTAAATGATGAAACATATTTAATACCAATAAATACACTTCATCAAAGAAGAAAACCTACACATTTTCAGTGTGAACAACGCGATGAAGTTATGTAAATTCATTAATTCAAGTTTTTTTAGAATCATAGATCGAGCACTAACTTCCTTAAAAATAGTACAGAATTTGATGCATACATAGCATAATTGCTTTTTACACAAAAATGAACTGTACTTTAGGTGGATACTGGCTACAAATCACTTTCATCTAATAAAATATCTGATAAAATGATACATTTTTAACAACTATAATGAATATAACGAAGTTGAACATTTCCATTTTAAGAATAACTTTGATAGAATTCTTTGAGTGCCTTTCAGAATAGTTCGCACAAATTTTCTCTACTTCACTAATCACAACTTAAACTAACTTAATTTGGGTACGATTTATATTTTAACTTGTGTGATGGGCGATAAACAATTTAATAGCGTGTGTTTCGATAGGTTGGAGAATTTCTGTTTGAGCGAAGTGAGTGTTAATTATTCAGTGGGTTTTGAGCGACTCATAATTTTTGTAACTGTGGAAATGCTAAGACGCATTAAGGGTGATCACGTCTCATTGGTTAATTGTGTGCTCAGTTATGGCAGTTTTTGTTTATCAATTTTTGTAGCTACATCAGTTAAATCACCTAATTCCCACTTTATCGTGATATTCATTCACTCTAACTGCGTGAGTTCTAACATTATCTTATATTAAAATACCATGTTGCCCATAGTGATCTTGAAAGGCATAGCATTGTCATTCTAGAACTTTCTTAATATACCTGTCAGGAAACCAAATTGTATAAAAACTAACTCTGTGCAAACTTCTGAAGAAATTCCCGCCCAAACTAAAACCGACACCGCCAAATAGTAGTTGCTCGTTAACACACGCAGGAGCGTATCTCTCTTCGGGTTTTCTCCGTACGCGCCCCAACATCCGTCTGAGCCAACAAGATAATAAACAATACGACTCCTCCGAAAAGAGTACCTCATCCAATCCTCATTATTCCATGATCTATGACTTCGTCCGACAGCTACCTTGCAATTCGATACCGACGTTTGAATTTAGGGAAACCGCAGAAGCTATTCAAATGTGCAACGATCATCTCTTTGGCTGGTAAATCTTTTTTGATAGGATCCTGATCAGCAAGCTATTCTTTTCACAGCGCTGGTATGTACATATTTTGTAAGTAACAAAAGCTCTAACCAACAATTTTTGTAGTTTTGCGCTATCCGTATCCATCTTGTATTAACGTTACAATTCTTGCCAAATCAACAGAATTTTTAAATAATACAAACACTACCAATCACACTGAATAAAACGTCAATATCAACATCAAAATATGTGAAGTTATCTCAAATAAATATATAGACGGAATACATAGATAGCCAACTCGTACGTATTAAATCAGTAATTTTATTTAAACATCTAATAAATACAAATATTCTCAACGATGTTAAAATGTTAAATATTTTATTATCAAAGTTGTAAACTTTTATAACGCTTTTATTCTCACACATTCAAAAATCGATGCATAAATTGCTTCACAAGCGTGACCTATTCATTTCCTTTGTAGTCTACTAAAATATATAATAGTTAATTCTTATATTTATTATTAGTAATTTAAAGACAAACACAAACATTCTCAGAAAATTCTTTTATTTTTTATTTTTCGATCTTCATTATTGCTTTTTAGAATAAAATATTTTCAGGTTTGGAACACACTGCACAATCAATTGTCACTTTGATCCTGAATAATTCTTAATAATTGATTTAGTCAGTTTAATTCGACGTATTCGGATTAAATAGTCGACAATGAATCCAGGGCCGCTTTTTAGTTATCAGATCGACAAGATATTTTGGCTCTTCCTGATCCATTTTCTAGGTATCTAAGACTTTTCCTTTTAGTAGTTTATAGGTAGTATGTACTGTTTGTACCAATGTTGTCATGACTATTATTATCCATTACGAGTCTAACACTACAGTGAAATCAATAAATTCTATTAAAAATTTAATTACGAATATACTCCGGATCTTAATAACTCAAATTGGGCAATTTTTGGGAAAACTTCGAAACCCGAATTGAACAATTTTCGGGGAAATTTCAAAAAATTTCAAAAAAGTTATCGCGAGTGATGGTGCCAACTGAGTACAAGGGCAAGGACTTTAAACGAAAGGGAAGAATGAAGGTAGGAAGTGAATCAGAAAGCGAAGGAAGACCCAGGAGTAGGAGAAGGAAAGAGAAGAAAGAAAATTCAAGCAACGAAGAAGGAAATTACTTAAAAGTAGTTGAGGAAGTATTGAAGAATGATAAGAGAAGAATAGAAAGGTGGGAAGAAAGTTTCTTATCAGACCCAGAAACAAGAGAAAAATTAAAAGACCAAGGAATACGAGAAGAATTTATTAAAATAGTACGATGTTGGAAAAAAGCATTATTTGTAAAGCCATAACAAATAGGCCCTGTTAATGCGTTGAGAGTTGCAGAAAAGAAGGTGACAGAAGAAAGAGAAATAGCAAAAAATAAGGCAAAGTCTTGGAGCGAAGAAATTGAAACAACAGTGAACGAATTACCTGGACCATCTAAAATAATATCAAGTGGAACGGATGAGGAATGGATACATCAAAGTAAAAAAGCCTAAGGAAAAAATATTTGACGAGAGAATAAAAGTAAATAACAGATTTGAATCGCTAAGCGAAGTGGATACGGATCACGCAACCCGCCAATGCACATTAGTAAAAACTGAAACGAGTAAGGCGAAATGTTGCAATTCTGGAGAAGACCACACTGCAAATAGCAAAACTTGCAAAAAATACATCAAATATATTAAACGAATTGAAATAAACAGAAACAAAAAACCGAATAATACCACAACTAATAAATATGTAAACAGCACGGTCAGAAGTAATGTAACATATAGTCATCAAGTCTATTTTAGTAGTTTGTTAAGATTAAATACAATACAATTATGAATATTTTAGCCGGTCCTGCTTAACAAATAAAAGGAATTCAGTTCTGAATATAATTTATTTAGTTAACGAACTCGAAAATTTTAAAACTTATGCCTGAATTATACAATTCTTAAGCCTTCCAAATTTCCACTTTCTGTGAATCTTCCCAAATAAATGGAGGACGATAACTTCAGTTTGAATATATATGCGTGGAACTTACTGCGGATAAATTATTAATATCTCGCATTTTGAATTGTCTAAATAAGTCTTCATATATTGACTTTAAACCGAGTTGAACCTGACTGTTTAACGAATCGATAAGAAAGTCCGTTGGTTATAAAGTTTTTAATAAGATTCCTGCTGACAAAGAAAGACGTCTGATCCCATTTAGAGGCCATTTGTTGCACAAAAATACATATTTACATCTGTGCAAAGGATTCTGATTTATTAAAAGAGGACATGTTGCATACCCACAGATATATGTAAATATGTTTGCGATACAAGACTATTCTTTCTCGAGTCTTTGAAGGAGTTGCATGCTTACATTTTTCTTATTGTAATATCAAAGGACAATGTAAATCTATTTTAAATCTTGAAATATATGTCGAAATTTTTAAATAAAAAATGTGTATGCTTATAAGATCCTTTGGTTGTTACTTAGTAATGACATAAACAATATAACAATGAAAATAATTTTAACAGTACCAAAAAAGGCTCTAATTTAGATTTTGGCTTTGGTTTTTGCAACCAATAAAGTCTTATCACTTCCACATTTTTTGAATGAGTAAAACATAAATTTTCCTGAAAAACGTTTATCAAAGACGTCAAATTTAATAATAATAATAAATAGCCTTTATTAAGTATTGTGATATACAATAAAGTGCTTGGACAGAGACTACGTCTAGTTTAGCTACTCCATTCAACCTCTGTATATATTAATGTATAAAAAAATACCATAAATTAAAAAAAACTAATAAATAACAACTAAGTAACAATTTTGACTAAGACTTAACTTTAATATGTACATATTGCACAAAACTTAACTAAAAAAAGAAGAAATTTAGTGCACTCGAATGTTTTAAACTTGTTTGCGAAGGAGGATCTCTTTGTAACTTTGTAAATTACAGCTGCGTTATAAGTGAATGATCCTTGAAATATTGCTAAATGATGATGTCTGGGTAGAGCTAGATTTTGTGGATGTCTTATATTCAGTTGATGGACGTCGCTCCTGAATAAAAGTTTTTCCCGTAAATAAGGGAGATTTCCCGTTTCAATTAACTTTTTAATTTGTAAGGCTTGTAAGGTATTTATATTGTTTTCAATTTTTAGTCATTGCAGATAATTAATTTTACCAAATACTCGGTCAAAACGTCGGAGACGAATACAAACCTTCAGCAACTATTTTGTATTTTCTGCAGACGATATATAGTTTGACTCGTTAAACATGGATAGAATAGGGTAATACCATATTTTAAAATAGATCAAACTAATGATTGGCATAACTTTTTACAGGGAAAAAGATTTAAAACACTACGTTGTCGATAAACTGAACTAAATGAGATTTTTTAATTAGTAAAGAGACATATGTTATTCAAATCTCAATCTACAATCAAATATTATGCCCAGATTTTTACATACAGAATTGATTTTTAGGTTTTCATCATGAACGTTAATTTTGAAATTATCGAAATGAATATTAGAAAACAACATTATACTACATTTACTAGCATTTAATTTAAGGTTGTGACACAGAGAGTTCAATAGAACATAAATCATTATTTAGTGACACAGTTGCTCTGTTATGGAATTTTGGTTCAAATGAAAGGTATATCTAAGTATCGTCTGCAAATGATTGGATATTTACATGACTGATGGTTTTTGCATAAATCTGAAACATATGTACGGTATGGTCCAAATGAACGGAATAAATTAATTATTTCGTAAATCGGCGATTTTAGGGGAAAATCCTAAAACCCGTCAGTTTTTATTTTTAAATGGGCGTGATGAGTGATGACGTCATCAATAAAAATTTTAAATAGAAAAGTGGGTCTTGCAATACGTCAATTGAAAGGTATTTTAATCTATTCATACATATCAATATGTCTAATTAATTAATTTTTGTATGTTGTCAAAAAAAAATGATTTAGTAAATTATTAAATATTATAATTAAATGCAACCAAGTTTAAAGCAGGTGCTCAAATTGTTTGCCGTCACTTAAAATACAATGCGAAAGACGAGCTGGAAACTCTTCTCGAACTTTCGCTATAAACTTCCGGAGTTATTTTTGCAATCTCAAAGTGTATCCGTTCTGTGAGTTTATTAATAGTTGGTGGTATATTTATGTACACTTTACTTTTCCAGTATCCACATACAAAGAAATCGAGAGGTGTTAAATCAGGTGACCTCGGTGGCCACTCAATTGTTCCTCTTCGACCTATCCACCGATTTGGGAAGACGTTGTCCAAGAAGTTTCTCACCAAGACAGCATAATGCTGTGGCACACGATCTTGCTGAAGACCACAAATCATTTCTGTTTGGGAACAACCGGCTTAATTATGTTCTACAGAAATTGTAAATATGAAGCACCTGTTAATGTTTCTTCGAAAAAGTATGGTTCTATAATCCTATTATTTATCTATTATTCCAGCCCAAACATTCACTTTATCTGGGTATTGAGTACGGTACTCCTGAATCAAGTGTAGATTTTCTGTAGCCCAATACCGGAAAGTCTGACGATTCATATGACCGTTTAGGAGAAATGTAGCTTTATCAGAAAAAATAACTTTTTTTAAAAACATTGGGTCTCTGTTATTTTTTTCCATTAGAATTTCACAAAATTCAATTCGTCTATCAAAATCTTCTTCCATATGTTCCTGCACTAAATTAAATTAAATAATGGCTTTATTAAAGAATATTTCCATATATCTGAGAAATAGCCACATTCCAAACAACATTATTTTCTAAGTAAATATTGTCCACTTGTTTCATTGCGATAGAATCAATGGTTTTTACGCTCAAAAATGTAATGTCCCTATTAATTTAATATTATTACTTAGGTGCATCTCACATGAGTTTCGTCGATTTCAATAAGTTCGGTCATAAAAATTAATAAACCAGCAGGAATCAAATTAGATATGAAGGTTTATGCTTGTTTATTAATTTTTATGATCAAACTTAGTGAAACGATCTAACTTACGAGAGATGCACATAAGCATTAATGTTAATACGTTTACCTTTGAGCGCAAATATCTTGGAAACCACTGACTATATCGCAACGAAATAAGAAGCGTAAATGTAATATCAAAAAAATTGGTAATTGTGACAATTATACAGTAGCGTAGAATACAGAAAGAAGTGTTTTAACCCCTACCGTACGCCTCTGGTAATAGCGAAAAAATATTTACTACAACTTTTTAAAGTATTCTAACATGCCTACAGTTTTTGCCTAGTATGACCAAAAAATATTAGAAGGTATCGTAACACCATGTATCTCGGTTAGGAGGAATATTTTACCTAAATGTTTTAACTTAAACAATTAGTTATGAAACATCCTTTATATTAAAAGGGTGCTGAACATTTTGATGTCTAATTTACTTGAATGAAATTCAGTAGAGCTGACAATTTGAGTAATATGTAGTTGCTAAAATAATATTTATCAATTTAATTTTATTATTTATATTTTTTTATTCTATTTATGAAAACTTTCTGCCAACAAAATCACAAATTTTAAGTTATAGAGTTATGAAGATTTTATTACATTGTAATTTATAATACATGAGGTGTGAAATAGACAAAAAGAACAAATTTATGATTTCACTTATTGTGAATATTTATAGAAAATCCCGAAACATGTCAATTTTAAAAGGTGGAAGGATATCCTGCAAGGAAAAGATTTGATACCTGCATTGAACCCTCTTGGACTAACAGTTATAACCCCCAAATTTTTAAATGGGAAGTAGGGGCTTATGGTATATCACTTTAAGGGTCTTTTCATTCTCAATTCAAAGATGTTATTGTTTTCAAATTTACAACAAAAATTAATATTTAACAAAAATAAAATCATCTGATTGACAAAACTCGGTACAACACACTAAAAACTTAATAAGTAATACCCCTCAGTTCTTGACAATCTAAAAAACAAAAAAAAACATGAATTGTAGGAGATCTTAAATAAAAATATCTTCTAACGTTATTCAGCATTTGAGGCCTTATACCTAATCGCAACTGTTATTCTTAAGTCAGCTAAATCGAGTAGTTTAGTTTTGTATACCATACTTTTACATATCCCCATAAGAAGAAGTCTAATAACATCATATCAGGTGATTGTGCTGGCCATTCTAGCGATGTGCGCCTCCATATCCACCGATTTGAAAATATTAAGTCTAGGAACTGCTGGGACATTGATTCGGCATTGTCTCGGTGGTCCATTTTGCTAGAAACATTCATATTCACGGGAACTTGTGAATTTGCTGGATCAGGATATAAGTTTGCCCAAGAAAAAGAATCAATGGTTTCCAACTATCCCTGCATAAACAGTACCTTTTAAGGCATTGTCTTTATTTTTCTCTCATTCAGTAAGGATTTTCTGCAGACCAATAGCCTGAGTTTTGACTATTAGCATGACTGTAAAAGCGTAAAAGCACACTCGGTAGAAAACAAAACATGTTCTAAATGGGTCACATTGTTATTCAACGTTTTGATCATTTGTTCACAAAAGTACGTTCTTCTATAAAAACCTTGTTCCAAGAGCTCCTGAGTTGGTACCAATTTATAGGCATGCATTTTATTTTCTGTCAATATTCGAAGAATAGCTAACATCCAATGTTGACGTTGCTTTTCAGTTCGTCAATAGTTTTCCTTACACTGAAGCATTACATCCAATTTAGTGTCAATAGTTATTGCATAGTAAGATGCCCTTTTTATCTGCCTCACATTTTTCTTCAAATATGCTCGCCCATTTAAAAATTTCACTAGAAGGGCATTCAATTTAGGGATGAAATTTTTTCATTGCAGAATGTTATTTTATAAAACAAAACTTATATGTTTCGCGATTTTTATTGAATTATTTTATTTGGATGTATGTAAATGAAATATAAATTCCTGTGTTTTCATTTTTTTCAAAATTTATCACAAACGATTCGGAAACTCATAAAATGAAAAGAAGATGCTTGAAATTGATTGTGCGTTTGATTGGTCTGAAGTCCGACTGGGTCAAATCAGGGGGGTAGGGAGCGTGAGGTACCAGTTCAAAGCCCAGCGCATTAATTTTAGTCATCGTGATAACCGACTTGTGGCACGGTGCATTGTCCTGATGAAAGAAGATTTTCTTTTTGGCCAAACTGTGTCTTTTTTCTTGAATTTTTTAATATAGCTATTTTAGAAGATTAGCATAGTATTCGCTATTTACTGTTTCTCCTTTTCCATGACACTCAACCAAAATAATTCCTTTTGCGTCCCAAAAAACCTGTTATGAATCGGCGCACAAAATCTGTTGGATTGCGCTGAAACAGCTCCAAACATAGCTCAGACGGGATTTTTCGGATGAGCTTCTGTTCAAGGGTAAGGAGTCGCGGCACTCATCTAGCCGATAATTTTCTCATGTCCACAACTTCATGATGGATATGATGTATCCGCTCTTTTGAAATCCCCACAATCTCTGCTATCGCACCCAACCGCCATCCACTTTTTAACCATGCTGAACGATTGAGAAGATTCACCTAATAATAAAAATTACAAGGAAAAACCATGCCTTACTATGGTAGGCCACGAATTAATCAACCCATCCTGGTATGCCCCATGATACTTAAGTCTGGCTCAAGTCGTTTACAATTTCTGCAAATGGTACTGTACAAATAGTAATTCAAATCTTCCCGAAAATATGTACTAGGCAGCAGTAAACGTCAGGCGTAAAAGCATAATCTATCAAAATGTTTCAACATTGTTGCCCCCCTTTGGTGTAAAAATCAGTTTTTCAATCATCTCCTTATTTCAATCCGTTTTCAAAATATTTGGAAATTTACGATTTCATTTGGTATCGTTGGCTCTTAATAAATGTTATATTGATACAGATGGCAGACATATAAACTTTTTTGGATTTTTTCGGTACTAATTTCAAAGAAGTATTTTTTTTTTGCTTTTTGCATATATTTGGACTACAAAGGATTTCATTTTTACAATGTGTATCTATGTTTCCATTTTTCTTTATGAAACTCGTTTAAATAAGTCAATCGTACTAAATCAGTAAAAGAAATTATTATTCACTAGTGAATAATCATACATTTTGATAAACTATTTCAAATATCAAAAACTAAAATGATGATAATGAAATGAATACGCTCAAATAACAAATGTTCAAGAAAAATTGGGGTCTCAAATTACTTTCTTTCATTCGGTATATCCAACTACGGTTTCGAAATGATTTGGTAAAAAAATAAAATAAGTAAATTGTTTACTCAAGCAGATAGACAGTTACAAAATATTCTTCATAAGAAATTGTGTAATAAATATAAATATATACCAATAAACTTTCGTGAAAATTAGAATATAATAGATATAAAGGTTTGGAATTTAATATCCATTTTTTTCTATTCATCTTTAATAGCACTACTTGCATTATTACAATTTTACCTTTATTCTATCATTTTCAGCGTTATCGTGCAAAAATTTCTTCATAACTTTTTGATTGTCATTAAAAAAAATGAAAAATGATTAAGAAAGATTTGATCAATCTTTAGGTTTATTATTAAAAGTTTTATTGAACTGCTATTTCTTCTTACAAAGGATTAAAAAATCTGGACGCCCGCATATGATCTTGATTATTGGAGAATTTCCGTTGCGTTTATGGCAGTCGTCAACATTTTCCCCTACATTTTTATTATCCATTAAAAGTTATCTCTTCTCCGCCAGCTTTATAATTAATCAAGCAAATGTAGTTACAACGTGTCATCTCTGTTTTCCTATTAATACGAGCAAAGCTGCGGCGTGGGGGTCTTTTTGATGCTAATCCAATGCGAAAAATAATAGTATAGTCATTGTTATAAAAAATGAATAAATATGCAGAAATTATTATATATATATTTAGAACTGAATAATTTTTTTATTTTTAAATTTAATTAATAAATGTAATACAATTTTTTCTTTCTCTGATATTCGTTATTGGATCTATTATGTACCCGGAAGGTCTCTTCTAGACAGTCTACGAAAACTTCGGTTTTTTGTTTGTCGTTTACATGTTCCATGTTTGGTCTTATTTGTAGTTTTCCATAACGAATAAATTTTTTTCTCCATGACCATTAGTGGAATGTGTTAATTCCAAAATCACTTTTAATAGTAAAATGTAAACATTCTCACTCAAGATAGAATATTTATTCTGAAACACTTGCTTCTTATGTGTTTTGCATGTATTTTCATTCCATAACAATATCGCGAGCCATAGATGTCAAAACTGTCAATGTCAAATGCTCAGATCTAAATGGGGACGCCGTAATAATTTATTTTCAAGCAAATTTTAATATAAATAAAACAACGAGTGAAAAATCGAGTGAATTTCTGGTCGTGGAGAAAATATAGTCTGTTACTCGGTTATAATGACAAATTTTTTTCATTCGAACCTCGTTACAGAATATACTATTATGAACTGTACGAT
This sequence comes from Hermaeophaga mercurialis, assembly GCA_951812935.1. Classification (NCBI taxonomy): domain Eukaryota; kingdom Metazoa; phylum Arthropoda; class Insecta; order Coleoptera; family Chrysomelidae; genus Hermaeophaga; species Hermaeophaga mercurialis. The sequence goes on from OX638363.1 coordinate 21,827,406, forward strand.
TACTCAAAACTATTTCTAATTGATACATCCATCAACTTTTGAACTTCTTATTAGAAATAGGATCTTGTTGTTAAGGATGTTTTTGCCTGAGAAATAACGCATTTTTTTCTAGTAACAGTTACTCCTTACTTTGTGTTTTATTATACGTATTAAAAAGGAATAATGTGGCTCTAGTCGATGGCTATTTGGTTGAATATAAAAAAATATACGGCAATATTTTTTAACCATTCCCATTTAAAAATAAATAAAAAAATACGGCCCTTATGATTTTAATCCTGAATTTTTGGCATCAAAGGACGGCCCACTATTATTGGTTTATTTTTGCTTACTAACAAAATATGTAAGAAATTAGCATATCAAAACCCTCCATATTAAATGAAATAATTTCTGACCTTAATTATCAAATAAATTTGATCGGTAGATATTTTTTTTAAATTGCTTAATATTCAATATTCGTAGAGATTAATTGTTATACCTACTTCTGAAAGTAATAAATATTCTTCTTGAATGTTCATTCGTATTTCTTATTTTTTGAAAATTTAACCGACCTACTCATTCCCTGGCCTTCTTTCGATGAAATTTTAGTAAAGTTCAGACATTCTCTGGCCATTACAAGCGGAACGAATGTGCTTGGGTTCAGATCTCAGACAGCTATATTAACGTTATCTAAATCTGTTCAGGACTGAAACTTTATCCGCTTTGTCACACACATTAGGATCGGATTGTAAAGCCAACTGACATCTTTATAATAATATAATTTCAATTTGGCATTGTTTAAGCGATCACAGAGATTGCCTTTAAATTTATTAGATAGTAATTACTGCATTGTTAGTGGTTGGATAAGAAATTTACAAATATAGAAGGTGTGTCTGAAAGTAGTGCGTTTCTTATACAATATGGTCCAAATGAAAGGAATAAATTCATTATTTCGTAAATCGGCCATTAATGGGAAAAATTCTGAAACCCGTCGATTTTTATTTTTAAAATGGGCGCTTCGTCAAATCACCTTTTTATTTTTGACGTCATCTTTGTGAGCGTGATGACGTCATCAATTAAATTTTTAAATAGAAAACTGAGTCTTGCAATAAATCAATTGATAGGTCTAAATATCTATTCACCCATATCAATTATGTCTAAGTATTATTGTCAAAAGTAGTATTAATGACATTCGAAGTATTGTTATGATGTATTTATTGATACCAAAAAATAAATTTGGTAAAGGCTGTCACTGACATTGAAAATATGTCTAAACTAATTTTTACCTTTTTTTTTTAAAAACTAATTACCTTATCAAAAATCATTTATTGACATTCAACATAATTGTTATTGTCAAGTGATTAATGATATTGTAGTAGACGAAATCAAAAACTTTTTGACTCTTTTATCAATATGAAGCTGACTGAAACGGAAATAATTGAAATTCTAATATTAATTGGTTATGGAGATATACCATATACGCAGAAAGAAGTATGTAACGTTATTCAATAATAAGTATCTCAACCGAGAACCACAGTAAGCAAAATTGAGAAAACATTTAGAGAAACGGGTGACATAAAAGAGCTACCCTAAAGCTAGTAGAAAACAAATTTTTTCAAAATTTTGGGCGAGAATAATAGATAATAGCATTATAGGACCATACTTTTTGAAGAAACAGGTCCTCGATATTTACAATTTCTTCACTTGCTCCCAGAATTAAACCGGTTGTTCCCAAACAGAAATTATTTGTGGCTGCAGCAAGATGGTGCGCCACCGCATTATGCTGTCTAGGTGAGATACTACTTGGACAACGTCTTCCCAAATCGGTGGATAGGTCGAAGAGGAGCAATTGAATAGCCACCGAGGTCACCTAATTTAATACCTCTCGATTTCTTTTTATGTGGATACTTGAAAAGTAAAGTGTACATAAATATACCACAAACTATTAATGAAGTCAAAGAACGGAGATTGCAAAAATAACTCCGGAAGTTATAGCGAAAGTTCGAGAAGAGTTTCCTGCTCGTCTTTCGCATTGTATTTTACATGACGGTAAACAATTTGGTTGTACTTAATTATAATATTTATTGTAACATTAAAAATTTAATAAATCATTTTTTTGACAACGTACAAAATGTAATTACTTAGACATATTGATATGAGTGAATAGATATTAAGAAGACCTTTCAATTTATGTATTGCAAGATCTACTTTTCTATTTAAAAATGTTATTGATGACGTCATCACGCTCACAAAAATGACGTCAAAAATAAAAAGATGATCTGACGAAGCGCCCATTTAAAAATAAAAATCGACGGGTTTCAGGATTTTCCCCTAAAATGGCCGTTTTGCGAAATAATGGATTTATTCCTTTCATTTGGACCAGACTGTATAATAGATACCGGTCTATCAATATTTATATGAAGTTGAAGGTTGTCAATGTTTGGTCCTACGAAGTATCGATAGATTTCTGACGACGTATGAACGAAGACACATTTCCATCCTCAGGTCTTGTGTGTTAACTTTCTATTTACACTTATTGTTATACGAATACGGGCGTCCCTTATTTTTCGTGTCAGCTTTGAATGTAATTTAATTTTAATTTTCGTAGCTTTTGTCTGTGTAAAATTGTTACAAAATTACAAATAGTTTCTATTAAAGCGCTAATAAAGAAAAAATGTGAACAAAAATTGAGAAGCGATATTTTATTGGAAATTTATTAGTACAAAATATTATATGTTTAATAATCTCGCTTATGCATACGTATATTGTGCCTGTTATTGTAGGTATCTATTATATTGTAATGTAAATTTAATTGTAGCAATGTTTTATTTATAATTTATAATTATGCCGAGTATAATTTGAATGAATTATATGAGATGCAATTGACTATTAATTTCTGGGTCAGTCTAAAAGAAAAATATTGTCTTTTTCTTATATCTTTCCTTTTTTAGGTTATACACAATACAGTTTATATTTATACAATTGTCTTTATAAAAATAGATAAAAAACACTAACTGAATAGTTTCGGTTATTTACTATCAGGTAATATCAGTTACTTTTACTTTGATTACTTTTTTTAAGAAAAATTGTAATATACTTATAATTTCTTACGAACAATGGTGTTTCTACTATCAGTTCTCAAACTGAAGAGACCTCTGTCAAACTCAGACGGAGCTGAAATAGTTTTTCAAAATCATAACATTCTTTATGATTATTATTTTAATTTTGACACTTAATAATTTTGAACTTCAAATAAATTATGATTACAATAACATGAATTTTACTTATTTTTGTTGTATCCAAAGAATTAACCTATTTATAATCAAAATATGATGTTAATACTTGTAATCTTGGCATTATAAATTTCATTTCAACATTAAAATTTAGCTTATTATTCAGATACAACAAATCCCATTTTCTTACAATAAATTACTTTAATTTTATTATAATTGAAAAATTTTAGATTCTTACATATTTCCAAATAATGAACAAATTTTTCATTAATTTGACACAATGTTAACTAGTTTAAGACTTAAGTATTACATAAAAAAATCGTTAATTTAGGTTTCACATTTACATCTTTATTCATACAGGACAATCATGATAAATTATATTAATAGTTATCTATTTTCAGAATTCTCTTATAATCATCGAAATTGTTTTTATTTATTGTTTAAACCAATTTTTATTTTGTTTGTGTTTTTCTACCCCATATACTATCTTAAAATATATATCAATTTTTGTTTAATCCAAAGTTAAATTATTTAATTCCTCTTTTTAGATCGTATACTTATTGATTTTTAAATACAACCATTCGACCATGGAAAGTTCTATTGCTTTGTACCAAATCTTGTGAAGATTTAGCTTCACGATGACCAGGATTTTGAAATATTAATTCAAAATTTGATTAATTAAATATAATTTAAAATTATTCAAAACCGATTTTTTGAAAAAAATTTCAAATATCCAAAAGAAGAAGGAGTGAATATTTAGTGTTTCAAGCTAATTTTTTCTACAGAATTAGTAACTACGTCATTGCTTGGTGATATAAATCTTCTTCTAGACTGAGAATTGTGACTTTCTTTATTTTCGTTATCTTTATGATACTTCTTACAATTGAGCCAACAATATATGTTACCATTTCATGACTGTATTCACTCCATAACCACCCGTTACTCTCTATATAATCGTGTTAAAATTCAACTAACCTTAGTTTATCAGTCGGAGATTTCAGTTTTTGTATAAATATTATTTGCTGTTAGAACACATATGCCATCCTGTAATATGCAATTTGTTTTATCTGGGGTAACGTGAGTTACTACTTTTTTTGTAACTTGATCTAAATTGACGACATGTAGAATTATTATTAAATCCGTCCATCCGTCGAATGCTGGAGAAAACATTCTCTAAATGGTCCTGCGGTATTTTCTAAATGAGAAGATAACTCATGAAACTCTTTTAGTATGACAAAAACAAATACCATTTCAAATTCTACCCCAAAAACCAAAAAACAAATTTATCCTGATAAATGCAAAAAGAAAAAATTAAAATAATTTAAACTATCAATTACAATTGGTGTGTTAAGAGCTACAAATAAAAAAAGCAAAATTAAACTGTGGAAAAAGGAAAAAGAAAAATTTTACTTCACTAATAGTGTTATAATATTGCTAAGTTCCTATTCTTCTTTGTTTGTCTCTGATAAGTTCGGTCATCTTTCATCTTGTTAATTGAAAATTTAATTAAATAAATTCTAATCTCGCAAGAAAATCTGAGGTCAGATACATGTAATCAAACATTACAAATTACAAAAATGACAAATAGAATTATTTAAACCTTATAAATAATAACAACGCATAATCTGCAAGGAAATCTAGACGTTGGTTATGAAAATTTTTACTTTGATCACTAAAATATTTTCTATAAATGTGGCTTCTAACAATGAATTGTATTTTATAAGATTCTCCTCAGATATCCTTAATTTTACACATAAATCTTCACTTTTTTTGTACTTATTTTATTTAAATAAGAATGATTTCTAAAGTTATTAACTACCTTTAAAATATCTAAACAATTTTGTTTGATCCAACATCATCTCCATTCCTGCTAAATTTCTCATATATATGACATTTGTGCTTTTCTAAACATTTTTTAATAATGTACCCAGTCATGTATACTACATTTTTGTCGCAATCCATTGTCAGTATATTTTCTACAATTTTTAACTGCACATCTCACTTTTCGATCCAATATAAAAAATAAAATCAAATAATTAACACTGAGATAGCAAAATTTTCAAACCTATAGTTCAATATTTATAAATAAGCTTTTATAAAGGCTAGGTTAAGGGGGAAATATTTAATGGAAAACAAATTGCAAGGTCGTCAAGTTTCAAATTCCTTTGAGTAAAATTTCTTATCTGCTATTATGTCCTCTTACGGAGACTGTCAAATCTGTTAACATTTCTTTTTGCCTCACATGAATGAGAATAGTTCTGTTAAAAAAATGGAACTAGATATAAGAGAAACAAAATATAATTAAATTAAAATAATGAATAGTTTTGTATTGTCTCAAATTTATAACTGAAAATAATTTAAACGTGTAACAAATTAAGCGAACTATGTGCGAGTGTTGGGCCAGTTACGTCCCCTTCCCTTTACATTCCCTTTAATCTAATTTTAGCACTTTGGACTAAACCTCAAACAATTTAGTAAAATTCCAGGTCAAGCTGTTGTTGATTTCAACCCATCACACTGTTTCATCTCATTTACCAGTAAATTTTGAATACAGACTGGTTTTAATGAGAAATTTTCTTCAGGAAAATGGATGTTCTAATAATATATTATAACAGTCTAAAAGAAGAAATCAAATAATTTAATTATGGATTAAACAAAGATTAATATATAGAAACACATGAATTAAATAAAATTGGTTAAAACAATATAAAATATATTCAATTTCATATAATACTTATAAATACTTAACCTAATCAAAATTTTGTAAATTTAATAGAAATTGTTAATTACATTTTGGTCACTGTTTAGAAATATGCAAGAACCTAAATTTTCAATTATAACAAAATTAAAATAATTCATAGTAAAAAAATTAGGCTTCGTTGTATCTGAATAATAAACTAAATTTTAATTTAGAAATAAAAATTATGATGCCAAGGTGCATGTAAAAACATCATATTTTAATTACGAGCATAAATAGTTCATTCTTTAGATATAATCAAAAATAAGTAAAAATTCATATTGTTTTAATTTGTAATCAATAATTTATTTGAAATTTAAATTATTAAGTGTCAAAACTAAAAAAATTAAACATAAATATTGGTATGATTTCGGAAAACTATTTAAGCTCCGTTGGAATTTGATGGAGCTATCTTCTGTTTGTTACCTGAGAAAAAACATTATTGTAAGAGATTCAAAATTATTAGTTAACCTAACGTTCAAATTTTCTTAAAAAAATATTAATCACATTAAAATTTGTTAATATTACCTGATAGTATATAACTGAAGATTTCAGTTAATGTTATTTATCATTATATAGACAATTTTAAACCTAACCATAAAGTGTGTAACCTAAAAAGGAAAATTATAAGAAAAAGACAATAGTGTTATTAATAGAAATAAATAAATGTCACCTGTTGTGAATGGACTTCTATAAGGTAAAATTTGATTTTTTTTTATATTTGGACAATCAAAGTGCGAAAAACTTTATTTGAGTCAACTCACGTAGTTTGACGGACATTGGTGATGAATTTATTTTTTTTATTTACTTTTCTTTGTTTAAAAATAAATTTAGATAATTATATTCTTTAAACCACATTTTTATTTGAACTCACCATAGGATTAAGTAGTCAATTGCATCTCATATTAAATTTATACCGGGCATTAATAAATTGGGGCGCATCACAAACATAACTCTAAATAAACTCCCTCCCCCATAACAATGTAGACAGTAATGTGGTTTTATTGAGACAAAATATAAAGTATAATGAATGGAGGAAAAGCAAATTTATATTTAAATAAACAAATTAGATGTAACAAAACATTCATGTATCAGAATGTAGTAGACAAAACAAAGCAATGACTAGGATAAGTTAACAATGTCTAATGTAGACAAATGGAATCATTTAACGCCATCAAAAAAACTTTGAAAGAAAACTTTAGAGGTGAGACTTGAGAAAACAGTAAAATAATGGTTGTTATATAACAGAAATTAAATTTAAAAAACATAAAATATTGCAAGTAATTATAAATTAAAGATGAAGGCTTTAGATAGTTACAAATACCAAGAATCACAAACAGAACTCAATAAGGATAATTATGATGAGATATTTTCACAGGCAGAGGCGGAAAGAACACTTACAAAATTTCACGGAAGGAAACATAATATGGAGAAAATCTCCAATTATAGTGATGAAGGACAGAAAAGGATTAACAGGTAGGTATATACGAAAGGTCGAAATGCTACAAAATTACTAAAGTAAGAAATTACATAAATTATTGATTCGCTTATACATCAAGGCAAAACTTTTAATAAAGTTATTTCTAAAGGCAAATCGTGTTCATAAAAATTACGTGCAATAAGACTTTCCAACTAGACAGGTTATGGCTCCAGACGCTTAGCTCATTGATTCTTATAGGTGTAATTTTCCAAAGAGGTTAACAGTTTTTTTACGACCACCGTCGTAAACAATAAAAAGGAATAGGTAACAAAAATAGAACAAAGAAAAACAAATTTACAATCGCACAGGGACAATTGAATTATGGCTATAGCACAATAAAACGAAATAGCCTTACTTGTAAAATAAATATCTCAATACACGAGAATAGAATCCCACAAGTTTGGAACAATCAGACAATCAATCAATCGGTGTTAAGAATCTAATGAAATATGTAATAAAATAATGTAATGACAAAGTAATTAAATTATATATAGGGTGCTTCAGGACTAAAAGTGTTGAATTGTAAGTTCAAACCCATATGGAATTCCCATGCGTCACGGATACACGAGGATATTAAGGAAATACTTCTTTACATGAATGATGACTAATGACGAACGGGAATTATTCTCTCTAAAAAGTACTTTTCAACACGATTGTTTTGAATTTTATATGTATTTAATAGTAAGGTGATAATATATTTAATTTATAATAATTCGTATTTATAATTTTTGATAATTAAAAATGATAGTGCAAAGGATTCCTTTTTGCCGAGTTTACGTCAAAAAGTTGTTAACCAAATGACGTCAAACCTATGTTAATCGTGTTTATTTAAGCGAGATTTATTAGCAAAAATTGATTATACGAGAAAAAATTTCAGCAGAAGAGAGAGAGTAAAAACGAATGTATGAAGTAAAAAATCCTTTGATTTTTCAACACAGTCAATTATTGTGTCTCTTAATACACCAAGGTAAAATTCAAAGCTCTTTGTGCTGCTTCTATAGATTCATTCATTCCTTAAAAATAGAAATTTGAGCTGGCAAAAACTTCGAAATCGGATGCATATTTTTTGCCTGCTTATTTTTTTCAAGTTTAGAAATAGACTAAAATCTAAAAGGGCCAAGTTTGGAAAATACGGAAAATAGAGCAATAAATTAAAGTCTAGTTCACCAATTTTAACAAAAATATTTTTTCAAAAATCTAGGCCTTTTCTCTAGAATTTTTTGTTGCAGCTGATCAAACAAACTAACATAATATTGCCCCTTTATTATTTCGCCCTTTTCAAGCTAATTAACAAAAATGGTGCCTTTTGTACGCAAAATACCGAAGCCGTAACCTCTCAGGTACATGAAACTGTTTTTGTCTTTTTTGGGGCTAGTTTGCCCATTGTCTTAACTGATGTTTGGTCTCCAATGTGTAATGGTGAATCCAAGTCCCGTCCATAGTTATAAATTTGAGTCTTTTGAGTCTTTTGGAACTTACGCTTAAATAGTAACAAACACATTTCTGAAACGTTCATACGAATGCGCTTTTGCTATGATGTGAGTAATCGCAGCACCGAACTTGTCCAAAATTGCGCATAATGTGTGATGAGCCGCTTTTTTGAAATCGCCTCAGCCTCAGCGATCTCCATCAACTTCAATCAATCAACGACAGCCCAAAACAATTTTATGGATTTTTAGATCCATTTTCCGTAGTCGATTTTGGCCTATCTGGGCTTTTTACATGTTGATAATAATGAAACAGACTCATCTAAAGTAGAATCCAGTTAGTCTTTAATTTTCGTGATTTAAGCCCTTAATGTGAATGTATTTTACAGCAACTCGTGCTTCGAGTTTTAACTTTATCCCAAAAACTTACAACTTGATTAGTACAGCGGCCTGTCAATTACAAACTACTGAATGCACTCTTACAATATTTTATAGAAGAACTAATAACATACGACATTTAATGAAACAATAAATACATGGTGAAAATCACAACCCAGTTTACGTCAGATCGGAAGCTATATCCCTTCCTCGTATTTTTACAATGGTAAAATTCAAACAATTTATTATTATGTATATAAAAACACATTTTTGTTTGATCAATCTTTACATTTAACAATGTAATTCTGTTGATAATCAAAAATTTATATTTATATTTTTTAAGCAGCATTAGTCCAACTCAGACCATAGGGTAATTATGGATAGGGGGATCATTGAGCTCTTACTAAAAAAAGCTACAGTTAGGGAGATTCACGACAGTTAAAAAAGTTTGATATATATTTGATACACATGGTTTCCATTCATTAATAAAAAGTGATTATATTGTTATGTTCTCAAAACAAATTCCCGTATAAAAAAAATTGCAATATCCGTTCGGATACTTTAAAACAGCAAAAAACTATGTACTTTTTACCATTGTACATAAAATTTTATTATTCAAATTTTTTTCTCGAATTATTATGCATTTAGAGAGTTAAAAAAACAACATTATGAATACTTAATATTAAATTATGAAAATGATTTTATATATAGTCTTGGAAATAGCCCAAGTCCCTTGATAAAAGAACACCGCATTTTTGTTACAATTTACAGGAATGCTCTTATTTCAGTTGTACTTTTTTGTAACTTAGCAACGTAATCTTTGTAAATTAAGATGCATTCGAATTATCACATTTTATTTTAGAAAGTGATTTATTGGTCTAAGGTCATTTTTATTTAAGAGTGCGATTTTCCAATGTATATTCTTTACCAACACTGTGTGCGTAAAAACTTATTTTAGAAAACTTCATTGATTAAACCAATGTTTTTCTTGATACGTGGGTAAAGATTATATATATATATATATATATATATAGATAGATACAGTGAACGGCTAAATTATGGAATAAGATCATTATTTCGAAAACCGTTGAATTTTTAGGAAAATCCCGAAACAGGTCGGTATTTCTTCAGAAAAACGTTTATGTAAAGATTTCATTGTCATATGTTTCGCTGCATCATATATCTTATGAATAATTTGCCACAACTTGATTTTGGAAGCCGGTAAATACTTTTAGAGTTAATTTTCAACCATTTGTTTGTACGTTTTTCCTGTAGTGTCACAAATTAATTTATGGTTTTTAAAATATGAAAAAACCATTTTGTTATGATGATTGTTTAACTATAAAAATGTATACGAAAATAAATACGTGAAATATTTTTGGGTAAAAGAAAGAAGAAAAAAAATACAACCACTTTTATATTAGGGGGGACATATTTGGGGGAACCTATTCTCAACTCTCTCAATACAATTTAAATAGGGAAAGTACTAAATATCATTGAAAATGTAAATTTATGAGTAATTCAGCAATATGTTTATTCTTTGCTTTACTTTTGATTTTAGTCCACTCTTGCGGGAACATAACTGTTACGTTATTGGACATTTCATTTGAAAGTAAATTTTACAAATAAATCACTAGATACGTAGCATAAATTTGTTATTTTAAATAATTGCGAGCGATTAAAATGAAATTGATTTAATTTTAACTTTAATGCCAGTATCTTATGCACCGCCTATGCTTATTTACTTTAATTATATTTTATTATGTTATGCGTTGAATTATTAATTAACAGATCGGTAAATTTAAGTATACCGTGTATACAGATATTTTAGAAATGTATCGACACATTTATTGTACATATAAGTGAAAAAATTGCAATAAATTAAATCAGTTTCATTTAAGTTGCAATTTTATTTTCTCAATACACACACGCATATTATAAACTGTAATTCATTTTATTATTAGGTAAATTATAGGACGCAATTGATCAACTAACTTATTCGGAAGTTAAGCGCGCATGATGCTACCAGTCAAAAAATAATATTTGTGTCATATAGATTTTAGTAAATAAATCTCAAAACTAGAAGGATTTTCGGTTTTTATCCATATTTAGCAAATACAAGCTGTTATTTTGAGAGAACATAAGTATTTATTATTTTTTTGTTAATCTGAACCTGGAATTTTCTTACCTTAGTTAGTTAGTTACTTACTTACTTAGTATATCTGTAGCTGTTATGAATCAATTAGTGATAGTTTATTAAAACCACCTTAGTGATCCTTAGCCATAGTTATAATTTGTTCTATTTTAGCATTAAAACACTCTGTGTGTTTCATGTATAATGTTAGGAAATTACTAAAATTAGAAAATTAAACATGAAAAAATATCGATATCTTCCAATTAAATTTTATTAGGGAAGGTAATAAAATCAATTAATCACACACGAGCTGCTAACCTGTCAGAACTTTGAGACCCGAGATAAATATAAGAGCAGAATAGCCGTGAAACTATTATGATCGCCCTGAATCTCTCTAATTTCCTAAATTGATCGATATAATCACAAATAAATACCCACTACATGTCCAAGCAGTCTAGAAGATTCTTTTATAAGGCAATTTGGCTGGTATACAATCCCATTTTAGCAGCATACAAACTCCAAATAATACTTCTGAGCACGTAAACAACAACCTGCTGAAATCTAATAAAAGTAACAAGACAGAGATTTCAACGATATAATATCAGAGGTGTTTTTAAACGACAGTCAGAGGTTTTTTCTTGGAACTAAACCATTATTTATTGGTTAAATTTTTAGTTTTAAATAAAATTAAATTAAAATACTTTTCTTACTACAAATTTATATTTCTTTTTTTTTCAGAATATCTGACAATCAATTAGTAAGGGTAATGTATAGAAATGGTATTTTAAAAATACTAGAATTCAGGACAAACAGGAAGTAAAAAAGAATAAGCAACTTTTAAATAAAATAGATCTTTTTTTCTATTATTATTATGAGACATTATACACTAACGCAGTTGTTCTCAATCTTTTGTACTTGGCGCTCCCCTGTTTTAATTCAAACACTTTAGCAGCCCCCCATTCCGGAATGTGAATTAAGACCCAATTCGAAGGTATTCAAATTTGACTAGACACTGGGTAACACTGTCTAGCGCGCCGGACATGCTATCGGAAAGTTTGCGTCAGGTATCGAATCTTATCGAACTATTTGGATTGAAGTAAGCGACGAAACTATAAATAGAGATGTGCATTTGGGGTTGTTATTAGTTATTTTAAAGTTCACACTACTGTTTTACTATTACTTTGAGTCTGGAGTTCCAACGCTAAGCATTGTTGTGTGTTATAAGTATGGATAATTTTTTGAAAAGAAAATTTGAGGAGAAAGAGGGCTTGTACATCGACAGGTCCAAGTGGGGGTTGCCCAAAATCTAAAACACGAAAATACGACGAAGCGTACCTAAACTTCGGCTTTACGACCCTTGAAATAAATAGCGAAGAAAAACCTCGATGCGTTATTTGTTTAAAAATATTGGCTGAAGATAGCACGAATCTAAATAAATTGAAGAGGCATCTAAAAATTCTGCACAAAGAATATCTGAATAAACCATAAGATTTTTTTGATGCAAAAAAAATCATAAAGTGCATGCAGTAAAAGAGAAAGCTCTCCTCTTGGCATCATGCAAAGTGACTTATAAAGTAGCTAAACCTAAAAAGGCATATACTATTATAGATCACCTTATTCTAGCCGCCTGCAAGGAAATTTTAGAAACTATGTTTGGTGAAAACTTTGCTAAACAACTTGACATTATTCCTCTGTCAATCGAAACAATCTGCTGACGAATTAACGATATCAATTGATAAATTGATAATCAGCAACAGTTTGAATCTAAGCTTACTGGAAAATTGTTTGTTGTACAACTTGACGTAGCAACCGACTCCAGTAATAATTCCCATTTGATTTGCTACATTAGATTCTGTCAAGGTTCTACAATATGTCAAGATTTATTGTTTTGCAAACTAATTAGAGGAAAAACAACAGCTACCGAATTGTTAAAGATAACAAAAAAATTATGCTAGTAGAGTATGGGACTAGTGATCGTGGGAACTTTTTCTGTCGATCCTTATGGACGGACACGCCCCCTCACGTGACCTACCCCCACTCCACGGCATATCTCCGGCGGCTCATGTAGATGTGGAGAAGAATGGCTTGAACGTGGTGGCACTTCAGCAAGAAGATACAGGTCTTGAACGTGGTGGCACTTCAGCAAGAAGATACAGGCCTTCAACGTGTTGGCAGTTCAGCCAAAAAGGCCACGAGGATTCCCGAAACTGTCACTTGACGGCACCGGAGAGCGGCGGCGGCGGCCATTTTAGTGCGAGAGTAATGGTCTTGACAGTTCAGCTAGAAGAAGAAGAATGGAGCTCGTTCAGTCACCTATAGAAAAGAAGAAGAAGAAGAAATTACTATAGTCGAGTCGGCGCGCGATTCACGGCGGCGGCGCACGAATGCAGGCCCGAGCGGAGGTGATCCAAGATGGCGCGATTCATGGCGGCGATGCACACAAGCGGTGGCTGGCCATCGCTTGTGTGTCACGTAGTCGAACTGATTCATTTTAAAGATATCGGCTGGATATAATAGTCGTCGTTGTCGCCAGGACAGGCCATGTTGCCTTTTTATTATTATTTATAAATTGTTGCCATATTTCCGTAGAAACGCCGGCCATCGCTTGTGTGTGTAACGTAGTCGGCCTGATTCGAATCGAAGATAACGGTTGGATAATTTTTCACCCGTTACCTTGTTTATGAGAGAGAGAGAGAGCGTTATCAATTGTGGTGACCATGTTTCTGTTTAAAAATTACTTGAAAGTTGAATTCACTATTGAGATAATGTTTGGAATCCATGTTGCCATATTTTTTATTACTATTATTATTTATACCATGTTGCCATATTTCCGAAGAAACCGTAAGTAGGGTATAATAATATCAAAGTATGAAAAAAAGTATGATTTATTTTTTTTTATTTTATTTGTATTTGTATCAAGCGCAATGAACGTAGCCGTAAGGGCATGAGCCGCTATTATTGGTTCAATTGAATTGTAAAAAAAAGACCAGCATGATCTAGAAGTAACATAGTTGAGGAACGAGACAAGGAACACGGTAGAAAAATCACGTAAACGTCAAAAAACGTGACGTAAAACGTCTAGCACGTCAAAAAACGTCACGTTTTACGTCTCGCACGTCACGCACCTCACGTTTTACGTCACGCCCCTCACGTTTTACGTCACGCACCTCACGTTTTAACGTATCACGTGTCACGTTTACGTCTCGCACGTCAAATGTTTAACCTATTTTTAGGGATACTCTGAAAATTATCATTACCGATGTAATATAGTTAAATAAGGCTACCTAATTTGTGCAACTTATAAAATTATTGCATAAGACTTTTCCACAGAAGCGTTGTTACACACATCACCCCACTAGCGCAGCCATGTTGAATTTTGTAAACTTAAAAACAATACGAAATTATTTATTGCTAGCATCCCTTTTTAATAATGACCTCGTCCGTTGTTTTCTCTACTGCCGTTCTGTCTAATCGGAAATTTTTGAAAAATTTTAGAAAATCTACAATACAAAATTGATTCTTACAGCTATTTTTAATTTAATTTATTAGTAATCTTATTTCGTTTAAATCGTAATTATCAAACCATGAATGAAATGATAACCTGGAAACGTGTTTTCGCACGTTATCTGTCTTATCGGGGAGGCTTCATCCGGTATGACAGTTAAAAGTATCTCTAAAGAGTATTATATTTGTGTTTATTATAACAGGTGTTTATAGTATTTCTTAAAACATAGCGAAAAAGCTCTTTTTTCACGTGAACATATCGTGATTATTTGATTTAAAAATATTTCCGAATAAAGTCTGTCTAGTTTACGAAAAAATGCAATTTCACCTGTTGGATGAATATGTCACGTGACCCTTTTTGCACACGGCCCTACAAAAAATGCCGATAAGAAATATTCCTTATTTTTCATAATCTACAACCGGAATGTCTGAAATACATTGTTTTTAGATGCGAAATGAATTTTTGTTTTTGTTTTTAAAATATTTCCGAATAAAGTCTGTCTAGTTTACGAAAAATGCAATTTCACCTGTTGGATGAATATGTCACGTGACCCTTTTTGCACACGGCCCTACAAAAAATGCCGATAAGAAACATTCCTTATTTTTCATAATCTACAACCGGAATGTCTGAAATACATTGTTTTTAGATGCGAAATGAATTTTTGTTTTTGTTTTTAAAATATTTCCGAATAAAGTCTGTCTAGTTTACGAAAAATGCAATTTCACCTGTTGGATAATTAGGGAACGTGACCCCTTTTGCACACGGCCCCACAAAATGTCGATAAGAATTATTCTTTATTTTTCATAATCTACAACCGTAATGTCTGAAATACATTGTTTTTAGATATAAAATGAACTTTAGTTTTAATTTTTAAAATATTTTCGAATAAAGTCTGTCTAGTTTACGAAAAATGCAATTTCACCTGTTGGATGAATATGTCACGTGACCCTTTTTGCACACGGCCCTACAAAAAATGCCGATAAGAAATATTCCTTATTTTTCATAATCTACAACCGGAATGTCTGAAATACATTGTTTTTAGATGCGAAATGAATTTTTGTTTTTGTTTTTAAAATATTTCCGAATAAAGTCTGTCTAGTTTACGAAAAATGCAATTTCACCTGTTGGATAATTAAGGAACGTGACCCTTTTTGCACACGGCCCTACGAAAAATGTCGATAAGAATTATTCTTTATTTTTCATAATCTACAACCGGAATGTCTGAAATACCTTGTTTTTAGATATAACATGAATTTTGGTTTTAATTTTTAAAATATTTTCGAATAAAGTCTGTCTAGTTTACGAAAAATGCAATTTCACGTCGGATAATTAGGTCACGTGACATACCCCTACTCCGGCACTACAAAAATTTAAAAAGTACAAGTACAGGTGTGCGTGATCATTCCTATCAGTTACTGATTAGCTATCCTACACTGATAAGTAACAATTTAGAATATTTCTGAAAAATGGCGAATTTTGAAATTATCAATGATGTTACAAAACAAATCCGTAAATTTGGGGTCCAGGGCCGAACTTTTGGAATTCAAAATTAAAGCTATTCCTGAGGGGGCTGATCCTATAAGCTGGGTGAAAAATGCAATCGAGGATATTGTTTTGAAGGGAGCAGAAAACGTGGACTTGGAGGATTATGTTGGATTTACTTTCTGTTCCAAAGATTTTTCAAGGGGCCAAGGATGGGTAGTTTTTAAACCTGCATCTCAGGTGACAGTTGATGACGTGTGGAAGAGAATTTCATCCATATACCAGTCAAATTCAACGGGGCTGAATACAGAAACCTTCTGTTTGGGTGTTACTACGGTAAAAATGCCCGTAGGAAAAGGCAGGGGACGTAATTATAATACCTTTAACGAGGAGTGTAAAAAACGTAGAGGTATTATTTCAATAAATAACAAAGACAACCTATGCTTACCTCGCGCTCTAGTAGTCAGTATGGCATTCCAAAGTAAGGATCCAAACTACGCAAAAATTAGGGATGGTCGTAGACTTCAGGCAGCCAAAGCTCTTGAACTGGTAAAATCCAGCGGGGTGTTGATTACTCCAGAGGGATGCGGGATCCTCGAACTTCAGCACTTTCAACAACATCTAAAAAATTATAAGATCGTCGTTTATCAATATGGTGGCAAAGGGCGGGATGTTATTTTTGAAGGAGGAAATGACGGTCCTGCTTTAAATCTGATTTTCCATGAAGGCCATTACAATGTCATCACATCTCTAACCGCCGCATTTATGTGCGGATATTTTTGTGAAGCCTGCCACACTCCCTACAACAACAGAAACGAACATCGGTGTGATCAGGTGTGTTTTGCATGCAGAAAATCACCTGCATGCAATAAAGATGTTGTAAAAAGAGGCTGTATTGAATGCCGAAGAGATTTTTACGGCGATGATTGTTACGAGGCACATTTGAATTCGGTTTGTAAAAAAATAAAAAGCTGTGAGAAATGTTTTAAAATATGCACTACGCACAATCATATCTGTGGCGAAATTTACTGCAAGATTTGTAAATCGAGACAACCCGAAGACCATTTGTGTTATATGCAACCGGACAAAAAATCCCCTCAAATTAAAGATTTTTTGTTTGTTTTCTATGACTTGGAGACAACACAAGAAAAAGTCGTCAATGGGGTCATACAGCAGGAACCAAATTTGTGTGTATACAGAAAAGTATGCCATAAGTGTATAAACGAGACAAGATTGTTATTTTGTCAGAGTTGCGGATTCAGAGAAAAAGTTCTAACAGAGGATGTAATTACGAAATTTCTGACCGAAGTACTAGAAATACGAAAAAAATTTAAACAGATTGTCGTTATAGCCCATAACGGTGGCGGTTTCGATCATCAATTCGTATTAAATTACATTCTCACTAAAACCGATTTGAATCCGGACCTGATTATGCGTGGCACAAAGCTAATTATGATGAACGTTGGAAACGTTAAATTTCTGGATTCACTAAACTATTTTCCGATGGCATTATCTGCATTTCCGAAAGCTTTTGGGTTTTCCGAATTGAAAAAGGGGTATTTTCCACATCTCTTTAACAGGCTGGAAAATCAGAACTATGTCGGAGGTATACCTGCATTGAAATTCTACGACCCTGACAACTTAAAAGATGATGCGCGCGAGAAATTAATTAAATGGCACAACGAGAAAATTGCTGAAAATTACGTATTTGATTTTCAAAAGGAGAATGTAGAGTACTGTGTTTCTGATGTACAGATTCTAACGCAATCCTGTCTCAAATTTCGTCAGCAGCTGTTGGAGACGTCAAATGTGTGTCCATTCACAGAGGCAAGCACAATTGCGTCTGCGTGCAACAAGGTATTTCGGCGAAACTTTTTAAAACCAAACACTATCGGAATAATCCCTAAAGGTGGCTACAGATTCAGAGATAATCAATCGAAAATAGCTTTACAATGGTTGATATGGGAAGAGCATCAAAGAAGTATCGAGATACATCATGCGGCCAGAGGTCAAGAGGCCAGAGTTGCAGGGGTTAAAATTTTTAGGATCTTCAAACCGATCAAGGTACAGAGTTTTTCAATGCAGATTTTTAGGATGTCGTCGTCGTCGTCGGCTGTGTTTTAATATGTTGGAGAAAGCTTTGGTAATTTCAACTCCAGTCTTTGTCTTTAGAGGCATCGTCCAACGTGACGTGTGTGGACGTTTACTAGAAGGTGATTAAGTAACATATCAACTAATACTATGCAACCACATATACACATAAATGATAATTAGATTGCCTAATAATAATATTTTGGTACCACCAACGCCATCTACTGCCGGTTACGTGACGCGTGTGGACGTTTACTAGAAGGTAACTAAGTAACATATCAACTAATACTATGCAACCAGATATACACATAAATGATGATTATATTGCCTAATAATGTTTTGTATACATGATGATATGACTTATTTTTATCTAAAAACGACAAACTGTTCGAAAAAAATCTTTAATTATTTTGTATAATTTCTGTAGGTAAATATTTATTATTTAGAAAACATAGCGTAAGTTTTTAAAATCATAAACTAATATATATTCAATTTTGACTTCAAATAAAGAAACACGACGCAGATATGATAAAATATTTCTGATTGTAAAACCCACATCCTGTATACAATAGCTGTATTCGGAATTAGTTAGCTTGAAAACGATTGATTAAGTAACAAGTTAATTTCTAACACCATAGTTTTTGAAAATATTTTGCTAAATGTTTAAATGTAAATGTGATTTCACCAGTTGTACCAGACCGGAGAAAAGATTTAATTCTTTTAGTGTCAGTTCGGATCCCCTGTCCATCAGGTAAGTGCTTAAATTTTATTCCTCGATTTTTCAAATTTAGGTCTATTTAATAATTTAGGCTATAGATGAGCCCTTATTTTCGAAGAAGATAATGTAAATAATCTAACTGAAGATGAAATAATTCAGCTTTTAAGGGCTTCCAAATATTTTTAAAAGACCAGAAAGTTTTAATAAAAATTTATTTGATAACTCATATATTCATTTCGATTTTAACTTTGCTGAATTAGGCTGTTAGCACTTCTCACAAAATACTGTAATTACTGCTCTTTTAATTTCTCTTGAGGTGATGTTTATACAGTTGTATTTTCCATCATCGTTTCCCTGATTTTATTTAAATTTACACAACTCATACATTCATTTTTCAGATACAGAAGAAGAAGAAAGCTGACTACACAGATTTAAAGCGAGTTGATAGCCACTCTATTAGGGAGGATAATGTAGCTGAGGATTAAATCATTCAATTTAAGGATTGCCATAGGGATGAAAAAGACCGGTAAGTTTTAATAAAAATTTATTTAATGCTTTATAAATATATAACTCATTTTTTAAATTTTTTAAAGCCGTAAGGCAGCGAACTATGATCCGGAAGAAATTTTCTTTTTGTTGACATAGGTTGATATCTTTTCTCTGATGTTACGGTTATCACCTCATGATCCTTAGTTCTTCTGATCTGCTTCGAAATGATAAAAATAGGCTCACTTTTTGTCAAGACCATCTCCCTGATTTTTTCAAAATTTAGCAACTGAGAAGCACTATAGTTTAGTGAAATTCCTTTCACTTTACAGACAACATATTCACTACCATTACAGCTGTATTTATAGGCATAATTTTTAGGGCCCCCTGAAACGAATTCTGTAATAAATCCCCCGTTTAGCTCGTCCGTAAGATCTCCAATGCAGTCGTCGTGGAAAGGTCAAGAAGACCAACTTGCGAAGAATAGATAATTGAATCGGTATCGTAATATAAGGCTCTCTCACCCACCTGATCCAGGTAACTATATAATTTTAATCTAGCTAAAGCTGTAACATAGGCAGCTAATATAACATTTACTGTTGGGGAAATATCGTAGGCCTCCTCTCTGTATTCCCACGTTACAATTAACGTTTCCTCATTTACCGGTAAAATAGTGTTTACAACTATTGCGGGGTTCGACATCATTAAATAAAATTCAGCAGAATTTCTAATTATAGATGTTTTAGGGATGTTTTGTCTCTGTGCCAGCTTGCCCCAGAAAGAGTTTAACATCAGTTTTGCCAATGATCTTAAACCAGGATTCTCAGTTATTTCAGAAAACTCCAGTAAAATGTCTTCTCTATGTAAAAATTCCTCAATATATCTATCTTTCTCAGCGTCTGTCGCACAATTCTTTGGCCAGCCACTGGCTTGCTGTTTGATTTTTATAAACTTGTTCATCATACCTGAGAATAAGCCCTCCTGCTCTCTACTGAGTTGTATGGTGTTGTAACTCCATATTTCGTAGATTTCCATCATTTTGTACCCTTTCTCAATAGCTTTAACGACTTCTTCAATCACCCATGTACCATTTAAAGCTCTTTCCTCGTCATCGTGAGTACAATCGTCGTCTTGGTTCATCCCCTCGCCTACATACATTTATCATTCATTCTATAAGGCAGTACAGGGTGATACAGGTTTGTAGGCGGTAATATTTTACATTTTATCACACCTGACATTTGGGAAATATCAGCCAATTTGCATTCGTCCCCCACATAAATTTTTTTCGGGTGGCCAATAGGAAATTTACCAAATTTACACACATAAGGGTAAAGCGAACAAACATCAACATATTTAATTTTCTCATTTTCTTTCGCCTTGTAATATTCCACTGTATTACCCGTTCGGCCCCCGTACAGAGAATCTCTAGGGTTTAGAGGTAAATATTTTATGTAAGAATGGTTTTCTGTGTATTCTTCAATTTCTTTATTTAACATTTTTCGAAAATCGCATTCCCACATTTGTACAACTTTATACCCCTTCATTTCTAAATGTTTATTTTTATTTACAGTTCGTTGGAACCGATTCTCCATACAATCAGTGGGATCGTCTTTTAATGCTTTATCACGGTTATTTGTATAGCATTTTGGACACCCATGAAAATAACAACCCTCGAATTCAAAGACGGTATCTCCATGTACCCCGTCAATTTTAACCCCTGCAACTCTGGCCTCTTGACCTCTGGCCGCATGATGTATCTCGATACTTCTTTGATGCTCTTCCCATATCAACCATTGTAAAGCTATTTTCGATTGATTATCTCTGAATCTGTAGCCACCTTTAGGGATTATTCCGATAGTGTTTGGTTTTAAAAAGTTTCGCCGAAATACCTTATTGCACGCAGACGCAATTGTGCTTGCCTCTGTGAATGGACACCCATTTGACGTCTCCAACAGCTGCTGACGAAATTTGAGACAGGATTGCGTTAGAATCTGTACATCAGAAACACAGTACTCTACAATCTCCTTTTGAAAATCAAATACGTAATTTTCAGCAATTTTCTCGTTGTGCCATTTAATTAATTTCTCGCGCGCATCATCTTTTAAGTTGTCAGGGTCGTAGAATTTCAATGCAGGTATACCTCCGACATAGTTCTGATTTTCCAGCCTGTTAAAGAGATGTGGAAAATACCCCTTTTTCAATTCGGAAAACCCAAAAGCCATCGGAAAATAGTTTAGTGAATCCAGAAATTTAACGTTTCCAACGTTCATCATAATTAGCTTTGTGCCACGCATAATCAGGTCCGGATTCAAATCGGTTTTAGTGAGAATGTAATTTAATACGAATTGATGATCGAAACCGCCACCGTTATGGGCTATAACGACAATCTGTTTAAATTTTTTTCGTATTTCTAGTACTTCGGTCAGAAATTTCGTAATTACATCCTCTGTTAGAACTTTTTCTCTGAATCCGCAACTCTGACAAAATAACAATCTTGTCTCGTTTATACACTTATGGCATACTTTTCTGTATACACACAAATTTGGTTCCTGCTGTATGACCCCATTGACGACTTTTTCTTGTGTTGTCTCCAAGTCATAGAAAACAAACAAAAAATCTTTAATTTGAGGGGATTTTTTGTCCGGTTGCATATAACACAAATGGTCTTCGGGTTGTCTCGATTTACAAATCTTGCAGTAAATTTCGCCACAGATATGATTGTGCGTAGTGCATATTTTAAAACATTTCTCACAGCTTTTTATTTTTTTACAAACCGAATTCAAATGTGCCTCGTAACAATCATCGCCGTAAAAATCTCTTCGGCATTCAATACAGCCTCTTTTTACAACATCTTTATTGCATGCAGGTGATTTTCTGCATGCAAAACACACCTGATCACACCGATGTTCGTTTCTGTTGTTGTAGGGAGTGTGGCAGGCTTCACAAAAATATCCGCACATAAATGCGGCGGTTAGAGATGTGATGACATTGTAATGGCCTTCATGGAAAATCAGATTTAAAGCAGGACCGTCATTTCCTCCTTCAAAAATAACATCCCGCCCTTTGCCACCATATTGATAAACGACGATCTTATAATTTTTTAGATGTTGTTGAAAGTGCTGAAGTTCGAGGATCCCGCATCCCTCTGGAGTAATCAACACCCCGCTGGATTTTACCAGTTCAAGAGCTTTGGCTGCCTGAAGTCTACGACCATCCCTAATTTTTGCGTAGTTTGGATCCTTACTTTGGAATGCCATACTGACTACTAGAGCGCGAGGTAAGCATAGGTTGTCTTTGTTATTTATTGAAATAATACCTCTACGTTTTTTACACTCCTCGTTAAAGGTATTATAATTACGTCCCCTGCCTTTTCCTACGGGCATTTTTACCGTAGTAACACCCAAACAGAAGGTTTCTGTATTCAGCCCCGTTGAATTTGACTGGTATATGGATGAAATTCTCTTCCACACGTCATCAACTGTCACCTGAGATGCAGGTTTAAAAACTACCCATCCTTGGCCCCTTGAAAAATCTTTGGAACAGAAAGTAAATCCAACATAATCCTCCAAGTCCACGTTTTCTGCTCCCTTCAAAACAATATCCTCGATTGCATTTTTCACCCAGTTTATAGGATCAGCCCCCTCAGGAATAGCTTTAATTTTGAATTCCAAAAGTTCGGCCCTTGGCCCCAAATTTACGGATTTGTTTTGTAACATCCTTGATAATTTCAAAATTCGCCATTTTTCAGAAATATTCTAAATTGTTACTTATCAGTGTAGGATAGCTAATCAGTAACTGATAGGAATGATCACGCACACCTGTACTTGTACTTTTTAAATTTTTGTAGTGCCGGAGTAGGGGTATGTCACGTGACCTAATTATCCGACGTGAAATTGCATTTTTCGTAAACTAGACAGACTTTATTCGAAAATATTTTAAAAATTAAAACCAAAATTCATGTTATATCTAAAAACAAGGTATTTCAGACATTCCGGTTGTAGATTATGAAAAATAAAGAATAATTCTTATCGACATTTTTCGTAGGGCCGTGTGCAAAAAGGGTCACGTTCCTTAATTATCCAACAGGTGAAATTGCATTTTTCGTAAACTAGACAGACTTTATTCGGAAATATTTTAAAAACAAAAACAAAAATTCATTTCGCATCTAAAAACAATGTATTTCAGACATTCCGGTTGTAGATTATGAAAAATAAGGAATATTTCTTATCGGCATTTTTTGTAGGGCCGTGTGCAAAAAGGGTCACGTGACATATTCATCCAACAGGTGAAATTGCATTTTTCGTAAACTAGACAGACTTTATTCGGAAATATTTTTAAAACAAAAACAAAAATTCATTTCGCATCTAAAAACAATGTATTTCAGACATTCCGGTTGTAGATTATGAAAAATAAGGAATATTTCTTATCGGCATTTTTTGTAGGGCCGTGTGCAAAAAGGGTCACGTGACATATTTATCCAACAGGTGAAATTGCATTTTTTCGTAAACTAGACAGACTTTATTCGGAAATATTTTTAAATCAAATAATCACGATATGTTCACGTGAAAAAAGAGCTTTTTCGCTATGTTTTAAGAAATACTATAAACACCTGTTATAATAAACACAAATATAATACTCTTTAGAGATACTTTTAACTGTCATACCGGATGAAGCCTCCCCGATAAGACAGATAACGTGCGAAAACACGTTTCAAGGTTATCATTTCATTCATGGTTTGATAATTACGATTTAAACGAAATAAGATTACTAATAAATTAAATTAAAAATAGCTGTAAGAATCAATTTTGTATTGTAGATTTTCTAAAATTTTTCAAAAATTTCCGATTAGACAGAACGGCAGTAGAGAAAACAACGGACGAGGTCATTATTAAAAAGGGATGCTAGCAATAAATAATTTCGTATTGTTTTTAAGTTTACAAAATTCAACATGGCTGCGCTAGTGGGGTGATGTGTGTAACAACGCTTCTGTGGAAAAGTCTTATGCAATAATTTTATAAGTTGCACAAATTAGGTAGCCTTATTTAACTATATTACATCGGTAATGATAATTTTCAGAGTATCCCTAAAAATAGGTTAAACATTTGACGTGCGAGACGTAAACGTGACACGTGATACGTTAAAACGTGAGGTGCGTGACGTAAAACGTGAGGGGCGTGACGTAAAACGTGAGGTGCGTGACGTGCGAGACGTAAAACGTGACGTTTTTTGACGTGCTAGACGTTTTACGTCACGTTTTTTGACGTTTACGTGATTTTTCTACCGTGTTCCTTGTCTCGTTCCTCATCTATGTTACTTCTAGATCATGCTGGTCTTTTTTTTACAATTCAATTGAACCAATAATAGCGGCTCATGCCCTTACGGCTACGTTCATTGCGCTTGATACAAATACAAATAAAATAAAAAAAAATAAATCATACTTTTTTTCATACTTTGATATTATTATACCCTACTTACGGTTTCTTCGGAAATATGGCAACATGGTATAAATAATAATAGTAATAAAAAATATGGCAACATGGATTCCAAACATTATCTCAATAGTGAATTCAACTTTCAAGTAATTTTTAAACAGAAACATGGTCACCACAATTGATAACGCTCTCTCTCTCTCTCATAAACAAGGTAACGGGTGAAAAATTATCCAACCGTTATCTTCGATTCGAATCAGGCCGACTACGTTACACACACAAGCGATGGCCGGCGTTTCTACGGAAATATGGCAACAATTTATAAATAATAATAAAAAGGCAACATGGCCTGTCCTGGCGACAACGACGACTATTATATCCAGCCGATATCTTTAAAATGAATCAGTTCGACTACGTCACACACAAGCGATGGCCAGCCACCGCTTGTGTGCATCGCCGCCATGAATCGCGCCATCTTGGATCACCTCCGCTCGGGCCTGCATTCGTGCGCCGCCGCCGTGAATCGCGCGCCGACTCGACTATAGTAATTTCTTCTTCTTCTTCTTTTCTATAGGTGACTGAACGAGCTCCATTCTTCTTCTTCTAGCTGAACTGTCAAGACCATTACTCTCGCACTAAAATGGCCGCCGCCGCCGCTCTCCGGTGCCGTCAAGTGACAGTTTCGGGAATCCTCGTGGCCTTTTTGGCTGAACTGCCAACACGTTGAAGGCCTGTATCTTCTTGCTGAAGTGCCACCACGTTCAAGACCTGTATCTTCTTGCTGAAGTGCCACCACGTTCAAGCCATTCTTCTCCACATCTACATGAGCCGCCGGAGATATGCCGTGGAGTGGGGGTAGGTCACGTGAGGGGGCGTGTCCGTCCATAAGGATCGACAGAAAAAGTTCCCACGATCACTAGTCCCATACTCTACTTATGCTATTGCTCGAATTTGCGTTGGAAACATTATGTTGGGATTTGCACCGATGGAGCCCATGCCATGTCTGGTAAGCAGAACACTTAACAAGCGCTGGTAAAAAAGGAATCTTTAGAAATTATCTGGACAGACTGCATGATTCATCGGGAAATCTTAGCATCTAAATTGCTGAGTCCTGGACTAATTATGGTTTCGACTGTAGTTATTGAAGTAGTTATATAAAAACCACTGAATTCAAGGATGTACCCTGCTCTATGTGAAGATATGGGAGCTGAGCATAAATTTTTGCTGTTTTATTCCTCATCCAGATGGAATAGCAAATTAAAAGAAATCTCTCTTGAAAAGTTACCTACGTTGTCTGAATTTATGCAGAATTTCCCATTGAATGAGAATAACAAAACTATGATGCTAAAAACTATGGGAGGTAATTTAGAAAAATTTAGTAAGAATTTCAGGCGATACTTCTTTGCAGAAGCTTAGTCCCTGTCGGGCTATTCCTACAAGAAGAAAAGCAACTTGCAGATGTTTCGTGAGGCTCTTCACAAAAATCAAATTTTATAATAAATCTTTAAAAAAATTCTAGATTGAACTTCCGAACGACTCCTCCCTTATAAAAGTCATGGCGATTCAGATTATGTTCCCTTTTTCTACGTCTTGTCTTTGTAAATCTATATTTTCTGCTCTTGCTGATTTGATATTTAATTACCAAAAAAACTTCAAGTATAAAAAGAACTTTGAAAACCTATGCACTAACGCTGCAAACTTTAGGCCAAAAGATAAAGAAACAGAAACACACTTGTGAGTTTCAAATTAAAATTTTATTTCCCAATTATCGCTTGAAATATCACAATCTTTACTACAATTTAAAAATAATTTCTGCACTTTGCAAGCTGTAACTATCACATACAGAAGTCTTCGAAAAGTAGAAAAATATGGAGAAAATATTCCTGCGTATCGTCGATTTAGTACACCAGGATAAAGAATGAAAGATGAAACTTAGATTACGAGATATTGGTATATAGCTAATGGATACTCAATCTTAGTAGTATTACATGTTTTGGCATTAATAGCCCTTAAGAGAGATAGATCCGCTTACACCTCAACCACTTAAACTTAAGTTCAACTTAAAATTATTGAAATTGGTTGCACCACGTGTTAAGTAGAACTTATAAAACTTCAAAGCTACTTAAATGTAAGTGATAAGAAGACTGCCACTTTATGTAGATAAGTTCCACTTAACCCTGGTTTTTGGATTTTGCCGGGTAAATTCAAAAAATATTTCTTAACGTTCATAATTAAAACACAATAAAATCAACACTGTAGTGTTGAAAATATAGACATTGATGTGGATTTTGATATTTTTGATGATGATTTGGAAATCCTTAGCAACCTCAGCTTAAGTGGAACTAAAATACCACTTGAGCAATGAACTTTTAATTTTAATTATTACATTAATATAAGTGGAACTTAGATAAGTGATATATTTAAGGAGTCGAGGTGCAATCGACCCTTACACTTGTTGGCTTTGTTAGAACTCTCCAGTGTTTACCTCTGTTGCTTTAGAAACCATTTATGTATACATAACCGATCTTTCTTTGTAACCCACAGTACTGGTTCCGGTTTAACATAACTCGTCATCTTTGAACAAGTTCATAATTTTTTTTATTGCTACACTGCCACGGCACTGATTTTATTAATATAGTAATCGTAAAGAAACATCCCATGTATGTCATCAATGATGCAAAATGCAACTCTACAATAGATAATACTGGTTGCAAAGCGATTTAAATTTTAAATTTTAAATTAAACTTGTCGGTGTCAATAATAAATTATTTCTTCGGATATTGGAATTTCGAAACAATGACAAATTCTATTGACGTGCATCGGATATTTCGTTGCTAGAACTATACTGTTTGTGTAAAGCTCTAATTTGTTTATATATTTATGTTGTAGAATATCATATATGTCTTCTGCATAAACAAATCCTCGATGAACTCCTTTTCATGTTTTTTAAAGGAAAATAAAATAAAATCATTGCTCAGCTATGTTCTCTATTTAAATCGATTTTTATCGAATTCTAAATAATTTTGAAGATTTGCAATAACTGTTTGATATATTTACATTCTGTCACTTTTGTTTGATAACAGATAGATCAAACTTCATGACGCTTTATAGTTAATAAACGCTTAAGTACAGTTTTTCCACAGCCCGAAATTTTAACAGCAGCCCTCCTATTAAAAATAAATTTATTTATTTTTTTACTAGAATCAAAAAAAATCAGTTTTGCTGAATTTTTGTATTTATAATAAATATTTTTGGCAATATATTACTTGTTTTGCGCTGAATTTTGTATATTTTGTTTTTTTTTTTTTTGATAATAATTCTGGTAAAATACTCTTGGAATACAAGCATATAGTTAGAACACCATATAGCTACAACTGATTTTTACTTTATACGAGTATTTATGTTTATACTTGCCCAAGCTTCATCTATTAATACATTTTTTATTAAAGTTAACACATACACGTACATTTAGTAATGCACAATGCTAAAATGATGTTATTTTATAGAATTCTTTGAACTGGTAAAATGGATAAAAAGCTATTTTAATTAATATTGGCTATGGATGAAACAACTTTTCAGCGTGTTTCAGTATTTATTAGTGAAAAATTATTTGTATGATACCAATGTTATACGCTAAAACAAATGAATGAGGTTGTATAAATGTACTAGCTTTTTCAATAATATGACAAAGCAAGCTTTATTAGATAATCAATCAGCCAGCAGTTCATACATAATTTTGTTGAATACTAAAAAAAAAAAAAGTGTAATTCTTAATTTGTTTAATACTATAATAATACTGGTTAGACACTAGTTATGACGAACGAGAATAGCAGGGTTTATGCAAACACTTCTTAAATAAGAGCGCCTCGAGATTTCATCAAATACGTTTCCATCATAATCGTTCAAATATGGAAGATGCAGAGGTGTTTGCGTTTGCAGATTTTATTTGATCCGTATTTAGAATACCTTGAGTATTTGACCTGCGGTTTTGTGTCGGTTTAGTGTTTTTTTATCCCAAAGAAAAGATTGTTGTAGCTTGGTAAAATTAAGATTTACGTATATTAAGAGCTCTTTTATTTTAAAAGTATTACTTACTGTTATAGTTATTTTGTAGCTTACTAAATATTATTTTGGATAATGTGATATTCTCATCTATTAAGCTAGCAAAAGTCAATCAAAATGTGGTGTAGTGTGTAGTCTTATTCAAAATTCTACTCGCATTTATTTGGTATTGTATAATCGCTAGGTAAATACTATTGACTTATTCATTGTCATTATCATCGATTATAACTTTAAAACCTATTTATACTCCAAGGCGGTTACCAAGATTATTACGCTCTGAGGACAACGTAACAGTGCCCAAGGGTCCATGGCGCGAATGATGAATGTCGTCCGATGGGCGTAATCATCCAGTAACACAAATGGTGCATACAAGATTTTGTTATTCACTAAACATAAAATAACAACTATAAAGGGGTAGGTATTTTTAATACAGATTTTACCACGAAAAAAATTATATTTCGTAATCCATAACCACAAACAGTTCATTTATTTATTTATTCAACACTTTTATTGTCTCATTTTTATTGCTATTTCAAACAAGTGAAGTAGATTATAATACACACGTAAAGGAAAATGAAAGATATTGTTACGATAGTATGTACAGGGAGCTTAAGCATCTCCCTGTACATAGAACGTAGTCTTTATTTTTATAAATTATAACATTTACTATTTATTTAACATTACGTGGGCGAGAGCTATGGGGCAAGGCGGCGCACCAATATTAAATAAATATTTGTAGAAAAGTCAGCAAAATAATTAGGCCTTAGGGGTTTTCTTGATGAGAAAACGATAAGTTAAGAGTCAGTCGTTGTTCGGGGGCTCGAGTGAGCAGTAGAATTTGTGCCAACCCCTTCGCCTAAGAGCTGTACGCAGTCACTTGAAAGATTGTAATTGTAAGTTGTTTTATTCGTATTTCCTTTATAATTTTGTGTTTGTACAAATATAAATGTTTTGTTTTGTTTGGTTTTTGAGGGTTTGATTTCCATTAACCAAGAGTTCGTATTGGGTTAACCCCTTTTTGGCTAATATTTAGAATTATTTATAATTTAAGAAAGGACCCAATACGTAACAATATGCTGATCAAACAGTACTGTTTCTCATTAAAAAGTATTCTTCTAGTGCGTCTTTGAAATAATGCTGCTAAGAGTATTTGACTTTTTTAGGTTCTGACTATTCAGAAATGTAACAAGTCTGCCATGTATCCAATTTTATCCATAAAAAAGACAGAGCACTGAAATCTCAGGATTACTACTTTCAGAGGATCGCATTATTTTTGAGATATTTCTCAATATCATAAGGAGGTGAGATGAATACGGACCTATCTACTCAATGTAGCCAGAGGCGAAACACATCCATGTGCATCTAAGTATGTGTTTCGTCTCTGGCTACTTTGAGTACTTGAGTTACCGTGCATATCTCACCTCCTGAAGAAGCCGTTTATAATAGACAACACGTTGAGAAATATTTCAAAAATTCCGCGGTTCTTCGGAAACAGACCTCCACAGACAAAGCATGTTTTCTCCAATTGGGAGAAGTAAAACTAAAACCATTGGAACAATTTCATTTTCCGCATTATTTAAGCCCGTCCATTGTTGAACAAAACATATTTTTTTTACAATCGTGCACAAAATTACTTACTTTTGCACTCTCTACTATGCCAAAAAATATTGCACTGGTCCAAAAAATACTTTGATAACTAAAGAGAGCATATCTTAGTTAGTTAGTTATGGATGGCGTCTGACAGTGACAATTTCCATAACTAATTTCAAGTTGTGAGTTTAAAACTTTAATATGTTGTTATATAAAGCTGTTAAAAACATCATATTCGGACTGAGGCAAAAACTAGTTGTACTCCTCCAGATATAATTGAAACAACAAACGAAGCCACAGCAGATTTATTACCCGATAAATCTAAAAAAAGTATGAAATTTGTTGCAGATGGTTTATAGCTTCGGGTGGAACAAAACTTATTAACAATATTACTAGCGTATTTAAAATAAAAATCAGAGCTAGTACAGCCATCGACATTATGGTTAAAGTATTTCGATGTTAAAGGCTACACTTTAATCAATAAAAATGTGGAAATTCGACATTTCACCAAGTTAATTCCGCTAAAAATTTCCTTTAGATTCCCCAGCCAAAGACATTCTATACACCATTGGACGCGTCTCGTCGAATAGAATACGTAAATAATAATCACATTTGGGGGAGATCCACATTTTTCGAATTATTACACAAAATGTGGTACAATTTCAGTTCAAAAAATTGACTCCAATTTCGTTCATTTTTGGTGTGTATACTAATTTTATTGTGAGGAATTCGAATTTGAAAGAAAAATGTTATGTCTACTTTTCAGAAAAAAGATATTAAAATTTTCAAATGAGAATTGACACTATCTATTTGTGTTTTCGCACTGTCACAATTTGACATAACCTTAAATAACAGGTTCAGTTTTAAATAAAGTTGATTGTATCTAAAACTGCAACAATTTTTTTTAAATAATTCAAGCTTTTGGAAAAGCATAGTCTTATTTGACACTCTTCGTCGAGTTGAACAAGAAAAAAAATAGTAGGATCGGTTAATATTCGAGTTATCGCATGCTGAAGCACCGGTAGAATAGTTGGGCAAGGCAAAAATGAGGCTACAAACAAGGCAATATGACGAATGTCACGAGCAAAATGTTAGACGTCTGGCTACATTAACAATACTTCATTAATTATAACTTAAAATAATGTAGGTACGAGAAATTAACAAATTCATTTGTCGAAGATTTACGAACAAAAATGTAAAAAATAAATAAATAAATAAAATTTATGTTAGCCGGTTCGCCCGCCAAATCGCCCACAGCAGCTCCTCAAATGGGTTTTCCCCAGTTTTTCTAAGCTTTATCCGCCACTGGTACTCTACTGGTCAGCGACAGCTTCTTTGGTGCATCTTATTTTTCGAAAAAAATGTCGGCTGGACGCCACGATGCTTTAATTCTATTTATGTGGCCGATTGTTTTGAGGTATGTTCTTTTTTATTTTTCTCATGTGTATTAATCACGTAAATATACCATACAAATCTTATGCCCAGCAAAGCGAGGCGCGCCCATCTCCCTGTCTGAGCACAAATACGCGGCTATTATTTTGAGATACAGCAATTTTTGTTTTCATCATTCAACTAAATTTATGTATTTTAATACTGTAAGAAAGGCATAAATTTAGTCAAAACCGAAACTGTTATTTAAGATTATGTCAAATTGTGACAATGCGAAAACAACAGATAGTGTCAATTCTAATTTTAAAATTTTAATAATCTTTTTCTGAAAAGTAGGCATAAAATTTTTCTTTCAAATTTGAATTCACTGCAATAAAATTAGTGTACACCCAAAAATGAACAAAATTGGGGTCAATTTTTTAGAACTGAAATTGTACCACACTTTGGGTACTAACTCGAAAAATATGGATCTCCCCCAAATATGATTATCATTCTCGTATTATACTCGGTAGTATACCGTCCCAAGAAATGAAAAAATTTGACCAGACAGGAATTTGACAAATTTTTAATTGAAGCTCTGAAAATAAATATCTAATGATGAAAATAACATATGAAATGATGTTAATTTTTAACTGTATACTTACTTGTATTTTGTTATAGTTGTAGTATTTGGCATTACAGGAACATGCCACAAGAGAAAGTTACAGAAATTTACATTAAATGTTATTAATGACATGAATTTTATCGTAACTGTTAAAATTTCCGCTGACAAGACAAACAAACCTATTAACATTAAAACACCATGAAGGATACAAATCTTCAACTTTAGCTGAGAGCTACATTAAGGAATCAATTTCTAAGAACACTGAAATAGCGACTCAAATTCTAAAAAGAAGACTAAGTAACAGTAGCAGAAATTTCATAACAAACCGAAACAGGGTTTTAAGTAAAGAGCCTGAAACCTCCTCAAACAAAAACCAAAAAAAATAAAAAAATTACTGGAAATGAAATTTGTCCATCATTTACTAGTAAATTGCTCTAACTGTGATATTAAAATTGAAATTAACTCAAAAAAGTAAATAACTTTTATAAAAATAACGTTAGTTTAATCTCTTAATATGACTGTTAGAACTAATCTTAGAATATGTAATATTTCTTATATTATAAAATACTCTTCAATAAAATTTCAAATAAAAACAAATTTAATTTACTGTCGATAAAATGTTTTGTACAAAAAATTTGTTGCACCCAACATGATTGCAGCTTTCGACTTTGTCTCGGGATACAGAATTCATACATCGTACACAAACATGCACTTTTGCACTAATTACACAAATAACTATTTATAACAAGTTTCAGATTTCGCAGAATAGTTTCAAAAATTTCATTGTATAAACTGTGAAAGCAATGTTTGAATTCCTCATATGTTATCACTTAAAAAAATTGGCCCTATGGCGGGACTGTATATTTTAATAATTGTAATATTAAAAATATTTTATTTGAATTATTTTTTATTCAAATAATTAAACAGACCTTTAAGGATATAATAAATTCCCAATACCCTCTTATTACGTTCCAATTGTTATTGATATATTTATATATCTCATATCATTATGACTAAATAAAATTATAATATTTTACATTTGCATGTATACATTTTTTATTTATTAATTAATCAAATTTGTTAATTAATTTCATTTGTTATGAAAATAAAATAAAAACTTTCATACAATACTGCTGTATTATTAGTCGTTTATAATTTCTTTATTTCGAATTTTTCGTAATGTAAGTTAATAATGTTACATTCATTATCTAAGCAATCATTTTAATAAAAAAAATGTGCGTGCAGGAATCGTTTATTTACAAAAACCCAAGCGATTCAAAGAAAAATCCCAATTTATATTTAGCAGCATTTTAATAGCAGTTTCATAAATTTTCGACGAAACGGAGTTTAATTGTACCAAAGTCCATTAATAATTTCTTAAAACATGTTTTTTCCTTTGAAATAATTAATTACATATTTTTCATTTTATATTATAAGAAGGATTTTTCCATTAAGTAAAAATTGAAATCGATTTCTTGCAAATATCCATTTATCCAACAATTTCTTGAGTAAAGGGAAAGCTAGATTTAATTATTATTGACAAACAATACAGATAAAATAAAAATGCCTACAAAAAATATGAAGTACTTCTTGCTTATATAGATACCTTTATTTTAAATAACTCTTAGTTTTATATAAATCAACTTTTACATTAAGCATAATAAATAATAAAGTTTATCCCTATTTGCCAAATTCTACCCCCTTAGCGCACCCTGCCCATTCTTGAAAATTATATTATTTCGATTTGTTAGATTAATATAATGTATCCCACTTCTTTGATATGAATGTAAATATAATTCGACTTCTGAGATCAATGTAAAAGATTCGAATTCTGACACCAATTGTAATTAATTCTTTTTGTGACACCAATGTAATTGTAATTTTTTTACATTTTTGAGTAAATGACTAGTTCAGAAATTTAATATTATTTTATTAAAATGAAATTATATATGTCATTAAATTAGGTTTTAACTTTATAACCAAAATGATCCATGTCAAGTAAACCACCCTCACACATTTCGAAAGTTTGACATAAAACAGAAGAATATATTACAAAATAATTAATATATTTTGAAAACGACATGACCGGTTTTAGCTTCAAAAAGGTTGCCCTTAAATGGCACTCCCTACTTTATGATATATCAAATTAAAACTTGAGAAAAGTCAAACCAAGCATATAAACAAAAATTTACGTTACCAGTCGTTTTGAAACTTAGAAAATGAAGTCAAAAATTTACTTTTAAACTCATATATCAGTAAATAATATTTCTAAATACTCTATATTTAAAAAAATAGATAAACTCATCGCTGAACTATAAAATAATATTACACTTAGATTCACAACTATTAAGATTTTTTAATTACGTTATAACTCCTAGTTTATCGCCATAAAATGCGATTACAGCTTGTTTTTATCTCTTACCTTTTCGTATTTATCTCTAATTATTGCAGATTTAATTGCTATAAAATTGTTTATTGCCTAAAATTCATTTAATGTCTAGTTCCGATACTATCACAAAAACAATCAGTGATGTTTCCAAAAAATAGTACCACCACTAGTAAGCTAAGCTTAAATTTCGATTACTGTTCTCTATGTTTATTTAAATTATTTACAGAATTATGCCTATTAAATAGCATTAATTTCTTCAATATTTCGAATAAATATTTATTCAGACTGAGTCTGTTTCGTAAACAACCAAATCTTAAAATAGACATATGAACATTAAAAACTTTCTGTGGAACATAAAAATATATTGGAATAACAGGTTGACCAACAAGTCTATTTAATTTAGTCATTAAATTCATGTTTTTATTTTTGGAGAGCTTCCTGTTACTAGAAGTTCATGAACCCACATTGTTTGTAATTTAAATAGGAAATAAACATTTTCCATTTATCTCAAAACCTTTATTTTGTGTTTTTTTGCTCTAATAAGAAGGAGTTAAATTAGTTTCAATATTTATTAATAATTATACTGTACGTGGGACAACTACTAAGTTTCAACTGGCTTATGGGGTTGAGTAACCCCTTGTTTTAAAGTTGTGTCAACCTTTTTACATCCATATTTTCTTTCTTGAATTTGGATACTTAATGCCGAAGTTTCGAGGGTAAGATTTTTATTATAATACCTAAGTTTTTAAGTATTATAAATTTGTTATACAAAAATATTGACTAAAATAAGTGTTCAAAATGAACATAAAGGATTTCTTGACAGATCTCTAGGCAATTATAAACGGTTCCCCTACCTTTTAAAAAGTTTCAGCAGGAATATTTCCACACACATCTGTAATCCTTTATTTCCTAATTCTCCTAAATATTTTCTAGAAATCAGATTATCAGGAGAATATTCGTTAAATAGCTGAACAGCCTCATGATAATTACAAAAAATTTCGAAAAAAATATTATAATTAATTGTTTCAACCAGTGTAAGGATAATGTAAAAAATTAACAATTTATAGCAGAGGTGAACAATTGAAGTCAAAGTAACTACTAAACTATTTCGGAAACTTTTTTTAAAATCTCGCTCTCTCTCTCTCTCTCTCTCTCTCTCTCTGGATAAAAACCATTAACGCATTTAAAACATATTACCTACTTGTACTTCCTGTTAGAGAAGCTGAAAAAGGTAATAAGCTAGAAGACTTATTTGCAGAATGTTTTACTATAATGTTCATGCCTAACTATTTCTAAAAGGAAACTATTTTACCTATAACTAATAAACATTACCTTGTTACTGTCCCCCAAAACCTGCTTTTCCAAATTCGTAATTCTTGAGATATCTATCATAAACTTTTACTATGAATTATGTTATTTTTTAATGAAACAGTATTAACAATACACAACACCATTAAAAATATATTATTTTGAAATTATAAAGAAAATTTTTGGTTTTGTGGTCCAACATTTAATAATATACAGAGTTTTCCAAAAGTCTCGGGACGGAGCCATAAGTTTCTAAGAGTGAAGAAAAAAATCTAAAAATTTGGAAATCACTAAAGCGCCATAAAAACTACATTTTTAGATAGTTAAAAACTTTTGTACACTGGGAAGTTTTTTTAGGGGGTGATAACTCCAAAATTGTAATCCCTGTCGAGTTTCACCTTATTTTAAAGGTAATGAAAAAAAAAACACATCCCCAAAACCAAAACCCGGTATCTTAGTTATTTAATTATTTTATTTATTTATTTATAATAAATTTTCAAATTGTTGACTTCCTCGATTTCGCAATGACCCAAACGCTCATACATGGAATTTTGAACCCTTTGGAGCATATCCCTAGCGATATTGGTGATTTCTTCAAGTATACGATTTTGCAAACCATTTATTGTTTCTGGATTTGTTGCATACCTATACTTTTTAGAAACCCCCAAGAGAAAAAATCGAGAGGTGTAAGTTCCGGAGATCGTGGTGGCCACTTGGTTTCACCTCTTCTCCCAATCCAACGGTTTGGAAATGTAAAATGTGGAGGAGCACCATCTTGTTGGAACCACTTATTGTCAATACCATTAGGGCATACGGTACGAACACTTGGAACCACTTGATTTTCCAACAGTTCTAGATATCTGCCTCCGTCCAAATTTCCATTAATAAAAAAAGGACCAATTACTCTGTCTCCCATAATTCCAGCCCACACATTAATTTTCTGCAATGTCTGAGTATGATCTTCTTTTATTAAATGTTGATTTTCGTCAGCCCAATAACGACAATTGTGCCTATTAACTTTACCATTTAAGTAAAAAGTAGCTTCATCCGAGACACAATATTGAGAAAAATATTTCTGTCATCATCACATTTTTCAAGCATTATTCCGCAGAATTCCAACCTTCTATCGAAGTCATCTTCGTTCCATTTCTGAACTAGGTGAAACTTATATATACTTACTGATTTCATATACCTGACACGATTTTAATAAGGATCTTGAAGGTTCTTCAACAAAAGACTACTTCTTTGGTTTTTTTCTGGAGTTGTTGCAGATTTTGGTCTTCCAGTTCTCAGAAGATCTTTCACAGTTCCTTCTTCTTGAAATGTTCTTTCTTTTTCGGTCAGGTTTTGGGCCATTGTTAACAAATTATTTTAACCAATTTAAAAAAGGAAATCTAAGCTAAACTGATAACATACTACGGTCAGAACAAAATTATTGATATGATATAGGGCGGCGTACTGAACCCAGCAAGTGTCTATCAGTATTGATACACATGGCAGTCAACATGTCAAAATATCGGGTTTTGGTTTGGCAGATGAGTTTCTTTTTTGATTACCTTTAAAATAAGGTGAACCTCGATAGGGGTTGCAATTTAAAAATTTTGAGGTTATCACCACTAAAAAACTCCCCAGTGTATGAAACTTTTAAACCATCTATAAATGTAGTTTTTATAGCCCTTTAGGGGACTTTTGGGAAACCCTGTATATAAAAGTGCATGGAAAAATAAAAAATTCGCTAATATGCATTTGCAGATTAGAATTTATTATTAAAAGATGTTATCCAATAATGCGAATCTGTATGCAAAATATTTTACGTTTCAGAATTCCGCTTAGGAATAAAAGTACATTAAATTATCAAAACCGCAATATTAAATGAATTCATTATTTTTAATAACTCTTGTGGCATTAGGGATACATACCCATTTTTTGTAAGACAGTGTTTTATTTACACAGAGAATATACTATCTTATCATGTAGTATCTTTGTCCTACAGTTAGTAAAGGAAAAACCATTACCCTGCAATTATAAATATCGCTAATGTTCATTTAGGTACTTTCTGAACCTGTATAAATATTTACTTAACAACACTAACAAAAATCAGCTTGTTAGTAAATTATTTTTAGGACCTTGTCGTTTAGATACAGATTTCCAAAAACATAAACGGAACATAGTATAGGCAGTCTTGAGATTCACATTTTATAATATCCCCAATATACAGGGTGTTCAGGAACGCAGTGTCACACCAAATTTATGTTATTTTAAATGGGATAGCCCGTATGTTTTTACATTTTATAAACCTCTTGTCGAGCTAATTTCAACGATATCTCTTTATGTCTATTACGTTGAATAAAGGATCTACAGCCACCTGAAAGTCACATTTTTTTGAATTTAGATGTATGTAGCAGTCAAACCGTTGAAAATCGATAAAAACGATTTACATGTCCCTAGCCTAACTTTACAAGTTCTATACTGTAGTATAAAAAAATATTTGATTTATAGTGATTAAAAATCAGATGTGATTTCAATTTTTTAGTACAATTATGCCATAGCAGTACGACAATGGCTCGATCGATTTCCGAAGCACAGAATTTGATAGAAGGGTTTCATTGAATGATCGGCAAGATCTCCAGATCTTACACCACTTGACTTTTTTCTGTGGGGCTATTAAAAAATATTCAAGAACTAAGACGGAGGACAACTAAAGAATGTAAACGAATTACCAGGGAAATGTAGCAGAAAGTTTGAGAAGAATTAGAAAATAGGTTACATTATTGTTTGCAAAATAAAAGAGCCCACTTTGAATAGTTTTTAACTTTGTTTCAGTTTCTGAAGTAATTTCACTCTAATGTCTCAAAAATAAGTCTACAGAATATATTTTTGTTAATATGGTTGGGTTGCATTTTTTTTAGGCTTTAATTTGATGTATGACAAGGTAGGTGCTGGCGTTTGACTGTTTTAATAGGACTACGTATAATCAAAATCACACGTCATAATTAATTCCTAACCAATATTTTTCAATGAGATCCGAACAAAAACCTTCAACGAACACACACACACATTCGTTAAGGAGCCCATGAACCACCCGGGATACGTATCGGTTTACTGATACGCATCCTAGAAGTTCCCACCACCCCCAGCCTTTGCAGGCGGGTCCTCACCATTCACTCTCTCTCAAGCATACTCGTGTCTATTCATACCACAACGACTTTACTCCAAGAACGGCTAGTTTGGAGTAAAGAGAACCTGTCTTTTCCAGCAGAGGTAATGCAAAGCATTTTTCTCTCTGGATCCTCTGTGCGCTGTCGCGGTTTGGTGTGTGTTTGTTTTTGTGTCTTCGTGTTTGTGTTTGGAAGGGGTTGCTACACCCGCGTTTCACGGTCGTATAGCAAAGTGTATCTGTGTGTTTTGGTGTGTTGGTCGGTGTTTACAAGTTTACAACCCGCGATACGCAGCCATTGTACCCTTGTTATTTGTGTTTTCGGTGTTTGCGTGAACTATCATCGTGAAGGTGTTTTTGGTGCGTGCTTCGGAAGTCGCTAGGCCACCGGATTTCTCCAGTTCACTGGCCCCAACCTAGGCTTTTTTTTTTTTTTTTTTTTTTTGGTCCATTCCGGAAGCCACGAGGTCCCTTGTTACAGGGTCCAGGTCTCCCCCGGTTTGGGTTTTTGTGTTTTTGCGAGTTGGTATTTCCAGCAGCCTTAACCCTAGAATGTAAGGCCGCTAGTTTTTCGGCCACGATTTGCGTTAATCAACGCAGATCGTGTCCTTCCTCCTCTTGTCATAAATCGGTAATGTCATAGATCGGTGGTTTGTTACTTACAGAGTCTGCTTTCTGGGACGAGGGTGCAGCCCGTGGTCGTCGGCCTGGTAATTTATCAACTCCCGGAGGTGCTGGCATGGGTGTTCTCGGAGGCCTTCGAAAGCGCGTACGGCTTTCTCCCTCATGTTGTCGAGTACAGGGGTTTGGTGCAAGTCCCTGTAGATATACTCGTTCCGCACGTACCACGGGGCATTCAGCGCTTGTCTCAGTGCCTGATTCTGTTCTACTTGGATGCGCCGTCGTGTTGTTTTGCAAGCACGCGAGTGAGGCGTATGTCAGCATTGGAAGCACGACGGCGTTGATGAGTCTTAGTTTGGTGGTTACTGCTAACTTGCTGCGTCTCCCTATGAGACCGCTAAGTTTGCTTCTGGCCATCTTGGATTTGTTGACAATAGCGTTCACGTGCTCTTTAAATGTCAGCCCTTGATCGAGGGTCACGCCAAGGTATTTGGCCGAATCGCCCCATACAATGTCGTGACCCATGATTTCCAGACTATCCTCTGGGGTACGTTTTCTCCTCTTTTTAAAGAGCACCGCTTGGCTTTTGTCGGCGTTGATTTTGATTTTCCATTGTACGCACCATTGCTCCAATTCATCTAGAGCTGCCTGGAGATAACGAGTTATCAGCCTGGGCTCCAGACTTCTGGCTACAATGGCCGTATCATCTGCGTAGAGGCAGAGGTTTGTCCTTGGTGTTTTCGGAACGTCTGAGGTGTATATGAGGTACAGGAGTGGTGACAGGACTGCCCCCTGCGGTACTCCGGCCTCCAGGATTCCGTATTCGGATAGGACGGGTCCCATCTTTATCCGGAAAGTCCGTTGGCCAAGATACGACCTGAGGAGTCTCGTCATCCGCGCCGTGTAGCCCCTGTCGTTCATCTTATATATTAGTCCTTCGTGCCAGACGGAGTCGAACGCCTTACTGACATCCAGGAAGACCGCCCCCGTTGATTGATTTTGATTGAACCCTTGGGTTGCAATCTCCACCAGTCTCAGGATTTGGGTCTCCGTTGAGTGCTCAGCTCGGAATCCGAACTGTTCGTCCGGCAGCGTGGCTAGTTCGTTTGTTTCGGTCCAAAGTCTCCTCAGAACCACCCTTTCAGCTATTTTGCTCATTGCTGGCAACAAGCTGATCGGTCTGTAGTTCTGCGGAAACTTCGGGTCCTTCCCCGGCTTCGGCAGCATGATTACGTCCGCTTTCTTCCAGCTTGACGGGAAGTGACTTAAGCGCATCATCGCGTTTATAATTGTTGTTAGGAAAACTATCGCGCGAACCGGGAGGTTTTTGAGAGCTCTATTTGAAATCCGGTCGTAACCAGCTGCCTTTTTTGCCTTCGCGAGTTTTATTATCCCTTTGATTTCCTCCGGGGAGGTGGGATTTATATGTCCAGGTAGGTTTATTTCGCGATCCATGCGGAGAACGGTTTCCTCGACTTCCTCAACAAAGTCCAGGTCTTCTTCTTCATTGTTGTGTATCCGGCATTGCCTTTCCATCGTTCTTCTTAGTACCTCCCCTTTTTCTTCCGGTGTGCTCACCAGGCCGTTTTCTCCGTGAAGGGTTGGTAAGGGTCTTCTGTCTTCTCTGAGGCACTTCTGGAGGTTCCAAAGCCCCGGTTTTTGGGGGTCTAGGTCTTCTATGAAGTTATTCCATTCTTGTGACCTGTGTTTTTGGAGTTCTTCTTTGACCTGTTGAGTAAGTCGATTTGCCGTTCTCTTGTCTTCCGCGCGTCGTGATCGGTTTGCCCTGCGCCTTGCCCTATTTTTGTCCCGGATTAGGGATTTAAGCTCCTCGCTTATATCCCTAAACCTGCCCGGTCGTGGAGTCGTCACTGCTTTTGTGCTCTTATCTAGAGCACGTCGTAAAGCGTTTTCAAGGGAATTTACCGCTATTTCTAGTTCTTCCGCGTTTTCGATCACTGGAATATTACCGATTTCTTCGCCGGCCGTTCTCCGAAATATCGTCCAGTTCGTTTTCCGGACCGTGCGTTCTCCATCTACGACGTCCCCGTCCCCGACAGTTAGTACTATCGGGTTATGGGCCGAGGCCCCTTCGTGGACGACGTATATTTCGTTCGCAAAGTCCGGTCTCACTAGCATCGCGATGTCCAACACATCCGGACGGTGATCCGCGGTCGGATAGTGTGTTGGTTCTTCCAGGCCCAGAACGAAGCACTCTTCAGCTCTATCGCGGTAGGCCTGAAGAGCCCTTCCCTTGGTGTTTGTAGTTCGGCTATTCCAGTTTGGGGATTTCGCGTTTAGGTCGCCGATCAAAATTGTCGGGTCACCGTCGTTTTCCAAAACCGTGTCTAGATCTTCGTCGTAAAGGAGATCGCGTGGTCTCACATAGCTTGAGACTATTTTTAATTTACCGCGCACTGTGCGTACTATAATATTTGTCGCTTCCATTGATCTCAACCCATCCGGCGTGGGTAGGTGATAGTTTTCGATCTCCCTTCTGACTAGGATCGCGGTTCCGCCCGAGTTCGCTCTGTGGTCCGTTCAACGAAGTAACACCTTCTTAATATTTATAGGATTTTTAATACAAATCCCGTTGCACGTCATATATCAATTATGAGATCACGACCCTGCAGTGTTGTCGGCTTGTCTAAATTGTCGAGGAATGTAGGAAGTTTCAAAAATGTAAGGTTAGGTTATGTTGTTTAGCTTTATTATTATGAAAAAATAATTTATTGAAGCGTCTATGAACAATATATGATCCTCACACTCAAGACACTTCATCCTGCCAGTTTTAAAGTACATTTGAAAAATGTTTTTCTCAGTTGATTCATTAGCAATCTACAACTGTGATATTCTTCTTCTTCTTGCTGTATTATCTACTTTTAATATTCAATAATCTGTTATAAAAATCGTTATATTATGTTGTTTATTTGTACTATATTTTTATTAAATAAATAAAATAGAGACATATAAAAAAGATAGCAAACTATTTATTGTTATTAAAATAAGACAATGTTTTGTTTAAAAAAATATATATTTTTCTTATAAGAAACAATTCAACTACAATATTCGAATTCCTACAAAAGGTAAATCCTTTCTCCTATTTCAAATCTGAATCACTTGAATCACTGTCATCGCTGTTAGGATTAATAATAATGGGATTAATTTCTAGTCTATCAAAAACTCTCTCTCTTTCATACCATTTTTGTATTTCTTTTTCTGTTTATGTTATGTTTAATAGAATTTTTCCATACTTCAGGAGTAATTGTTCTAAGAGCTTCAGACCACATATTTAAAGAATCTTGTTCTTTATTACCGTGTCTGCCAATATGTTTATTATAATATTGCTTAGAAAGGCCCCAAATAAGTTCGATGGGGTTGAAAACACAATGATAGGGAGGAAGACGTAACACTTTATGTCCATATTGTTCTGCTAAATTGTCCACCAGATATACTTTTGGTGGCTTGTATCTGAAAAAGAATATATTTTACTTGCGGTTTTTTATAATATGCCAACATCGCTAAATTCAAAACTGTAACATCGATAGATTTTTATACTTACTGTTCAACTTTTTGCAGAAGTTCATATTTAAACATATTAACAGAAAAATCAATATTTCTATTTGCTAGCCACTCTTGTATTTCAGCTTTGGTTGAGCCTGTATTGGGTGTTTTGTGCAATAACATGCTATGGTATGAAGCATTATCCATAACAATTAGAGAAGGTTCGTTAAGGTTCTTCAGTAATTGGTTGGTGGTGAAAACACACAACTGGTTGACGGCCGGACGTCAGAAATCGTTGAAATATTTCAATCTAAATACTCGACAACGTCGCATCAAGGCATGCCAATCGCTACAATGTCATTTCTTCATCATAAATACGAGTCTCATGGGCGTAGAAAATTTCAAAATTATTTAATGTAAATTATGGTTTTTTGAGTACTAAACATATAATAATGATTTATAAACTTTATATTATAAAGAATAAGACGTATATAAGCCAATATAATTGAAATCATTCTAAAATTATCAAAATAATTACGATTACTTTTTCGGTTTTTTAGTACTGTGACTACGTTCATGAGTCCTCGTGAATTTTCGTGATGTTTCGTATGATTTATCTTAGTTAGGGAAATTTTAATTAGTTGGCAGTACTATGACGAAAGAGGTACGTCACTCCTGACGTGCAACGGTATTTGTACTAAAAATCCTATATATGTGAAATCTAAAAATCTATGTTCAAGGCAATTTGTTGGAAGAAGTTGAAATAGTATGAACTTAATTTTTTTCCACCGAATCTGGAGAAAATATAGTGATTTCTAGAGTTAATGAAACTTACACGAATTTAACTGACGCTATCGGAAACTTACACATCTGAGCCTTAAAAACTAAATACTCGTAACACAAATAATGTAAATAATTAGTTATGTTATGTATAATTTCAGAAGTCCGATAGTTTTATCTAATATATGAGCAATACTCAACCTCGCCGATAAAAAGTGGCCCAATTCCACCAATTCATTTAGGGATTCCTTAACGTTAAGCAAAGAAAAATTTCGGTTGAGAAACCATTTTGG
The DNA here is from genome assembly GCA_951812935.1 of Hermaeophaga mercurialis. Classification (NCBI taxonomy): domain Eukaryota; kingdom Metazoa; phylum Arthropoda; class Insecta; order Coleoptera; family Chrysomelidae; genus Hermaeophaga; species Hermaeophaga mercurialis. The sequence continues at coordinate 21,872,179 of OX638363.1, forward strand.
TTTATACCAACACTTCCTAAAATTAGGAAGTTCAAATTCGCCACCTAAACCATCACCTAAATTGGGAAAATACTATATTTTTATGAACATTTTATTTTAAATCGGCTTTTTTTAAATCAAATAGCGATTTAAACTATCTAATTGAAATGGGAAATGTAAATGATCATTATAATGAAGAAAATCTAATACAGGGACAACAACTTAGAAATAAAATAGTACATTATTTTTATAATTTGTAATGTGAAATAAAGTTTAGATGAATTATTTAACATGAATTTTACTATTGTGAATTATTATTTATATTTATATTTATTATTGTGAATATTGTGAATATTTTAGATTTATTTCATTTTAAATGTCTTTACAAAACTCAATAAAATTTTCAGACTCTAGCATATACTCATTGAGTCCTTAAAATTTATGGAACTCAGTTGTTTTTTCTTTAACAATATATCCAATTCAAGAGATTTCATCATTGATGCATGTTCCTTTTTGAAGTAATCCACCAGTTCCAGTTTTTTGTCTATTAATAACTCATACTTTTCACCCAATATAGATGATGTTAAGGTCACAACTGTATTGAGTCTCCTTCTGGAAACTGCTTAGCATTTCTTGGTATCTCGATCTTGGACTGATATGTAAACATATATGTGACCAAAGTTATAGCTTTTTACTATTTTTTTTCAATTATAAATTACTTTAAACATTATAAAATATGATTTGTAAACTCACATTTATATATTTTATTTGAATACATTTGTTAAAAGTATTTTTATACTATCTGCTTTCTTCCAATCATTGTTGGGTATTGGCACATGATCTTCAAAAACCATTTCAATAACATTATTACTAAATTCAGCATCAAGGTCCACAGTATGTAAAGTTTCTCTTTTACATTCCTGTGAATGTTCTAAAGCTGGGTCCTAAAAACCAACAGTAATGAACAGTTTAGGACTTAATTATTATGATTCTATCTGATATTTTAATTTCTGTAAAGATTTGAACTTACGTGTGGAATGGTAATTGAATCATGGCAACTATCTAATCCTTCAACTGACTTTTTATTTACAATTGACATCAAGAGTTTTAAACAACTCCATTTTTCTTCAGCACATGGTTTTCCAAGTTCTTCTTTCTGCTTACCATACATTTTTTTTTGCTAGACTTCCTTCTTTTTCCTTCACTGATACTCCGTCCGTTCTTTTATTCTCCACAATGCCCAATGCTTAACTTCTTCAATAATATTTAACAAGGCCTCTCTCTCTCGGAATGAGTGAAGTTTGGAGCCCTTTTTTTGCAATTCCTTCTTTTTCCGATTCCATATTGAAACCTTTTAATATGAAAGATGACACAAAGTACAATATTGGGGTTATGCCGCTTATGCATGCAAAGCAGGATAGCAGAAACAAGGCTAGTCATTAAAAAGAGAAAATAACTAAAATATACGGTATTGCCTAATTCTCAAACGTCTTAGAGAGGAATTCAGTTATTTTAGCTGGTGGAATGGTTAGATAAATTTTAGGTAATCCTTAATCTACGTAATCCCTTCATATTCTTCCCCTAAGAAAAAATTAGTGGAAATGGGTATAAGACACTTTAGATGAAAACACGATTGATGAACTGCTCCGTAGAATACAGACATATTAAAAAAAAAGAAAAAGAAGACGTCAAATAAACTCATAATTAAGATGTCACATTTAATACGGAAAATTTTAGCACATTAACATGGCCTCCCCTGTTATCACTTGAATCGTTTAACTATTGACAATAACTCAACTGTTAGTATTTATTTTAGTTGTCAAAAAATAGTTTGTGTAAAAATTTTCGTTAGAATGATACCTTCCGATACTCTTTAAATAGTTCAGTAAAAATCAGAAAAAGAAAACCTACTTCCAACTTAGTGATACCCTGAACACTCTCAAAAAATGGCCTTCAAATCTGGAATAGTTTCGAAATTCACTAGAAAGTAAAATTCAAAAACATCAACGGAGCACCTTGAATCAAAGATGAGGCAAATAATTTTTGATATGAGATACAATATAAACAAGCAAGTTAAAGCTTCTCAAAAAACTGGAAAAATGGAATAATTTTGTGGAATAGTTGGAAGACTAAGATGTAGGATCAATATTCCACAATATAGTAGGAAGTAATGTTCAAAAGGATAAAGGTTGGTTTTAATTTGTACTTCTATTGACTTAATTAATACTTATTATTTATTTTGTTTGACAGAATTTCATTGAAATCATGGCCCTTGAAATTCCTGCAGAAGACTTAGAATTAACTTCATTCGGAACTGAGTATGGTGCAGTTTCTACTAAAAATTTCAACAGAGTCGTCCAGGATCAACAATAAACTCATCAAGTTCTGTATACACTTCAGATTATCAATGTTTTTGCAACTGATATATAAGTCGAAAAAGGTTCTTGTTTGATAAAAATTTCTTTTTTTTATCCAGTAACCAAGTTTTATCAATCTCTATCTATAGCAAAATTATCATATTTATCTTAGTTAAAAAACATATGTAAACCTAGAGCCTTATTGAATTTTCATTATCTTTTTGAACACTTTTCCTTACTTACACATTTCAACATTCCATTATTTTATATCGTTTAAGGTGAACTAGAAAAACTATGCCAAATATAATAGGATATTTCCTCTAGGGCTGGAACTAGTGCATAATAGTATATTCTGTAACAAGGTTATAATGAAAAAAATTCGATACGAGTGGAACATTCCGAACGCGAGCGCCAGCGAATGTGACGAACCACGAGTATCGAATTTTATTTTAACCTATTAACAGACTATATTTTCTCCATGACTAGAAATTACTCGATTTTTCACTCATAATTTTATTTAAATTAAAATTTGTTTTTACGACGCCGCCATTTATATCTGACATTGACAGTTTTGACATCCATGAATGTTGATATTTTTATATCAATTACGGAATATTCATTCTATCACTTGTTATGGAATGAAAATATATGCGAAAAACATAAGAAGCAATTATTTCAGAATAAATATTCTGTCTCGAGTGAGAATGTTTACATTCAATTATTAAAAATTATTTTGGAATCAATACATTTCAGTAATGGTAGTGAAGAAAATACATTTTAAATTGTTTCCATTGCCATTTTGTAATGGTCGTGCAGAAAATAAATTTTTAATTGTCTCCAATGTCATTTTACTAAAATGTATTAATTCCAAAAAGGTTTTTAATAGTAGAATGTAAACATTCTCACTCTTGAGAGAGAATATTTATTCTGAAACGCTTACTTCTTATGAGTTTTGCATGTATTTTCATTCCATAACTAGTGATGGAATGAATATTTCCTAATTGTTCTAAAAGAGTATCGATAGTCATGGATGTCAAAACTGTCAATGGCAGATGTAAATGGCGGAGTTGTAATAACAAATTTTAATAAATAAAATAATGAATAAAAATCCAGAAATTTCTTGTCTTGGAGAAAATATAGTCTGTTTGTTACTCGATTAAAATAACAAAATTCGATACTCGTGGGTCGTCACACTCGTTCGGCGTTCGGAATGTTCCACTCGTATCAAATTTTTTTTATTCTAACCTTGTTACAGAATATACTATTATGCACTAGTTCCTGCACTAGATGAAATATTCCATTATTTTTTGAGGAACTTTAACTTGAATGTTTATTTTATGCCTCAAATCAACAAACTTTTGCCTCATCTTAAGTTCAAAGTGGTAAAATGGGATTTCATTTTATTCTCAAACAGATTACTAAACAGATTTGAACTGTATTTTTTTGAAGCGTCCGAAATATGACCAAACTGGAAATCGTTTTCCTCTATTTGGTTTTTAGTAAACTATTTCAAAGTATCAAGGGTATCATTCTAAAGAAAATATTTATACAAACCATTTTGAGAAATATCTCAAAAATTAAATTAACTTAGATTTTAGTAATCCTCGGTAATTTGATAAAAAAATTATAATTGCAGTGAAATAATTCGATGAAAATATGAAACAAATGTTTGTTACTATGCAGCTTTGATAGAAAATAACACAATGTTGCAAATATTTGATGTTTAAAAGTATAATGAAAGTTAAATGAAAAACTAGATAATATATATACCCTCTGCTATTTAATAAATTGTAATAAAATGTTTATTAAGAGTACCTTTCATTATTTACTGAATCTTTACTTTCTGTATTGTATATTTACAAAAGGATGGGTGGTGCATTGGAAGAGTATTAGACTTAAATGCGAGAGATAGTGGGAAATTGTTGACATAAGATACAAGAGTATTTGGGTAATGACTATGGCAGTAGATAACGATCACAGCAAGTAAGAAAAACAGACGAAAAATGATCAAAGAATAAGAAGTTATTAGCAAAAACAGAATTCCTATTACATTTATAAATTGTTAAGCACGCAGTTGTCTTAAGTAGTCTTGAAAATGTTTTTTAGCAGAAAACAATTGAAAATTGACGTATATTGTTGATAGAGGGTTGTATAGAACATCAGGAGAAAAATCTAAAATTAAAGATATATATCAGAAAGTAGTTTTCTAAAGGGGAGAAAAAATTAATTGGTGTCTATAATTATACAAATATACATATTTACATATGTTTTTTACAGAATAACAGAGCCCATTTTGAACAGTTTTTGTAAATAAATTTTCGGATTTTTTGGTAAATAACTTTCAGTTTCAGTTTCTAAAGTAATTTCACTATATTTAATGTTATCTGAATAATAACACAATAGATATTTGTTTACATAGTTGGGTTGCATTTTTCTTAGATTCTAATTTGATGTATCACAAGTTTGGGGTTGCCATTTTTAATTAGAGTTAAGGCGCGCCGAAGGGGTGGACATTGGAAATAGGTGTATAACATTTTTAAACTACCACCTTGATATAAAATTCGACATGTTTTTTATTTTTCTTAAATTTACGTAAAATGAAAAGTTATTTTAACTGGCTGCTTTTGAAATGAAACCAATGTACATTTCATATATCTCATTTTTCCTCAGAGTTGTTTCTTTTATTATTTTAAATTTTATCTTTTTTCTTAAGGGAAAATGTATAATACCTATACACCGAGTATAAAATATATTTTTTAAATAGGTAAATCTAAAGAAATCTGTCGTAAATCTGTAAAACAATTTCAATAAATAAAATAATTTATAATAATATAATAATTTATTTTTCCTGGGAATGTTTCTATAATAATTCAAACACATATTTCCATGTTTCTCAGAAAGATAATCTCAAGTACTTTAGCTACAAGAACTGTAATTTTAAACCAAATCGTTTTTAGCATTTCTAAAGAGTCCCACATCCAATTAGAACGATTATTTTCTACTGTAGTTTAATATTCGTTTATCATTCTGGTTTATAGTCGTCTAACAGTAGGATTTAAACATCCAGTTAGAAAGGTTTCTTTTCTAACCCGAGAAACACAGGTTCATCTAACGCAAGTCTAAAAAATGTGGAAATCCTCTAAAAACCATCTTTCTCGCATAACATAACATATAAAATATTTAAAGACTATATATAGATATATATTAGACTATATTTTAGACTGAAGTAAATTTTTACAATTTTCTGTAATATAGCATATGTCATCCAGATCTATAAATTTTAGAAAAATATAAAAAAGTAGAACATTATTTGAAACTTGGATATACATATATTAATATCCTCAGATCTTAAATTTAATTAGTTTAATTTTTCTTTAAAATAAAAGGCTAAAATTTTTAATTATAAGATACATTCATTATTTTTTTTTATTAACAATACGATAAAGGTACAAAAAAATATTTAAGTTCTAAAATTAATAACTTACAAAATTGTTCTAAGTGTCCTCTAAACTATAACTAAATTAGACTACGTAGTAAGAGCATAAAATTAAAATCCAAATATAATCTAAATAACTACGTCTAGTTTCAATAATAGTCTTAAGACTATACACCTTGTTAAGAAAAAGATCGAATATTTGAACAGGGTATAGTATGGATCAAAATAAGTCAAAAAGTCTTAACAAACATGGGTCCGCAAATTAACGGTTTCGGAGATACAGAGAGTTATTTAGTTTTGAACCATTTTGCGTTTACACATTATTTTTATTGTGTACAAGCAAACGATAGATACTTCTAAACAACATCGTTTCCATGTCGATGGATGGCCTACAAGATCGCCTGATTTAAACCTCCTTGATTTTTTTTGGGGGATATGAAAAAAGTTTAGTGTACGCTATTCCTGTAAATAACCTCAAAGTGCTGCAACAACGAATTAATCAGGGATGTTACCAAATCCGAGCTAATGTTGGAGTTTTAGAGAGAGTTCGAATAATCCTTCCGGCAGAGCTGTCGTGCCTATTTGGAAGTGGAAATGGAAATGGAAATTCTTTCTTTTGATTTTGTTTATAAGTTTCTATCGTTTGTAAATAATAAAAATAATGTGTAAATGCAAAATGCTTCAAAAATAAATAACTCTGTATCTCCGAAACCGTCAATTTGCGGACCCATGTTTATTAAAACTTTTTGACTTATTTTGGTCCATACTATACCCTATTCAAATATTCTATCTTTTTTTAACACCCTGTATAGAAGTAAAATCAAAATGTATTTTAGAGGTCTACGATTTGAAATCTCAAATATGATTGAAAATATAAATATCTTGATTTTGACCAACTCTAGACCTTCTCGGGAGGGAGTAAAGATTTTTTTCTTTTATAATATCGCAGGCCAATTATTTAACATACGGTATATTATTAAAAAATACTATTTTTATTTCTGATTTATTTATCATTTTGACGTTTCTTTCGACCTAATAGGTTGATTAATGATGTTTAAAATTAAATTGACGATTTTGGGATTTTTAAATAAAATTTCAAATTGTTTTAATGAAAAATGTAACATTTGCCTAAGATGACGTCGAATTTAGGTGAACTACCATTTATTGCGTTTATACCAAAAAATGTCACTGTTAAGTATCTAAGTAAAATTGTGATTTGTTATTTGTTTCAAACAAATTGTTCCCAAAAAAATGTATTTTCCTAGGATAGGACAGTCACAAAACTACCCTTTATTTGACATTTGAAGCTGAGATGGCGGTCAGACAATTTTTAAATGGAAATTTATTAAAAATTCATCTTTGGAAAATTTCAGGATTTTCCCATAATCTTAATCCGTTTTTAATACTCAGCAAAATATGGTACCTACCCTTATGTTTTATACTCATTAGATTGAATTACGCATATTTCATATATACCTAAAGACATTTAAATTATCCTTATTTTATAAAAAAATTATTATCCGCTCAATCATTTTAAATTACGTAATTAAATTTATTTTACAAACTTCTATTTGCCCATATTTAAGTTATCTTTTGAATGAATTTCGTCTTAAAAAAACATACATTAAAATATTCATCGATTATATAAATGGTGATGATATTTTAATACCCACTATAACTGTTACTAGTTCGCCAAAAAACCTTTTCCAATTGTCTCTTGAGTTTATAGGGGATATGGATGTATACCAAAGGCCAAAGCTTGGAACGTGTCTAGAGTGACAAGTACCAAACTGAAAAGAAAGAAATGCAATGGAAAATGCTGAGAACGAATTTATTTTTTTTACTTGTGAAAATGTAATCAGATCTTCTAACGGCTCTAACCCCAAATGCAAATTTGATAGACATGTTAAACTGTTGACTGGCTATGATTTAATATGGGGATTTGGATAAAATATATATTCATTTATTTTTTACGTAGTCAAAATCTGTTAATATTTTACCTGTTACCAAATTTAATTGAAATAATAAAGACACCTGAATGATTCTATTTTTTTTTACGAAAGACAATTAAAAGTAAGAGTAAACGAACATAAAACCCACACAATGGTACAAAATCAAGAACAGCAAAACATATCTCATCACATCACTGATGAAATCCGGTGATCGCGGACGTCATCATAAAATATCTAATTGATCTCTCAAAAAAAAAAAGACAAAAATTATACCTGATAAATGACAGATAAATCAGCGTTGTGGCTTTTTGCTTTGCCTTGGATTAAAGCCTTCTTTTTTTTATGTGTTAATATTATTTTAATGTGTAATGTGTGTAATCTTTACTAATGTTAATATGAAAGGAAATCTAGTCATCATCATCTACTGAAAGGAAGAAAAATTCAGATGATGAAGTATAATTATTATGGTCTAAAAAACTCCACAGAAAAACATGTCAAAATTAAAAATATGTCTTGTGTTACTCCAAGGTATACCTAATGATAATTGATAATGATGAGAAGAGTTGTAGAGACAAACTGGACTTTATATTTGTTGATGACAGAAGTTATTGATAGACTTATATATCTGACCCATGCAGATACATTTAGTAATTACATTACTTCTTTAATATTAACATTATGCCTGCTTTCCAATCAAGAATAGTTTGTATAGCTGACCGATTTGATCTAACTATGAAGAATGATCTCATATAAAAGAGCTACACCTCTTTAAAGATGGCGCTCGAACAGCAGTTTAATTCAAAATTTCTTCCAATAAATCTTTCAGAAAATACTAATATTCTTTATGCTCCATATCAACATATTGTAAGCTTCAAACTGAAAATGTAAACTAGTAACTAAAAGTTTATAAGCGATCCTGTAAAACAAAATACTGTAAAATCTTTAATGTTACTACAAATAAAAATCTGCCTAATTGGTCCAGCAACTTGTTAAAAAAATAAAATAATTTGAAAACGATTTCCTACTAAATAACATCATACGGTATATTTATTTCTTGGAATATGCCAATAAAATGGCGTGAATACGATTTTTTGAATATAGTCATAAGCGGCTCTTTTGAGTGGAATATTGGATACTTCGATTCAGATTGTTTGCAACCAATTTACAAATATTAGGGGAATACAAGAATTCGGCAATCCTTACGTAGGCGAATAAATTTGTGTATCGAAACACATGAGAAAATTTAATTTTGTGTTATTATTTTGTTATATTTTTTTACACAATTGGAGATACCTATGGTGCTTGCTTCCTTTATTGATACAAAATGCATAACCGATTGTTTGGCGTGTTGTGTACTGAAAATACTCTACAAGGAGGTATTAATAATTTCACAATTTATACGTACATATAAGCTACACACTATAAGAATTTATTTCCACGCGAACCAACCGTATACAACAGAGATTCAATAGCAAGTTGATCGGGGCAAAATATTGTATGATAATTGTAGCAGTGAATATACTTATAATTTCGTAGGCTTGCTGTACTAAACAATTAAGATAAGATAATGAAGCGCCTATGAAAGGAGGTAGAGTTGCTAATGTATGTTGTACTTACAATAATTACAATTAAAATATTATTTTCTCGTTTGGTTTTGTGATTGTTCATACTATAACAAAAAAGAAACCCTTTCAATACCGGCGTAGGTAAGTGTTTTATTTGAAACTACACTTAAACAATTACTGTGGAGACAAAATTAGACTTATTTTAAATATATTATTATAATAACCTGTATGCTACATATTATGAATTTAAAATAAAAAAATGATAGTAATATCACTTTTGACGAATTTTTAAAGAATTATTTCGATGACATTACTCTTAGTAATACAAAAAAAGATAACCATATGGTAAAAAATAAACGGGCAGCACTACTGTAGGTCTAGAGATGTGTTATTTATCGAAACGTTATTTGTAGTCACTCTGCAAATTGTAGCATGACATTATTTCTGTCCTTATATTATATATAATTATTAACAACATTTGGTTCTTCAGGAATAATATAAATGTATGTGAAATCACAAGATGTCTAATGCTACATTATTTTATACAGGGTGTCCCACGACGTTGTGCCCGTCCAATATCTCGAAAACTGAAATGACAAGTATGAAATTTGGCAGCTATAAATATTCGAAACTGGTGCTTCTATTTATTATAAAATGACTTCCGTTTTTCCTCTCATTTCAAGCCACGTAACCCGAACAATTTTTTTTAAATGAGACAATGAGTATAATGTTACATTTTTGGTTATATCTTTCAAAAACAAATTCAACGATACCACACTTGTCTAAATTCTATTGTGCAGTAATGATAATATGGGACAGTTATTTGTATTAAATTTATCTGTTACCAAGGTTTATAAAATATTTCTGTGTAGATGCTACGTATTTCTTTTCATGGTATTGTGGTGGTTATATATCCACTTACCCCCCAAGAAGCGGCAGCAACCAGAACCCCCACAAGAGGGTGTGAGGTTCTTTAAAAAATCTCTGCTGTATTAAGAAATATATTTATCAACAAAAATTAATTGTTTTCTAAAATAAAAGCTTAGTTATATAATTTACATCTGTATGTATATGTTCTGTTGTAGGTTATCGAAAAAAATCCGTGAAATAAATAATTTTTTATCTTATTGAGTTTTATTTTTAATAATCTTCATCATTTTATCAAAATAGTGAATGAAAGGAGTGGTGTAATTTGAATAAACAAAGATAACATGTGCACTGACACCGGCTAGCTTTATGAGTAAAAATGATGAGGGATGGAGGGATGGTCTCAGTTTGCTAAAGGGTAGTGGAGACCTGTTGAAACCGGTGCTTTACCTACTTCTGCATATTCTCCAAATTTGGTAAAACTTTAAAAACCATTCGTCAAAAACTTCTGAATTCATATTGAGATTGATATCTACTGTTTGTTTCGATTTGAAAACAAGTTATCTATTTTCCACAAATCTAGTTTCACAACCAATGTGAATCACTACAATTCGTTAGTCTTTACCAGAAAGGGTTTTTAAATCCAGCCGACAAAACTTCAATAAATGCTTGTTTTGGATTTTATGGTACGCTATAACTGAAGTTTATTCCATGTATTTCAACCTCCTTCTCCGATATGTTTAATTGTCCTTAAATACCTTCATCTCTAAGCAACAATTTCATACTTATCTTTCAGAATAATATTTTTGTTGTTTTAAGGCGAGACGTGTTTCAGATGTAGATAAATTAATATTGATATTTAATGTAATGCCCATTGCAAGAGTATAGAATTAGTAGTTAATAATCTATGTAGTGTGGCATATAAAAATAATCAAAAATCATCAGATGGAATATTAATTGTGCTCAAAAATAGAAATATTTAACTTTTAAATAAATATGTATTTTATTAACAGGAAAATAAAAAGCCACTTTAAAAAAATAAAATGTCGTTTTACATTTTTCTACAATATAAGAGCAATTAACTATCATACTTCTTAAATATTTAAGCTAGACAGCTTAATGTCGGTTTCTAGTATTAGTCTAAAACAGGCGCAAATAGGTGAAATAGACTGTAGTTAATTCAAGAGAATATAAAGTTTGTGCATGCTTTGAAACAATCTCTCTGAACTATCATTTTTATCAAGAACTTAAGCATAGTTTTAGTGAACTGGAGTAAATTTTTATTTACTTTTAGCCACAATGTATTAAATTTGAGGTTTTATGGTCTTGGCATATACTTTTATGTTCTTAGTATATGAATGATATCCTCTCTTTTCGGTCCGTATAAAAATGAGAGCGCTCTTAAAAAACAGCAAACACATTGGTAGTTAAAAAGAAAAAAAATTACACTTTTAAACATTAGACACGTATAAACAATAAAAGAAATATTTATATTTCTATTTTTCGAGAAATGGACTTTCTGAATATTTTAAACCAGTAGATTCAAAAAAAAATTAAAAAATGTACACAAAAAAAAAAGGAAAAATGATGAAACAAGGGAAAGAGGGAAAGACCCTGGATCCCAGCTGGCCAATTAACCTAACGATTTTAATATCTTCCTGTTTCTCCCTTTCCCCCTCTTTGCAATGGGTTGTGCCTCTTAACCTTCTTCTGTTAAGGCATTTCTACAAATAGTAGAAATAGTTAATATTCTTAGGTTAAACTGCATAGCTAATACAGGTACTTTCTTCGCATTGTCAAGCATTTCCTAACTATTTTATTGTGATAGTTTGTAATTCCCTAATAAATTCGCACAATATTTTTAAATTCTTTATGATGATGTTCTCAGAAAAAAATAGATAGACATAATAGGAAGCTTATTTGAATATTAGATAAACAAATATTTGACGCGCGGTTTAATGCAAAAATACATTTTTTATTAGCGAAAATATGAAGAAATCAGTAGATTTATGATGGTTCAAAATACATTTTATGGTCTAGATTCCGAATCTCTTGCCATTTTATTCAAAATTAATTATCCAAGATGATATTTCCTAGAAAACACATTCATTGACATGATGATTAATTAATGATTATTTTGACCAAAAAAATGTCAACCACTTTATAAATTTAAAAGAGCTACTTACTAACGCTTACTTAACCGTGTAGTAATGTTTTTGTAATATTTTGAAAAATTCGAGTTTATTTGTTTATTTGTTATTGTTCATTTAATGATTGCTTGTATTGGTAAATTTTGTGCTAGATGAAATGAACTATTTAATTTAGGATACGAATTTAGCAAACTGGAAATGGGTAGAGGAAATATTGGGTCACAAAGATTTGGTCACGTTTATGTAATAATTATATTTATTTAATTAAAATCTTTACCTTTTATATAAATACATGGCTTAGAAATTAACTTTGTGTTATATCTTTTTCTATTAATAAAAAAAGTTACGAATAAAGGTAGAAAGATAATCTAATTACATAATTAAACAAACTCCAGTATTTAGAAAGAAATTATATCTCCCAACTAGAAGTAGGTATTTACCACATCTGGCCTGTTCTAAGTTTCAATTCCCAGTTTTAAATTAATTTTCAACTTCATTAGCTGAGTTAGCTAATGCTAAAATGCCGTGACCTTTACCTTGGGGTCTAATCATTCCGTTATAGTGGGAAATGCTCAGAAAATGAGTTTTCCTTCCGCCGGAAATGACTACTTATGTCCTTCAAAATTACATTCTACGCGTCGAATGTACCAAAGTTGTACTTCTAGAATTTCTTAAAATAGTGCAGGTGTTTGTTTACTTTTTTGTAGATAACAGCTAAACATAATGTTAATTAGAAACAACTAAACAGGTTTATAAGGACTAGTTTTACGTTCTAGCCGAGGAATATTATATTTAAAATAAATGTGGTAGTTCTAACAATAAAGAATAATTAATGTTATGCTAATCAAGTAAACTCTGGAAAGTCTATCTTACAGCATATACACAAAGTTTTATTTTATGAAAGCTTTAGCTAAAGGTTAAACTCTTTAAATGTTGGGTAATCATGAAAAAATGTCACTAAAGTAGTCTTCTTAAAAAGCCAAGTAAATTTAAAGCATGTTCTCCAATTGTGTGATTTTAATCTACAGCAATTTTTTTGTTGCATACAGAAAGGTACCGCCCCAATGAGAGCCTTGGTGTCTTCTTTTTATGATCAAGAGTTAGCTAATAAACTTTTTGGAACTTGTAAAAAGGACCGACAAGCATGATATATTCAACATTTTTGTTTACAATTTCAAAGGCACATGTATGCTCGTTTCTAATTAGTTTTTTCTTTTTAAGGTTTGTAATAATCCAAGATTCTTGAAGTTAAAAGGAAATTTAGATCGGGATTTAGACAATTGTTTTGAGAACAAAGTTAAGTCGACCAAAGACCAAAAGGTGAAACAGATAAGGGGAAGATTTCGCGAGCAAAACAAAATAAAAGAAATTCGGTCTGATTTAGCGACTTAAAGAAGTCGGGTCTAGTCTAAAACTACAAAAATCTGGGCTAGAAGCTCAAGCAGTCAGTAGAGAGACTCCCAAAAGGATCGAATATACAAACACAGCCAATAAGATAGTAACGTACCGGCAGTCGTGGTCGTACCTCTAGTTCGGTCAAGAGGAGACACATAGCTGCACGCTTTTTAAAATTTCGTCCTTTTAGATACTTTCTACATCTACACTAATAATACTGAAATCTAATTGTGACACATTAGAAATTAATTCTGACTTACACTATAATTATTTCATCTAGTTTCATCCAGTCGGGGAGTAGTTGATTAGCTTTTTAAAGAAGAGAACGTGGTCTATTTATTTTAGATCCCTACATATTACTACAAAGATAGACTAAGTTTTTTTATAAAAGTTGTATTTTTTGGTTAATTACATTTCTTTTGATACAAATAGCTTGTTAGTTTTTATTTAATTGAATTGATTGGTTGTATTACATTTCTTTAACTATTTAATTTTGATAATATTGTTGTTTGACGTATTTTTTAGTCAAATCAATATATTTGTATTCAAAAATGATTCAAAATCTTTCATTTAATAATCTACTCTTTAAACTAAGTACTAGCCGTGCATTTGTAATCCAAGAAGAATTTTGACAACCCTTTAGGACAAAAGGTGCGTAAATCCTTGTCTAGCCTTACCACTGTAAAGTTAAAAAGAATAATATGATTTATACCATGTTATTACATTAGGGGCCTAGTACAGTTTCTAGCGTTCTCTGTAATGTCTTTGGGCTTCCAACCTGCCAAAACAACCAACACACCATAAAATGTTAAAAATAATACTAAACCCTAAATTGTCAATTTTTTGAAGTATCTGAAGCACCAAAAAATTGACACCTTACTCATTGATAAAAAAACTGTAAAATAACATAAGTACAATAATCGACCTATCATTTCTAACCGAAAACTGTCAATTTAGCATAAAATACGAACAAACATTTTTTTTTGATAAAAAGTTCGCTATAAACATTTGTTGCCCGGTACAAGTAACAAACACGCTGGTTCGCCAGATTTGTACTGTGTAAGGTTTTTGTCGATACTCAGCTTTGGTAGCAAAGACGATAAAAACCCTATATTTAAATTTCAATCTAACTAAGTTACTGTGGTAGTTGACGTTTTCCGGGTTTTACTAAAATATCAGCATTAATCATCTGTAAGTTACACAAGAGCGCCATGGCAAATAGTAATACCATACTTTCCCCATACAAACTCTGCTTTCTAGGGTTCATTCGTAGAGAAGTGAATGTCCCAGAATTAATATCTAATTGACTGGCTAGTTGGTCACGAAGACCAGTGCCTATAGGAACCAACAAAAAAAATCGTAAGGGAGTGAAGTAAAAAGAGAGCACAATTATTATTATAATCAAATTAGGTCAGAACATAAAGCTATTCATCTCAAAGAAGAAGATAATCTATTTGCAAGGGCCCAATTAAAAATAGCTAGACCTTCTTTTATCGATAGTAAATAAATTATCAGAATTTGCTATAATTACGTTTGCCTCAAAGAAGTTCCAAAATTACCAACTTATTTTCAAACAATATTTTATAATTTAATGGGTTTTCGGTGTGCACCCTTGACATCTTCTTTATCTGAAGTTGAATGGCATGGTTTCACACTTTAACAAATATAGTTAGTTAGTTATCTATGTTGTCCAGTTTCGTCGGACGACGTAATTTTCTGGTAACCCAAGGCCAGTTATTTATTTGTTGTGCGCCGCGTGTTATATATGGTCCTATAATGAGGACACTATGTTTCATATTGTACTCAAAGATTAGGGAAAATAAACCTTTTATTATAATAGAGTTTGTTAGCAAAGGGTTTATTAAAATAAATACCCAATTTTCAAGGTTTTTGTCACTTATTTCACTATTTTGTTTTAACACTGAATATAATATGACTAAGAGTTACTGATTAGGGAATTTAAAAATCATACAAGCTGTATACAAAAAAATCATGGCCTAACATTGAAGGAACTTATAATTGTTAATCTAACTTAATACGAGTCTTTTGAATCAAGCAGAACATTCTTATTTCACAAAAATTATCAAAAAGTTTGAAAACCGTTCATAACAGACATATTTTTTTGTATAATATTAGGAATAACAGAAAGCAGTGGCAAATATGTTAAACATTCTATATTCAAAGTACGCTTTGTGAATTGCAGTACCTGTAACATAAAATATTGTTAAAAATAACAGGTATGCTTAATGGAACAGTTCTTTTTCTTTAAAAAAAAAATGGCAATTTATTCTAGACACGTTTTTATTTTGCCAAGATCTTCATCAAAAATGGTAAAGTAGTACCTGCGTACTAAGAATCTCTACATTCCATTTTATCTTTGTCTGAAGCCCCATTTTCTAATAAAATGTTAAAATAGCACTATAATCACGAAATATTTTGTTATTCCTTTAATGAAGAAGTTTGAAATACTTGCAGATTACCCCATACCTACTTAATCATTATACCAAGAGAAAACGCTACGGTATGATATCCGTATAATGGATTGCCAGTTTCCACACACGCTCTATCTAGTAAATTTAAATATCTCTTGAAGTTCTGTCATAAAGTTGAGCTGAATTATAATTCCAAGCTGAAAATTGTTAATGCCTCTGTTATCCGAGTACGGTAACGGAATAATTGGCTCATGTATAACAGAAGAGCAATGTTATTAAAATGTTTTTTACGTCCTTGCTGAAAGTTCAAGGCAAAACAGTTTTCTTTTGCAGATGATTAACTGCCTTTGTATATGGTTTAAAGTAATTGATTCATTCAAGATTTTTCAGTGATATTTTTATGCGATAATTTAGCATTAACAATGAACATTTAGACGGCTTTCGGCATTAAAAAATTAGCAATTAAAATTATTATTATTATACACTATGTTCATTTAAAAACGATAGGCCCTCAATATCTTAAAAATGCTTTAAACAGAAAACCCGAGACACGGCAATTTCTAAATTGAGGAGTAGATGATTCTGACACATCCTCAACTGTCAAATGTCATTCCTCTCCCTTCAGTCATATTAATCAATACAATTTAAATAGGGAAATTACTAAGTGTGATACATCATTGAAAAGGGAATTTATTGATAATTCACCAATATGATTGTTCTTCCCTTTCTTGTTGATAAAGTGTCATACGTTGGAATACGTAACAGTTTTTGTTCCCGCAAGAAGGCACTAAAATCAAAAAGAAAGCAAAGAACAATTATGTTGCTCAATTACCTATAAAATTACCTTTTCAATTATGTATCACACTTAGAACTTTCCCTATTTAAATTGTATTGGTTAACTCGAATGAGAGGAGGGGAATGACATATGACAGTTGAGAATTTGTTAGAAAAATCTGCCTCTCAATTTAAAAATGAACGTATCTCGGCTTTTCTGTTTATTGAAATGCATTTTTAACATATTGAGGGTGGATCGTTTTTAAATATTTAAATATGTCTGTTAAATCAAATCAAATCAATAGAAACCTATATCTGCAATAATTTTAGGTAAAATATTGCATCTATCTATATTAACTAGTATAAGAAAGACAGAACCGGATGAACAATAAATCAGTACTGAAGAATATTGGATCAATAGTAATAAGAAAATTAAAAAAAAATGTTTACATTAATTTTATATTTTAAAAATTTTCTGTTGCTAACTCGAGATGATTACGAGGCTCCTTGTGGAGAAAATAGAAAAATAGACTTCATGTAGTTTTATGGTCAATGAGTCAAAATCACTCACGTTTGGAACGTTTTTTTTTGGAACCCACAAAATAATCACAGAAAAACCAAATTTCAATATGTTATTCTTCAAACTTTAAAAATTTTTTCATGTAAAATAGAACTTAAGGAACCTCCTTTTGTATTAAAAAAATAATTAAATATGAATGAATTACAGTTAGTTGGTGAAACGTCAACGCATATGTGCAATAAATAGCATAATGTTTCTGAGATCATCTCAATTATGCGTTTTTCGATTTTTTGCTCATTAAGCGTTGATAATATAAACATGGTTTATTTAAAAGAAATGTATAATATAACGGTTCTGCAGAAGATTGGTTACGGAGAAAACACACAAGCACAGATCGAAGTTGCTCGGTTATTTCAAGAAAAATTTCCGAATTTGACGCGTATATCACAAGGAACAATTACTAAAATAAGAAAAACAGTTTCGCAAGCTTAAATATGTAAGACAGATAAAAAAGCATCTTCCTATGCAATAACTAATGATACCAAATTGAATATAATGCTTTAGTTTGAGGAACCCCCCCCCATACTTCGAGTAGACAAGCAGTCGCGACATTGGATGTTAGCCATATATCGATTATTCCAATTTTTTTCTGATAAGTGCACTTTTGCACTTCATGGTCTTGATAATCTTTAATACTACCAGTACTGGTCGAAGAAAATCCTCACTGGATGGAAAAAGAACATAAGCAATACCCTTCAAAAATATTAATGTTTGGTCCCTTTTTCATTGATGACAATTTGAATAAAGATAATTATTTTTTCAATGCTGCAACTTTGACAAACATATCTTGATCCAGCAAACCCGCAAGTTCCAGCGAATTTGATATGGTTCCGGCAAGATGGAGTAACAAGACATTACCGAATCAATGTGTGGCAGTACCTCGACTGAAATGTAAAGCCCTAATACAGTTTTAAACCTAAATAAATTTGATACATGGTAGCCTATATACAAGATATTGCATTTAAAATAAGCATATTATTATAGTTTGAATATGCTAGTAAAGGAACTAAATATTTTGAACAATATGTAAAAAAATTGTAATAGTCAATTTTTGCGTAAACAGAAGGAATAGACTATTTAAGCCTATGAGCAAATTTATTCCACATGCTTAGATTTGGAGATATTTATTTTTTTCTAAATTCTTACATTTTCACAAAAATCTAAATAAAACAATACACCCTGTATCTAGGTATAGGGAAACTTTATGAAATTATAGCTCATTTTTCAAGGGCATTCAAAAATGTTATCAAATATAGGATGTGCCATATGAAAAAATATAACCTCGATACACCATTCTCTTTTAAACACCCTGTATCTTTGAAAATATATTAAAATGTAACCCTTGTAGTACATAGACCCGCTGCAAGACAAGTCGGACATTACATTCGCCATAATATTCCATGGCGGCATGGTGACTCACTCTGTATATATATTTTAAATAGTTTTATTTTCACTGATTCTCTCTAATTTATAAAATATTTCAAATATACTATTTGTTATGATTATTGCTGCTTATTTATAAGAGGACAAACATGTTCTATTCCATTCTATAGAATGCGGCTTATAAACAATGCAGATTTTTAATAAAATAATGAAAAACTAAATATCGTAAAAAATATACATCGTATTACAAATTTAATTTAACCAAAAAAATAGCACCTACAAAGTTATTAGAAAATTTAATTTAACGGTCAGTATATTGATACAAAAAATAAAATAACAGGCGTATAATGTATTAATAATGATAGGAAATGTTTTTTTAATATTTTAAACCTTAAATGTGCGGTTCGTTGCACTTCGTTGTTGTTTTTGTGAAAATTAATGCAGGGTTTATCAAAATAGATTCCGAAAACCCACCTCGTGTGGATATACATACGCCTACTCGAAAAATCTAAAAATATATTTTTTACTCGATTGTAAACTCAAAGATGTAAATAACTATTATTATCCTGCTGTGGATTAGGTTTAGAATTGGCTGCACCCAAAGCACCAAATGGGATGTGTGCTTTTTAGCAGCTCCGGAAAAGTGGTACTCTTTGCGATAATGATGAAATGCTGGGTTATCTTCTTAATTGTACATTGTAAACCACTCATTTTGCCATTATTTTATCTATATGTTTGATGTTTTAAAATAAAACATGAAATATATTAAATATCGCGTTTTAATCCTTTCAGAGCGCAAACGATGACGCATGAAATCGCAAATTCCAAATATTTAGAAAACGGTTTGAGACAATGAGATGATTCAAAAACTGCATATGCAGTTTTTTACACCTAAGGGAAGAACGTATTCTTTTTTTTTATATTTTTAATTACTGGAAAAAATTACAAAAACTATCAAAACAAAAAAAGGAATAACCCCCCTCCCCTTCATGCAGAGTTTTTAAATGTAAAGTTTTAATGCAACTTTTTTTAATCCAGCTGCTTAGCAGCAAAATATGGAAACGTAGAAGGGCCACCAATTTTTTTTTTGGCTAGTCAAAATTTCGACTTAGTTGGCAGTTATCAATGAGGTAAGTGATCTAATATAGAATAATAAATAATTATTATAGCCAAGGAGTATTTAACAGGCGTTCTTTACACAGTTTTTCAAAGTTAACATATCTAGATAGTACGTCATTAATTTCTTTCAGGTTGAACATAGTGATAATCTTTAAGATCTCATTTTTTGTATTTATTTTATTTAACGTCAGGCTATTTCTGCGACCAGGGCTGATCACCGACGCCGGGAGCACGCTACCCCTAACCGGAAATTTAGCCGAATCCTCATGTGTTCCAACCCGAGGTAAGGGATCTTTAACAAGCCCAACATCCATTGACTCGGGACCGACAGTTTAACGACTCCTCCAAAAGAAGGCACTACCTCGTGCTCATTGGTATAGTACCTGCGAGCTGTGATATGCTACTCGTCGCTGCAGGCTGTACGAGCTGGTTGGTCACCCATCCAACTACTAACCGCGCTGGACGCTGCTTGACTGTAGCTATGGCATCACAGGCGTATCTACTATAGAGCTGGGCCCTTGCCCCTTCATGATCTCGTTGAACAGTATTTTTCATTAGGTTTTCAACAAAGAAATTTTGACATTTTTGAATGTACTACACAAAAAAAGTCCCTCTTCGCACTTTAAAAACAAGTTTAGCTGACATGAAACTTTATAGACATAAACATTTTTCAAGAATAGAAGATCACAATATCTTCTATTTATTGAAAACGAATTAAAAAAATCTGAGCAACTTCATGGTTATCAATTGATGCATTTACGTTGTCTCTAAAATAATTTAGTTGTTACACAACAAATTGTGCGAGAAATTCTTAATCTACTGGATCCAATAGGATCTCCAATAAAGCTGTAAAAGGGTGATGGACAGATTGTAAACACCCATTTGATTCGGATAATCCAAACAGAAGGAAATCAGCGACCCATACAAAATGCAAACCGTTTTCTCAATGCCAATGTCAGACGTGAAAATATAATTTGTTAAAATGTATCAAGACTGTTGCTAGATTACGTATTTTTATATTTCTAGTGTATAGGCGTAATCTAATGACTTGGTGTACATTTCCTCTAGGATTTGCTACTACACTTTTGATTGTATAATCGTAATTCAATTATGTAATTAAAAAACGATGAACTTTTTTTCTATTCCCACACGTATATCATCTATTTTCTGAACAATTCACATAATTAACAAATATTTAGGCAATAAAATCGGTCTACTGAACGGACATAATTTCATATCCTGTCTAAAGTGAATATGAAATTCACCAATCATAGTTCACTTTCAGTACTCAGCCAACTATTCCTTTTTAAAATTTCAAATAGGTAATCATGTCAACGTAATTTTCACAATATTTTTATAGTAATACAAGAAAATATCTGTAAAAGAAAATGATTATAAAAATGATGAATCAATAAATGGTACTCCACCAGATAGATATTCGGTTCACTACAAAGGAAACATGTAACTCTTAATTACCGCAAAAATCCCTAAATACGAATTTTGTAATAAAAAGTTTATTGATTGCTATATTTTTAAAATTACCGAATGCGAATTTATATAGGCGACATTGCTCCCATCCTTCAGGGACCACATGCATATGCCAATACTATTGTACAATCAGTTGCCAAACAGCCAGAAGCTACGTCATCAACATCAAAGCAAAATTTTTATCCAAATTTAGTTGGCCGGAATATAATTCGAACATGACCTCTGGTGAAAAAATAGTGAACCCTTCAGCAGGAAAATAAATAATAATTGTGCTATCATGCTGGAGTTGTTTTCCATTTTTCATTATGTAAATTTGTTTGTACTTACTTTACCTTTATTATTTTGTAATGAGAAGCACAAGAATCGTATTTACGGATATTTGTTTTTCTACTTTGAAGATTGACGACAGCGCCCTCTAATGAGTTTTACTTTTCCTAATAGAATCAACATCTATTGACAACGTAACAAATATCTAGACAAATATAGAAAGAGAAACCGTAATAACCAGGATGCGGCATTAGTACCAGGAAGTCCAATTACTCATTTATCGTAAAAGATGCGAAAAATTTTTAATTAGATAAAAATTAAGGTATAAGTAGAACCATATTTTGAAAATCTTTTCAAATACACAGGGCCACCGATATTGACATGGTGAACCAAACTTTTTTTAATGGAACACCCTGTATATTTTTACATTTTTGGTTTTCCTCGATATTCTCGTTTCTGCAATATAGGGTTTTGCCATGAGATACCAGGTAGTTTAAAAGATATAAGCACTTTTTATTTAATTTCCTAGCAACATTAACTGTACCCTGTAGCATTGTACAGATTTGATATCAAAAAATCTGTTTACGTTCAAAAGATTTCTAATACAGTCTAATATTGTTAAAAATTATGACCATAGCGGAATATTTAATTTTTGTATATAGAATTAATCGTACCTTGGAAAATGATTTTATTCTGGGTTTTCTTAAATAGAACACCCTGTATCCCTATACTATACCTAATTGCCTTAATTTTTAAGATATTCGTGATTCTTTCAACCAAAAATAGGTGAAATGTTATTAGATTGACAGTGGAAATATTTAATCAAAATTAATTTTTCGAAAAAAAAATAGATAATCTAGAAAAATTATTTTCTTAAGTAAAAACAACATTCTCTAGTGAAAACTTTTTAAACATTCATGCGCATCTTGAATTCGAAACGAAAGACTGAAAAGCCGGAATTGTAAACAAAAAATTCTTCTAGTTCAAAAACATTTTTGTCATATTTCTATTTGAACAATCCATATAGCAGATAATTAATTTAATCATGGAATAAAGTAAATAACAGCGACAGACTATAAATTCAGCAATTGCATGAATATGCAAGCAGGAATACTTAATTAATATTAATACAAGCAAAATTGATTTGTGTGATAGGTCAATCAACAGCTATTTAAAATTTAATATTTATATGACTATTTTATGCCATTAATCTTCTGCAAATGCATTAGTGTTTATTTTAGAATGAAGTTAAAGATAGAGTGGGTAGTATTTAATAATATTATTTAAAAAGTGTCATAGAGGTCCTTAATTAGATAATAAGCTTGTTCGTTTATATTCCTGATTTTTGTAGAATTAGTAATGAAATTGCTTTCCTTGCACAAACTTCAATATCTGATGCAAGACTTCAAGATTCAGACTCAATCATATTGACTCATTTTCTAGAAAATAACAAAAAAAAGAAAAATATTTTATGTTGTTTGTAACAAACTGTTAGATTGCTATATCAATAAATAACTGCTGTTACAGAATTACTACTTTGATTTTAAATAAAATATCCGCCAGTTTCCAAATAAATTAAATTGAAATATCACTCATACTCATCAATATTTGCAGTTGTTGATAATTCTTGACAGTCGTAGATAAAATTTTGTATTTTAATTCGTGTGATAAGGGCTATTAACATACTTCGTCTTGCAACTTTCGCATTCGTATGTTAATAATGCTCCTATCCCACTAATAAAATAAGTAAAAATAAATTGAAACTTTAAGCACATTAGCTCCTGGGATATGAGGGTCACTTACATGAATTTCATCAATTATATACTGAAAATTATGTCAGATTTGTGCAATCTTAATAACTTTCTTGTAAAGAGAATTATTTTTTTAAGTTTACCAATTACCTACGTCATTAAATCTTCCAATATTAAAAACAGAGCACACAAATTACAGTTACAACATAGTTTTATTTACTAAAGGAGATAATACCAAAAGGGAAGGATTACATAGAGATATAAGACAGTTTCCCAATGTAAATTAGATAAAGTGTTTTTAATTATTCAAGTTCTATTAATTTGAAGCATAATAAATAAAAAAAAATCTTTGTCCAATAATTTTAAATTTCTAATTTGAATTTTTACTCTCAATTTTAACCACTCCTTCTTCAATTCAAAAGTTGGTTCTTATTTACGTCTAATAATTTGTTCTATTTATTACTATTTTAATTTTTCTTATCTTATGAATCGTCTTCTTTCTAATTCTGTCTCATAATACTTCTTTTCTATTTCATATACTATTTGTAATTTTAATTTAATTTTAACCCGCATCGTAGGAAGAAGAACAATACGATCCCCATTTTGGAAGTATTCAAAAAATTCCTAAATTGATTAACTAACAGCAATGTTAAACAAACTTAGTCTTAGTATCAAATTACTAATTTTTTGCAAAATTTGTTTTAATTTACTTTTGATGTGAAAGAAACAATTAAAACATTAGCAAAACATAGGCGTTGCGTTTCATTTTTAAGAGGTGTTGCACTTTAAATTGTTTAAGACTTTTTTTTGCGAAAACGGTGTAAATATCGAAAAAAAATCGTGGATGATCATATGCCTGAATACTCCATGTAAATGCTTTTCTAATGACGTGCCAAACAAGGTATATTCCCTATTTAAAATTAAGGGGTTGGGGAAGTGGAATGGAGGGGGTTGACAAATGGCAGATGTCTGTATCGTAAAAATGTGTCCCCCTTAGAACAAAAATCGACATGTTTCAGCATTTCCTTAAAATCAAATGAATATTGCCAAATATCGGGGTGGACGGTTTTCTGTGGCCCACTCTATATGTACTCTAATTATAATTATTCTCTGATTTCTATAGTCGACCATAATTTACAACACGATAACCGACAACAAACTTCACAATCGAATATTTTGTTGCATTAAAGGCTAGAGTTTCGGCCTAAATGAGAATAGCGGCAAATTTTAAAAAGTACCCTGCTATATAGTAACGAAATACGTTTTTTTTTCGCTGTGGGCTTTTATTGATTTGTTATTATCAAAGCTTTTTCTAAAAATTCCGAACTACAGGGATAACGAAAATTTACAAGGATGGCATGTTTTTCATTTTATTAATTATACATCAATAATTAATTAATATACAGTTGAATAACTATTTCTATTCTAACAACTAGTTTAACAATTCTGAATTCGGATTTAGAAACTCTTGCTCAACCACTCAGTCAGTTCTTATTGTTGTGAGCGACGTAGTAAAAGGACTATAATGCTGTGCGATCTATCAAAAGCATTTGATTGTGTCTGTCACGATATTCTCTTAGATTAATTAAATTACTATGGATTCAGAGGAATTTCTCTGAAACTTATTAGTTCTTATCTTTCCAGTAAGAAACAAGCTGTTATGCTTAATGGTAGAATATCGGAATATAAAGCTCTAGGTATGTTTTGGGTCCTCTACTGTTTATCGTTTACGTTAACGATCGTTTTATGTTACCGTATAAGTCGGTTTTGTCTGCTGACGATACTACGTTTATTTTCTCTGAGAAAGATAATGTGAATTTGATTAATTCTTTAGATTCCGTTGCTAAGAAACAAGGGACTGGTTTTTAAGAAATAAACTAAAATTAATTAGTAAAAAAATTTCATCTTTTAACTAAGATACAAAAAAAAGCAAAACTACTTGGAATAACTTTAAACAACATACTGAATTGGCAGGTGCATATTAATCATTTACTTAAAGAAACTTTCCAATTCCTTATTTAGTTTAAAACAGCTCAAACAAATGCGTACGTAGTTCAAACCCTCTGAAATCTAGGTATTTTTTATTATTTCATTCACATATTAGCTATGGTATTTCCATTTGTAATTCTTCCCGTATGATAACTATATTCAGATTTTACAAAAAGTCCCCTGTAGTGCTATTCTAGAAATCCATCGCAATTTTTCGTATGCCTAATGATACGAAGGGTCTGACGTTTCGACGCAAAAAATATACAGGGTGATTCATAACTATTTGGACCAAAATATGGCGATAGGACCAATTATACCTTAATAAAATATTGCTGTGGAATAACATATAGAGCGTTAAAGTTGAATGTTTTTTTTCGTTTTTTTCTGATAATGACACAGTATATTTATCAATTGTTATCAAAACCGGCACAGATGCATATCTTTGGACAAGGAATATTATTTTATGTATTATTTCACATTTTGTTACAGAGGGCACCACGTGAATGATTCCTTATGATGAAATTAAGTGGTAGCTTTTTTGACGAAACTTTTTAGTGATTTTGATTAGAAAATATGATGTAAACATCATTTCACCGTAATATTGGTACTTTTGTTTAAACACGATAATTTCACCCGTTTTCGAGAAAAACGCAATTGAACAGTTCAGAGTCACAGAAGAGGATTTCAAATAACAGACAATAAAAAACTTCTATTTCAACGGTAAAGCAGATTTAAAAATAATTTAACATAAAACGAGCAAACTTAAATTAAATGTCCTACGTGGCCTCCTCCGACTTCTATGCCTTTTCTAATTGTTGTAATAAAGGAGTTTCGGATGTCAAAGAAAACATTATTCTGTCCCCCTATAAAATTAGCCGCAATTTCTATTTTCTCCACAGTTCGTATCGTGAATTAATTTCATGGGCATAACCTAAGGACTTTATATGTCCCCAAACATTAAAATCAAGAGGGTTATAGTCAGGACTGCTTGGTGGCCATTCAAAATCACTTCCTCTGCCAATCCATCGTTGAGGAAATATACTACTTGGATGATTTCTAACAACTAATGGGAAATGAGATGGAGCTCCATCCTGCATAAAACACAATTTCCTTCTTACATCTAGTGACATATCATCAAAAATATCACTAAGAGTATTTTGCAAAAAGAATAAATAAGAATCTCCATTTAAATTTGGAGGAAGAACATATGGCCCTAGTAGTTGGTCGCCTATAATGCCACACCAAATATTCAATTTAAACTCATGCTGAAAATGTGTTTCTTTAACAGCATGCTGCTTCACTGAATTCATATATCGGGATTATCGTTCTATACGCGTTTTGTAAGGAAACTACTTGTTTTATTTCAGTACTTTCATAACCAATTCATGCGACACTCCTGTTAGTTTTGAAACTTTGCGAAGTAACATTGTTGAGCTAGTGATAATTTGATCCAAAATTTCAATTTGACACTAGCCGCTCGAAAAACAAAAGGATTTTCACTTGTATAAAGAAAAATTATTTCAAGCTATTCGAATGCGTACACCATTTTTGCAAATTATTTTCAAAAAACCAATTCGAATTGTTAAAACTTATCAATAAAAAAATTCAGACTAACCACGAATATTAAAGTGAATTAAAGGATTAACTGAATATAACAGATAAACGTAAGATACTACAACTACTTTAAAAAACTACGACTACATGCCATTTTTTGCACGGAGCTACTGGGTCCGTGGAAAGTAACAATGCAGCTCAAAGTTTTGAATAAAAATTTTAGAAATTTTAGATCGATCCGCTATTTTTCCAACAGCGTTGCTGCGCATGAATCGTTTCGGAAAGTATTGAAATTAAATAATATTCTCCTTATTGTTGTTACTGGGATAATGGAAATCCTCGTACTTTAAGAAATAATCATACTTGATATCCTCAAAAAATTAATGTATGGGCTTGTATTGTAGTAGATAAAACATGCTATAACTATTAAATGTTTCACAATAAATATTTTTTTGTAGGAAGCGTACAAAGATCTTTAAATTAGGGCATCACATACAATTTGATATTTTAGAGTTAGGGTAGCTTCATAGCTTAGGAGAGAATTCAGAAAACTGCTGCGATTACTAAACTACTTCTCACTCCATTCTACCGAAACGCTTTTTGTATTTTCTAAAACAAAATTCAATCTTCAGAGTTTTAGCCAATTCAAAGTATACACTGTACAGGGTGACCAAACGAAAACGAAACAGAGCCATTATTAGGAACTGCGTCAACGTTTAAAAAAAACACAGAGACCCGTCAATATTTGATCAAAGGGGGACACTTTTTCCGGTATTTTCGACTTCGCTGCTTACACCTCCAAGCGAGGGTAACAATCGCCCCAAAATACTTAAATGGCATTAGGGGTCGAGTAAGATATCATTTTAAAACCCTTCAATTCTCTTTACAACAGTCTTTAAATTTTTAATGTATATTCAATAATTAAATATCAAAAACCGCGATAAATGATGAAATTTATCGAAAATATTTATATTTTTAATCAATAAAAAACTTTAATGTTTCCGCCCGGGTTCGAACCGAGGACCTTGTGCGTGTGAAGCACACGTGATAACCACTACACTACGGAAACATATTTTTGAGGTCTCGATACTTGTATATAAGTTTTAATTTTACTTTGTAATTACAAAAATGTTATAAATGACTAAAAAATTACATCATTATTGAAAGAATGACTTACATTTTTTTCTATTTATTTTGATATTATTTGATAGAAACAACCATCAGATTTATTCCTTCCTGAAAAAATGTATTGTGCCAATGGTAGAGCGCCTACAAGTTATGCAATACCTTTTACAGACTACCACAAAAAATTATTTTATTTTATTATTGATAAACATAATGTCTGTAAAATGTATAGAGATATTGAATATAATTGATAATAAAGCTTTTTGGTAAAAAAATATAAAAAAAACTGTTCAGCCTGGTATCCAGCTAGGAATTTGTGCGTGGGAAGCATAACCCAAAAACATTTATTTTTTCAAATGAATAATTATTATGTATAATTTAATAGACTTCCACTATATTTTGTGCAGCGCTTATCTTTTATCTATATTAAAAGGCCTCATATACTGAAGCTGATGTAAACCTTTCATCTTTCCACCTATTACTTCATACTTCTTTTAACATTTTGGAATATCTGGTATAATTGTAGTAATACAAATAAGAGCAGTGAGAAACGGAGTAAATGGGAAAGACCTTGATTGAAGGGGAAAGGCCTCAGTCGGTGTTCAAACGTTATAATTTAATGTTTATTTTCAAATCTTTTGTTTTATTTCTAGTATTCAACTTAATTTTTTTCAAAACCAAAATAAATTTAATATTACATTCCTTTGTATTTACGATTTTTATCCGATTTTCCACCTCAATTGTTAGAAATTATACATTTGTCCCCTGTCTCAATTTCTTGACGCAGGTCAGGTGCGAATTTATTCTGGCAGGTTGTAATCAAAATCGACGTTGACTCGTTCAATTATCTGGCGATCATGGGAAAGCGAATCCGGTGAAAACGATGGGGTTAAATGAAAATTTATGTGAAAATGTTAGTGACAGTTCTAATAGGGATAATGAAACTGTCCAACCAAGTCCAAGTAAGAAAATACGTACACATTCACATTTAAGTAAAGAATCCGAACAAATTTGTTTCAATGTATATATAAATCTACAAAAAAATTTAATTAATTGTTTCATCTCTTACTTTGTGGAAACTATCCATAATAAATATGAAAAATAGATTATACTTATCTGAATTTCCACAGTATTCCAAAGTTATATTCAATCGAAGAATATAACTTTTAAAAGCTTTGGAATACTGAGGAAATTCAGTACTATAAAAAAATGTATAGTCGTGAGAAACACCCTCTACTAAAAATAAAGTAACAGAAGCCCCTTATTCCTCTATGTTAAAAAATATAAGAAATGGGTTTCATAAAGAAAAAACTTTGCAATTTTGGAATAACAAATGCTTTATATCCGCCATTGGTGAAAAAGTTGAAAACAACAATATATGATTGTTATAGAAACAATGAAATACTGACAATAGAAATCATAATGACGAAGTTAAAAAATGCGGATGAAGTAAGCTTTTGTGATAAGACGCTAAAAAACTGACTAAGAGGTTGAAATTTAAATTTCAAACAATAAATAAAAGAGGCCATTTTAAAGAGTAGAAGAATAATTGAACTGCGCAATATCTACTCGGAGAAAAAAATGAATTATAGAGAGGAAGATTCACACATTTGTTATTTGAATGAAACTGTACGATACCCACGACACAATGAAAAAAGACTGGACAGATGGATCAACTAGATGTGTACGCTAAATGCCTGCGAATAAAGGATTACGGCTGGTTATTGTTGATGTGATGAGGTTGGATTAAAATTATGTGAAAAGGAAATGAATAGCTACAAAGTAGACTACCACCACAATATGGAATCTAATAGTTTTGAAGAATGGTTCGAAAAGTCATTGAGCCCACAATTACCTGCAAATAGTGTTAGAGTCATGGATAATGCTTCTTATCAAGCAAGAAAGAAGATACCCAAACTTTTTTTATGCAAAACGATTTGATTTACGAAGAAACGTATACAAAAAATCAGTTGCTGGAATTACTTAGAACAAAAGTGTTAGAGTCGTTTGCAAAAAAAATGGCAACAGGATTTTAAGATTACCTCCCTATTTTTGTATCTCAAACCCAATTGAACTTATATGACGAAGTAGTCGAACTGATCAAAGATGAAGCCTCCAAAATCATCAAAGAAGATTGGAAGAAATATATGGATGAGGTTATAAAAATCGAAGAAGAGCATAAGACAATTGTGCAATATCATATCAATGGCGGCAATAAATTCATTATATATTTAGAGGAGAATGACAATGTATATGAAGACTGGGAAGAAGGACTAATGTAAGAATTATTAGAAGACTGAACGAAATAGTGGTGCAAAGAATTTTATACACTTCTATGCACCTAGCCAAAATTGAACACTTCCCTTCCGAAAGTTTGTTTACAATATCTTTCTTATTTTTACTTATTTTTTTGATAATCCATTGTAAGCCTTATTATTTTACGCCTTTCAAAAACTCTTCTGAAAAATTTTATGTAGATTATGAAAATCAATCACATTCGCTTTATATTAAATATGAATTCGGTTCTACGGCGCAAGGCTTCGCCCACCACAATTTCTGTGCTCTTATATAAATTTCCAGAATTATACCGTCCGATAGAGTGCGCTTTGGTTTAGAACCCAAGACCAGCACAGGATTCCAGATTGTCAACTGGTCCTTACCATTCATATGGCATTCCTGTTTTGGGTTCTACTATAACCTATTCTATGATCAATAAACTCCCTTTTCTATTTTCAATAAAACTCTTAATAAGTCATCTAATCCCACCAGAGCGAAAAAACCATCTTGTAATCCCCATTCTTAAAAAAACAGCGGACCCAAATAGAATCCTATAGCCCTCTCTAGCACAATTGGAAAATGTGATAAAAAATCGTCTTGACTAGTTTCTTGAAAATTTCTTAAAAATGTTTACTCTTTAAAATAGATTCAGGAAATGTAGAGATATTTCTGATAACCATATGTGAGCAAAATATCTTATTTTCCTATCTAGATAAAAACTCAACTATATTATCGTTGTTTTGAATTTAGTCACTTATGTAATGTACATACACACTCTGTATAGAATATATAATTTAAATAGAGAATTCTAGAATAAGAAATATGTCGTAAACATTTACTTTTACTTCAATGAATAAATAATTTATTCAGGATAAACGGTAGATGGGATTTTTCCGTAATCCAAAACAACTTTCCAAAATTCTCATAAGGATAACCTTAAGCGATTTAGCGCTAAGAAATGTAATTTGAAAATCCAAACATGTCTTGGTATCATTAAGCTATCCGCAACCTCGCATTGCAATATTCAAAACCGAGAAAAAACCAAAACATTGGCGGCTATCGTCCAATTTCGATTGTAAATAATTATCGATAAAGTTATAAAAAGAATTTTCTAAGGACGGAGAAAGTAAAACTAATTTCAAACGAACAATTAGGCTTTTTAAAAGGTTACTTGTTTTTAGCGCAAATAATAAGAATAGTAGGGATATTGTTTTAACTTCGGGATAGACGCTGTCAAAAACATTTAGAATTCACAAAGTGATTTTATTGTTTTGCAAAATATTCCCTTTGCCAGTATATACACTTTTTCATTCGAATGAACCAGTTGTCATGACATTTTTTCCAAATTAGCACGCTTATCACCGCATTTTTAAAAGCTTTCGACTACATCTTCTGGGCTTGAAAAACGTTGACCACGCAATTAATTTTTGATTTTGGGAAATCTGTGAAAGTTCTTTGGACTAGGACTATATGGAGGATGGGTCCTTAATTCCAACTTTAGTGTCATTAAATAATCAATTGTTTGTTGTGCTGTATGCGAGATTGCATTGTCCTGGTGCAGAATGATGCAAAGTTATCTACTGATTTTTCTCATTTCAGAAAAAAAATATTTCTGGTAAACAAATAGTTCTGTACCACTCTGCATTTACTGTTGCGCTATTTACTAAATAGTGGCAACGTGCTTAGTTTTCAAGTAACTTTTGTTGGCTTTGCTTCATTTTAAAATACCTAAAAAGTGGAGTGTTATTTTGTTTTCGATTTATAAGAATGTATTCAAATTTCATCACCACTAACGATGTTGTAAACCAAATTTGGCAATAGTGTGATTTTAACGTAGATATATTCACTTTAATGATATTTCTAGATTAAGGTTTGATTTTTATTAAATAGTAAATGCCAAAATCCATCCATTCAAGTATTCATCCTTTGAAAATGGAAGTTAATTAAATAAATAATAATAGTCAAAGTAGAACGGTTAACGCATTTATGCAACAAAAGCATTTACTCTTAGAATTTATGAAACGAAAAGCTGCTCTGGAAAATTTATGCTTAAATCAGTGCCTCCTCTTTGGAGTTACTTATTTAAAAATAATAAAAAAACGCAAAACATTACAAAATAAATTATTTTTATAGTGTTATAGTGAAACCGAGAAAAAACAAGATGTATTCCTGTGTCAGGATTGTTATATGATCTTAATTACAATATATTTAATTAATTTAATTAAAAGTAGCCGCAACCAATTTTTGAAAGACATCAATATTAAATTAAGTTTTATCAAAATAACTGGCAGGTAC
Source organism: Hermaeophaga mercurialis (assembly GCA_951812935.1). NCBI lineage: Eukaryota > Metazoa > Arthropoda > Insecta > Coleoptera > Chrysomelidae > Hermaeophaga > Hermaeophaga mercurialis. The sequence goes on from OX638363.1 coordinate 21,904,914, forward strand.
TTGAAGAAATTTGTAGCTGGATTTTTTTTGTATCACGTGCTTTTGAAGGTAAAAAGTATTCGACATTGTTTCCGCCCGGGATCGAACCGGGGACCTTGTGCGTGTGAAGCACACGTGATAACCGCTACACTACGAAAACTTCTTACTAAAATTTCGTTTATTTTACTAATAAGCTTGGGATAAAGATTATATGATAAAATATATTAGTGCCATACTAAGAAAAAAGGCCACATGTCCATTTTGACCGTTTCGAGAAAAACGCAATTAACATTTTGGGACTCTTTATATTGAAACATTTAAATTGATAAGCTTGCTGAAAGATTCCTATTTTCACTATCGTTATTAAAATACCTGTAATGTTTAAATTCTACAAAAATGTTAAAATTTTATTAGAGAAGAAAGCCGTATGTGAATACAATTCTTTAAATATTTTAGGAAAAAACATTTTAAGCATAAAAATTTGTCAAATGTTAAATAAAAAAAATATTATTATTATTATTATTATTATTATTATTATTATTAATATTATTATATTATACAAAGTATCCCACGACGTTTTGACAGTCCAATATCTCGAAAACTGCTCACATGACAAGTATGAAATTTGGCAGCTATAAACAGTCCAAACTGATACTTACATTTATTATAAAAAGGCATGCGTTTCCCCTCTGATCTCCGGTCACGTGACCCCTACATTTTTTTTACATGGTATATTATATTTACATTTTTGGTTATATCTTTCAAAAACAAATCCAACGATACCACATTTGTCATGGTTCTATTGTGCAGTAATGATAATATGGGCCATTTTATTTTTACAGGGTATGAATAACAAATACTATCCGTCAAGAATATCTGAAACTGCGCATTAACCGAAACAAAATAAATTGTAACATTGGTCGATTTACATTCTTTGAGCTGTACACTTAGTAATATCGTGGATTGAAAGTGCGAGAGGTAGTGCAATTTTGCCGGACTGACAATGACCACAAAAGTGAAAAATAAAACGTTAGCAAGCCCGAGAAATTATATATAGTTTGGAAATTTTCCCAGAAAGTAGCAGTAAATGGAATAATGATAGTAGATTTACAAAAAGTACAAGAGCAAGTTGCTGATTTAACGGGAAAATATAATAAATAGTAATAATATTTACATTTCTGTGATTGATTTTAAAAGAGATTTTTATTTAAAATTAAACAAATTTTTTGAAAGTATTTAGCATGCCGAATAGTATTAAAAAAATTGCGAATGAAGGACGACAAATTGATGGTGGTCTTGTTTCCAGATTCACATCACCTAGAAAACGCAACAAGAAATTTTCTAAACTAGCATTAGATATCTTTGATAAAGGTGTCTTGCGTCGAACAACAACAAAAGTTTACATTATACATTATATTAAATTATTCAGTTCCAATAACATAAAAAAATATTCAATTATACGCATCCAAGAAATTATCCCCTGTGTTTGAATCTGAATATCAAACAACTTACGATCATGAACATTGGAAAAAATATGATTTTCCCTGGCCCTCTAATAGCAAATTTATAACTAATGTAAATAATTTTATTATGAAAATATCATAATAACGTATGTGGATAAAATAGATTCTACCTGTTTTAAATACGGAGATCAATTCTATTGACGTTTATAATAACACTGTTATTTCCACTGACCTTTCCAAGAATATACAAATTTATATTGGTAATTACAGGCAAAATATTTTAATACCAATGGATTAAACAGGTAAGTAGGTTTAGTTGCTTTATTACGATAAGGAAAATAATATCTTTTCATAAAGTTGTCACCAGACTGGCAGCATATTATCATTTTTATTAAACAGTAAGTATAATTCCCAATTAAATTTCTTAAACGACAGCTAAAATAAATGCTGATCTGCTGCAGATTAATTTTATACACAATATCGTTACTTAAAATTTGAATATTTTACAAGACCTGGCAACATAGATTAACAAATCACTCTGGTCCTACAAATTCTTCGCCTGCTTCTAATTTGTGGTATCCCTCCTCCTTTAAGTCACTGCGCATCTCACGGTTTCAGATATTTTTGATGGATAGTAAAAGAAAGGAATGTGCAATATACTGCTCTTTGGTATAAATGTATGTATAGAGAAGAAAACGAATATTGCTTTAAAAAAACCTACTATTGCGTGCATCACATGAAGTATGTTAGACAAACCAAAATCACAAACAGCTTTTTTGCTAATAAAACCTCAGAATATGATCTAAGAAAAATACCCTTCATTTTTTAAAGGGTTTTTTCGTAATAATTTTTACATAAATATATAATATAATTTTCTCAAAGAATGAACATGTCGTTTTCTTTCTTATAGCACGGCAGAATACTGATAATAATAAAATTAATAATAACCTTGATTCATTGATAAGAGAATTTGAACTTAATAAAAACAAATATTCAATTATTTGAACTGTACAAACTAATACAGGATCCACCAATGAAGAGGAAAACTCAAATAATTAAATTTTTTTTTTAGATTTAATTTGAGTAAAATACACCATTTTATTTTTTTTAAATAACACTGCTCACATGCTATTTCTGTGTAAACAATCTTCTACTCTTGACCGTAATTTTTCAGCACTCAGATCATATTGATCCCTGCAATTTCTTGTCAGATATTGGTTTTTAATTTCGGTATGAAAAAATTAATTTATTGCAACATAGGGAGCTGTGTGGCAGTCAGCATTAACATTTGTGGCGTTTCCTCTTGGAAAAATTTAGCTCGGTAATGAAAGATGGTGAAAGTATATACCATACCGTAATTTTTTACTATGTTTTAGCTTTTCGTGAAACTCACCTGGGTTTTCGTCATTCCAATATCAACATTTTTTTATGCTGTATAGAGGAATTTGAAATGTACAGTTGACCTTTACTTTAATAAATCAACTACCTGATTAAATCCAATTGTGTAGGTCTCAACATCTTCAAACCGCAATAAATGAGTTCAAATTCAAAAAATTGTTCCACAGTGTCTTGGTGGTAGACTAGAGAAGAATCTGCTATAGTTTTAGTTGAACAAACAGTTCGGAACAAAGCCATTTTCTGAACCTGAATGTATTGTTGTTATCTTTTTGCCTTTATTTGAAGTTTTAACATTTTTTTGAAAAATCATTCCATTCTTTTCTTGTAGTATCATATATATTGAACCATGTTTCGTCATGGTAGATAATTGGTCGATTTTCTGCTCTATATTGTTTAATACCCGTTAAATATTTATGAGTAAACGTTTAAGATTTCATTAAGATTTGTGTTTTATCAATTGTATGATATTTAAAACCCATTTTAAGCAACATTTTTCTTAGACTTGAAATGCTACAAGAAATGTTTGTTTTATCCTTGGTCAGACTTTTTTTGTTAGGGAAACCAGGGTAGGTACAGATTGTTCTTCATACATTTGATAAATTTTCCTTCTTAATAAATCCAAATCATTCTCGTCAATACTTTTAAATGTGCCAGAGCCATTTCTTGTTTTCTGGGAATAATAGGTTTTCGTACTATATCCTTTACCCAAGATAAAGAAGTTCTTGTTAAAGCAGAGGTCTTGGCTAAAGCATTACTTGAATTAAAAACTTTTTCGAGCAATAATTGGTACCACATTTTTTAATTACTTCTTTAACACCGTAAGATAAATGCTTTCTTCTGAAATTAGTGTCACTACAAGATGTCTCACTATCTGCACATGCCCATGGACGTCATATTCTAACAATAACATAACAAAAATATCACTACTAATATAACTAAAATGACTCCTCGCAAAATCAATTAGAATTATATTATTAAGAATTTATACCTACTTAAAATTATATAATACTTACTTATATAAAGGGATAATTAGGGGTTTATAGCAGTCTATATTCTAACCATACTATACATCAGACCACTGCTACATGTTTAACAGAGCATTAAATGTCACACAATAAACCAAAACCTCCATCCCCTTTCTTGAATACTAATTGATTAGCGAATAAGATAAAATAAGAAACAAAGATATAATAAGAAATGAGTTCAAATAGAGACCAATTATAGAAAAAATAAAAGAAAATCAAATACATACATGCGGGCATATGATAATGCATTTGATATGAATCTAGACAGAATTAAATAAATATTAAGGAGGAAAAATATAAAGAAAAAGCATAGGGTATGCCAAGAAAACATGAACAGACCCATTAAATGAAGCAGAGCAAATTATATAAGGCAAAATCAAGCAATCAATTACAAGAAGCAAAACACAGGAAGACATGGAAAAAATGGGTGCAATTATCCGGAACCCTTTCCAAAAGGAAATAAGAGAAATAATTTAAAAAAAGCACCGGTCACGACACTAGGTCGTCAATGTCATTCTTTTAAAACTTATCTTCGGCTTGGTTACATCTAGTTCGGTGCGAAAAATACGCAGTAGTGGTGCTGGAAAATGTTTATATTAGTTTGACTATAAACACATTTTTTAAATAAATGATTTAAGACATTTTTAATGCATTTATTTTTCATTTTGAATAGACGTTAAAAAATGTATTCAAAGAACCAGACATTTCTATTCACAAACACTGAACTCTACTTTCTATTTCGAAGTTGTCTTTTTACAGCTATCATTGTTTTACTACCCTTAATATTTTTGGATTTTCTTACGTTTCTATCGTTCCTTCTTTTCTCATTATTATCTTTCATAATATTTAAACCTTTCATTTCTGATGCTGATTTATCATTATTGGATTCTTTATCATCTCTTGTTTTAGACCTTGAGCTTAAGCTACTCCAGTTGTCAGATAAATTATCAAATAAATGTTTTTCAACTTTTTCAGCCATATCGGAAATGGTTGTTAAATTAATGTCGTTAAACTTTGTATAATCAGAAGTAGTGGGTTCTTTATTAGTGGCGTCTCTGTTTGAAATGATATCAAACATATTTTGAACGACATTCTCGTTAATACTGGTGTTCATGACAACTTCATGTAATGTTTCAATTAGTCCTGAATTAGCCGTTACTCTTTTAGGGGTAGAGGATCTACTTTTAGGAGACTGCGAACGACTTCCATTTCTTTTCTTAGTACTGCGAAAAGCAGTTCTTCTGCTGTAGCTAAAACCAGGTTTAGGAAGTGATTTAATGACTCCTTGTATTTTAGCGACATTAATTCTACTCTTTTTTGTAATTTCATCCATTCTTTCAAACAAATCGTTAAAGTTACCAACTTGAGCATTCAAACTTTCATCACTGCTTGGGAAGTCCTCATCTGTTTTAAACCTTTTAACAGGTTCTATCGTGACAGGTGAACCAACACGTTTATGTTGCTTGGATTTTAAACGATTTTCGTCGATTTCTTCAGTTTTAGAAGTTTGAAGCAATTTCTTAACCAAAGCTTCTACTTTTTCCATAAATTGATTTTCGAAGCTTATAGGGAATTGAATATTGTCACTAAATTCATTACCATTATCTGAGTCTTCTTTATAAGAGTCTATTGTTTGTGAATGTTTTGCGTCAGAAACTTGAGTGCTTGAATATTTACAAGTACTTTCTGTTTTAAAGGTCTTTGCATTATTCCGGAATAATATTGTATCGCACATGACGTCCAACATAACACGTGACTTCATTTCCATCTTCACCCTTTCTTCCAAATTTTCTAAATATTTTATATCGTCCTCCACCTCGATGGGATCTGGTAATAATGAACATTTATAACTTTCCAGACTTTGAGGAGTTTCAGTAGAAAGATTGTAAATTTTTCCTGATACAGGACTACAGAATTCTTCGTTTATTTTCATACTGTAATATTTGTCTAACATGTCAGATTTAGTAGTTTTTATCCACGGGAGGTTTTGAGATGGTACTCCAAATTTTGAAAATATCTTTTGTGTCTCCAAATTATAAAAGGCGTCTGGTACTTGAATACTTTTCTTAAATAAGCACCTCTCATTGGAATTTATTGAACACTGGACATTTTGGTGTTTTCTTAAACATGAATTGTCACATTGAGCTACACAACATGAATTAAAATGCGATGACGGAGGCTTATTACATGATGGACACTTACAATCACCTAATAAAGGTTTTCTTGAAAGACGAGGCAAAGATTCTTGATGGATGGAGCGATTATTGCGACAAAGTACACAATCATATGGTGAAGGTGGAGTACTTTCTTGATTAGGTGTTTCTATAAAAGAAGGCAGGATATTTGAATAACAATTTATTTCCTTCTTATTACTACAAGACTCCTTTAAATAAATATTCTTACAATACGGATTTTGGCAATTGGGGTAACATTTGCATAATGATTTTCTCTGGCAAGAGGCCCAAATTTCATTAGACGACGTTTCAGGACTTGTTTTATCAGAAGATTTATGACAGGCTGCGCAATCTCCATTTTGATTACTTGGTTGGTTAAGTGAATAAGTCAAGTCTTCAAAATATACTTTGTTAGAAGAACTATTTCGGTCAAAAGTGTAATTTTCAACGTTCGGTTGATTATTCATATTAGACAGTTCTTTTATATTTGGAGTATTACAAGAATTGGTAGGCGCCCCTAGGCAAACAGGTGCATCTTGACGAAAGGCGCAATTATTATTTTGATTATTTGGGGGAATCGGTATTTGACTGGATCGCCCCCTTATGTAGGTTGTATTAGGAGGTGCACCTTGATGAGAATTTGGTTGATTCTGTAAACACGGTTCATTAGCCGCTTCTATTGTAATTTGTTTGTTATTAAAATGTGTTTCATTAGATGATATCTCAGGTACCAATTTATTATAAGAAGAATAGGCAGGGCAATTTTTGCCACGAAGGATTGGTTGACAATGTGGATAGATTATTTCTTTACTTGATGTTAATTGCTGATAATTTTTATTGAACGAATCTTCCACATCTCGGAACAATGGATGTTCGCTCTGAATACCTTGTTGGAAACACCTAGAAGAGTGATCTTTTTCAGTTGGAAATTTGTCTGCTTTTTGATTTACTTGATAGTTTGGACAATATAATTGATTAGGTGATGGTTCATTAGTCGGTTTTTCATAGCATTGGTCTTGGTAAGGGGGGTAACCTTTTAACATTTGATTCATATGAACTGATTTAGATTCTTGACAAGGCATAACTATACTAGCAACTTTGGCTTTATCTTGTCCTTCTATAGTGTTTGGATACTCCACAGTACAATAATCTTTGCAAGGTACTGTTTGATGGCCGGACAAAGATTGATTACCAATTTGTGGTGTATTGCTAGCGTTATAGCTAAATAATTTATTATCGCCTGTATTACAATAGCAGGTGGGTCCGTCATATCTATTAGATTGGTTACAAATACAAAGTTTTTTAGATTGTGAAAGAACTGGCTTAGAAACAACGTTTTGCGAGTTATTCGGTTTTTGATTAATGGGATTTTTATTTTGAGTATCTTTATCGCCTAACATTCTGTTACATGGACAACACCCGCATATACCTTCTTCTTTTTTCGGTAAGTTATCACTAGAAGAGTTTGATTGTTGATCGGATCCATTTTTAGAGCAACAACAATGGCAACAACAGTGACAAACCAAATGAACACATTCGCATTTTTTAATTTTATTAATTTGGTTCTTTTTCGATTCTGTAGTTTGCGCATGAGTGGCTGCAAATGTTGGTTGCTTTGTTTGTGACGGTTGATCAGCTTTGTTTGAACCAGATTTTTTTCCAACCTTGTAACATAGACATTTACAAGACTGATTAGAAGGTATTCTGAAAAAAAAAGAGCAGTCAAAATGAAATTTATCCTGATATTAAAACATATTTAAAAAAATGGTGAGGATGGTCACGTGATATAGAAGAAGTATTTTATTTTATTTTATTATTATAAATAATATTAATGTGATACCATATTCACGCGTAAATATTTGGGATGGAACTCTCAATAAGAGAGTTGACCAATAATCGGCTTGATAACAAACACAATATTGTATCAGATAACTATGCTGCTCTTAATTAAAGCACTGAGCTCAAATCGGATTGACTCTAGACTGTAATGGAACGGCATTCATACCCTAAATCTTCTCAGTTCTCGCAATGATGTCACTACAATGAAATAGCAGAGCAGCGTGTTTAAAAATATCCACATTTCCGAAAAAGAAGGAATATGGTAAATTTTTATAGAACCTAAATCATTATTTGACATAGGCAAGACTACAGCCAATAAACAAAGATAAAAATATCCATATACTCATGGGAAGTTCTTGGCTTATTCTATTCAAAAACCTTTATGTAAAACCTATCGCAGAGCAACACTCAGGAGATCTTAGAATGGAGTAAGTACTATCTTTGTATCCTACTGGTCTGCTCACAAGACACTATTGGTCAGTTTCTTTACCACATGAAGAAGATAGATATGAAGCAAAATACGTACTTTCTAATCTGTGGTAAAGGTAAATTTGCGGAGCAGATTCTATGTGATTGCACCGATTTAGAAAAACAAAAGAATTGAATGTCAATGCGATCTTTAACCTTATAAATACCTAAATTTACATAAGTGAATGTAAATTTGGAAGATAAGTAATTGAAGAATCAAATAGCATGGGCCTTTGTGAAAAAAATAATGCATTCATCATATAATTCCGAATAATCAACACTAACTTTTGCGGGCAACTAATAGGGTGTTCCTCTTCACTGGCAATACTACTGCTGGATTCTTCCTTAGTCCGTAAATGACATCTACAAATTACTTTCCGCGTGCAACACATGCAATGCGCCTCTTTACTTTTTTTTCTACAATTACACTTGAATTTTTCGATACTTTTCTGTTTGCTTTTACAGTTCTGGTCTCTACTTCTAGGAACGTTTGTCTGTATCTCCAAACAAGAAAAAGATTCTACGTCTCTGTCTTTGTTACTACAACAAATTGCTTCTTGGTATATTACACTGTTAGAGGGAGTGCTGTATAGTTTTTGCAAACTTTCGGAAGGTCGTTGTCTGTTTGTTGAAAACAAACAATTGCAGAAATCTTTTAAACAATTTGATCCCCCTTTTTCCATCTTTTTGGGATACAACATTAGCTGAGGTTGACGAGACGATGGTGAACGAGATCTAAAATAATTCAAGAAATTTCTACTTTTGTCAATGACTACTTACCTAATAATGAAATATTTGTGAAATGAAATATATACATTGGTCTTACCTTAGTGGTGACAGGCTACATTCACATTTATTCATCGTTTGCTTTTGATATTTAGTCATTTCTATATTGTCTTTTTTGACCCAGTTCCAGCCCCACCATTTGCAAAATTGTAGTTCCCAAGATTCATCACTTCCTGGGGGGGGAGGTGGCGGCGTAAAATTATGAGTTCGCTCTGGCTCTCGTCTAGTACCTAAGGGCTCCTTGTATCTATAAAATATTTTTTTAGTTTTCCAGAGTTATATTTTGTACAACTTAATATAAAACCTTTCGTTATGGAATTTAAATAAGAATAAAATTAAAATGGTTACAAATACCTGCGGCCTTTAACCATGTTTAATATTACAATACATCTATGTTCTAAAAATCATTTCCCTGTTTGTAAATAGAAACTTGAAATTTCAAAGCTATTTTTTAGTTTTTTAAACTGACACATCAATTACTGTTTTCATATTTTTTGTCAAATCTTTTCAAAGTAGTTTTTAAACGACCTTCAGCCTATTCTAGTTTTTGTCTACAAAACTTAAGACGCCACAATATTGAAGATTATACATTTTTATTGAAATAATATTGCAAAAGGAATTATTTGAATGATGTTTTATTATCATTAATTAATTTTTTTAGAGAATCACCTATTACAGAGAATTATAAGACCCGTTAAGAAAAAAAGAAGAAGATATGATAGTGTGATAGAAAATTTAATTTTTGAATTCTAGCCAGATTTTTAAAATTTTTTATATCTTTTCTTAAATTTGTATTTTATATTAAAAGCACAGACGTATTTAGTTCATAAAAAATTAAAACCATTGCAAGTCATCAATAAAATAGGTATCAGCTGCACACAGTTAACAATTCGTTAAATTAGTATGGGAACCCTTGAATATTCGGAAATAAAAGATTGGGTACCTACATTTTACAGGTACATGACGCAATTCCATTGTTTATTGTTGTTAAGTAAGTCTGCCACTTCATTAAGATATACAGATTTGGCGGAAATATTTTAGGCCATATTCGAATCCATGTGAGTGATAGAGAACGTATTATTAATATTTTGAAGTAGGGATATATCGAGGTGGGAACATCGTTCCAGTCAATTCTATAGTAACGTACAGGTAATCGTGGTCGTATCTTTAGTTCTGTCGAAGGGGACATATTATTACGCACTCTCTCGGTTATCTGCTCATATACTATTATTGTATTCTTTTACTCCTTAAGGTTTCACCTACGAGTATTACCTTTTAAATTCTCGCCAAACCTGTATATAAAGTGTAAAAAATAGCTATTTTATATTAAAAGTGGAAAGTGATACTTTGAGACAGAAAGTTGCCGCAAGACGTGTGGCGGAGCGCGACAATCTGTCGAAAGCTACAAAGTACCATCTGCTCAAATTGTACACAAGATTTTTTCTACGATCACATTATTTCAGAAACGGAGATATTTCGGTAAATCACGAAAAATCGGTTTATATTAAGATTAAGATATAAGATCGTTAATAATAATGATAATATTTACCTGCATTGTGAAAACATGGAAAAAATTAAATGTGCTTACTAAATACCATTCATTTGCCAGTAGATATATTTAATTTAGTCATAAACAAGACAAATTCATTATGTTCCACTCTGTGTTGGAGTACCTATTTTCGGCAGATAAATTGAAAGGGAGTACGTTTTAAGTTAAGTTATATTATAATTCCAATCAAATTGTTGATATATCTATTACTGTTTATGTACGTTGTACAGTTACATGCGTAATTAAAATTAGGCGTCCGGTTTCAAAATTTTGCCGCTATAATGCGACAACGTTGTCATTTGACGTCATTCCCGGGTAAACTTCAATTTACGGATACTAAAATTAAATAATTGTTACTCAAAATATTATACTAAGGAATGTGAAATTAAATGACTAACTAAAGGAATTTACTTGAAAAGTTTCATAGTGGGAATCGACACATGAATAAGGCCCAAAAAATACTAACGCAATCAGAGATTCGGTATAAAATTTGGAAGGAGAGAAAAGTTGGGTGGAGACTCTGAAGCCGGCAGAAATAATTTGTAAAATTGAAATAATACGAGATTCGATAGGATGTTGTGTGTTCATTCCATTTGGTGACTAATATTTGACCAAAAGCTAACGTGGAATCCCCACAAAAAAATTTGACAAAAGGTCAGAATGATCCTTGGAAGGCTGATGTGTGGAAATAATTGGGGATCAAATCTCATATAAGGGCAGATAACTAACCATAAACTAGAGCAGGTGCCATGAAAACGACTAAAACTGCAGCCCTAGAAATTTCAAAGAAATAGCAGATCTTTCCACGTAATTAAGTACTTGAGTACTTTTACAAGTCGCGAGTACTAAGCATTAGTGGGGTTTTACAATTTTGAATACCTACTGATTTAATTAATTATATTATTCTAGTTGATGGGAAAATTCCAAGGTTATTGCTTCTCCAAGTTGAGCGAAGTGTAGAGAAAATTAAAAACTCTAAAGCTACTCCCACTAAATATATTCTCATACGATTACACGGATGTAAGAATCTATATCTATTGTGAGGTAACAATGAGATTTTAATTTTCTCGTACTTTATTCTAATTCTCACAATCCTATTCTGTTATACTCAATATAATACTTTATTACTTAAAACTTTATTTGCTTTTAGTAGTACAAGTTTTTCAAAATTTTCATCTGTAAGGGTATTGCGGCGTAGATCATTAAGCAACGAAGAAAAACAGTCGCTGTATTGCAGCTGATGACGGTAAACATGTATTGAAATGTACGAAAAGTTTTTGATAGTCAAATAATCATTAAGCATTAAGAAGTTAGTTTTCTTATCTTCAAGATAATGTAAACGTTAAGTTCGATTTTTAATCTTTTTTGTCCTAATGTGGCGTTTAGAGAACTATTTGCTTTATGGTTTCATCTGTAGAATTTGTTTTATGTGCAAGGAGAAAATTTAGGGTAAGTGACGGCAGCTACGACTGCTTCTTCCGATTTCCACTGAAACATCGATGAAAATTCTGTCAATAATGCAGTCAGGCACTAAAATGTCTAGATCCCTGTAAATCTCTCTTCAACTCTCTCCATTTATTAGCTAAGGAGATCAAAGTTGGTGGAAGGTAACCAAAATAAGTGTTCCGTTTCATCTTGCCGTATATCAATATCCATAGCCAACGGTATCAATACCCGACAATGTTCCTATAAATATTACAATTCGGTTTCTTGAAGGTAGTCTTCTGGTGGAGAATAGCCAATTTAGGTTTTGTATCCTGATATAAAATTTGTGACATAGAATCAAAATTCGAAATCCATGGCGTTTCTCCCAGCTGTTACATAATAAAATTAACTGCAATGATATTTTAAATCAAATAAATTACAATCTTCCTCGCCCTACCTCAAGATCAAACATATTTTTTAATTGTGAGACACCTAAGACTAACGTAATAATTAAATCACCTAAATTTGTTTAGTGTTCAAACTTTAACATGATAAGTGGTGTTTGTGATATAAACAACTGTACCCTAAAGCGACTTTTGCAAGTGTTCTCGCATCATGTGCTTACTACAAAACAGTATAGATTATGCGATAGGTTGTTTCTTTACTTTTGTATTATCCTGTAAATGGTATCTGTTGGATAATAAAGCTATTATTATATGAGCCGTTCATTTTGAAAGTGATTTAAGTCCATTTATCTTTAATTTGAAATACTTAAGGTTTTGCGTTTTTACAAAATTAAAAATATACGTAAGATATATGGTTGACTTGCAATGTTAAATAGCATTTAAGGGATTTAATTTTATACATCCTATTAAAAAGTCGCTATTATTAAGTGTATAATATGACCTTGCTTACCTTAAAAGGACTTAGGTCACTTTCAAAATAAAAATTTGTTTTGTTACAAAAAGTGAAAGAGCTTAAGTCCGTTATATATAGCTTAAAAAATAGAAAAAAAAACATTTAATTATATTTTTAGATAATAGAAATAAATTTAGTAACAAGTTATTCGTTAACATTCTCAGTATGCGGGAGTGATTTGAAGTAGTTATGGTGTTCCGGAGGTATATACCGCAATAAGTCCATCATGTGTCGGTATTTTAGTGATGTGATGCTTCTTATACTTTTATATAACGATGGCAATACAATATTCCCAAATTTTTTAGGTCTACCCCGACGTGGCAATAAATCAAGAATTTTAAATTCTGCGTTCTCATCCATGGTTGTTTTGTATAACATTTTTTTAAATCTGTTGTATGAGTTTAATTCCTCTTCACTTTCAGAATCAAGAAATCTTGTTATTTTATCCTTTCCCATGGGTTTAATAATTTCTTTAAATTAAATATTTTTTAAATTTCAATTTAATATCAAAACGTAATTTAAATTACCTTCATCACTGCTTTCAACATTTTGGGCCGCAATTTTTGACATCATCAATAAAAAGTGGACTTAGGTCACTTTCAAAATTAGGATTTTCAGTATTTATATTATTTTGAAAATGTACCCGACATAAAATTTTCAAATGTACTTCAATTGTATATTTCAATACCGATTTATTTTTTTGACAGTTCAGCATAAATTATAAATGTCACAAGTGCTAACTTAATAAAAGATGAAAATGGACTTAAGCCACTTTCAAAATAAACGGCTCATATAGCTAAAAGTGTGTCCCAAAACGTCCATAATAATTTCTGCAGTTCCTGGTCTTCCCGCTTTCGGGCACAACTTTCAACATTTTTAGATCCATGTTAGATCCTATGACTAGTAGGACATCTTTGGTACTAATTCTGTACATCTAGTAGATCACCTTATGCTATGATATAAATACATTAGGTTAGAGATATATAATAAATTGAGAAGCAACAAAAAAGGTTTTATAAAAATATTTTTATTTCTAAAATTCCAAAACATCAATTCATACAAATATTTAAAGTAAGTTAATCTTTAATATTATGTGTGCAACTTTTGTGTCTTATTATTATTAATATCGAAGTGCATTATTTTTCTGAAAATGGCAGGCCCGTTCCAGTATCCGTTTAGCATCAAATGCCAATAAATTGGAGGCATGATATTTTTCTTGAGAAAATACATGGAGTAGAGCTCTTTAGCCTGACTGAATGGGAATGTTTCCAGCGGATTTAGATCATAGTCAAACTCGGCCAAGATACATTTATCACCTGTTACGAGAGGGCATGAAGCGTATCCATCATAAGTTTTAACAGGAAGAGCATGTCCTTTCATCACAGCGCTTAGATTTTCAAAAACTACTTCAGTCTGAGCGGCTGAAAAATATAAACCCTTTAAATTATTATTACATGACAGGTATGATAGATCATTTTCAAAGTGTACTTCTAAATGTAGTTTATTGCTTCTTTGACCTAAACTTAAAAAAGTCTATAGTGGATATTCTATTTTACCCAGTTATGTCTTATTAACAAGACTCCAAAACCTCAATGAATGTTCCTCTGTGCGGCTGAAAATTTTCTTCGCCTAGTGTTAGAAACCTAGCTAAACCATCAAACAAAGGGCATCTTCAGCAAGCTCTATGGTGTTTATATGTTTATTAAATCTGAAATGCCCTGTTAGGAGGCTGATTATTATTTTAACATCGCTCAAATAGCCACTATTCCATTTTTGACATTTCATTTGCATTCACTGATCCAGTCATATCTGTGTAATCGTATTTGCAATAATGACAAGGATAAAGGTTACGGGGTAAGGCTGTTACACAGACTAATGTTAAGTTTAATCTAATTGTCTAAAATTTTATAGTGCCATATAGTTTTGACTATATCTAATACACAACCTAAGGCTTTTAGCGCTTCTTTGGAGTAAATAACAATGACTTTTTTATCAAACTCTTACTGCAATGCAGTGTTGTATTGCTGTAGTCTCAGCTTGGGATAGTTACATGTTTACATAAGCTCATTTATATGCTTGGTTTCGACTTAGTTCCAAACACGAGTTATTAGTTTTCAAGCAAACCATGTGCCTGTATAGGAGATCCTTCACTTCAGACCTCTTTGTCTACGACGGGTTACCTGTAAACTTTTTTTCAAATCTATATTTTGGAGACATGCGTATTGGTTCCCAGTTTTTCAACTCCTCATTTCGTTTTTTGTATTCTGTCACATGCAGACTATGACTTTTCTTTGAATACAAATGTGTAGCTGTGGAAAATAGTTGCATATTTAAAAGTATTTATGGATATCTTAGAACAACAGATTTGGTCGTATATATTTCCTAACGTGTGTGTTTAGTCAAAAATATAAATCATATTTTACCTGCAGCTGCTGCCGTTTTAGAATTAGGAGTACAACTGCAATCACCTATGGCAAATACGTTTTCATATGTAACATGCTGTAATGTGTGTTTATCTACATTAACAAATCCAGAATCAGTAGTCAATTTTTTGTTTTTACTCAATGTCTCAGGTGTATACATTGGTGGAGTGACGTGAAGCATAGAGTACTAAAAATAGAATAAAATTTGATAACAAAATAAAAAACACATCCTAAATTCATTATATGTAATCATAAAATCATAGTTATATTACATTTTAAAAGTAAACATTTCCAAAATATAGATTTTATTAGAAAAAACCAAAAACCACGTTTGTCAAAACCCAAATTTCAACTAATTCATTTTGGATATAGAAGAAAAAATTATTTCAAAAACATTTCACATAACTTACCTCAATATTTATTTTCTTTTCAGGATTATCGAGATTTTCAAATACAGCTTCTTTTTTATCAGTGTCCACTTTAATTAAATTTGTTCTTAAATTAACATTTATATCTCGCTCTGTGCATACTTTCCAAAGAACATCAGCATACCTTTTTACACCAAATATCACAGGCAATGAAGTGTTATATGTCACTGTTATATCTTTACGTCGATTATGCTATAATAATGAAATGAAATGAAATACCAAAATCTAAATTTGTGGAAGACTTATTACTATGGACAACATTCACTTATCAAAATATTTACAAAAGAGAGGTATATCAAATCCATTAATTAGACGCCATATTAAAAACATATACTTTTAATATTAAGAATAATGTTAAGTATAAACCCCATTTTAGAATATGGGCAAGACCTTAAAATCTCAGGAAGGTACTCACAACCACGGCCAGCTCTAGTAATCCGTTGGACTAATGCACATTAAATTTTAGTATTATTGGAATAATTCGAAAGAAGCTGTTGAATTGATATTATTATGATTAGAATAGAGCAGGATGTAATTGATATAGGTCAGTTACCTTTTCCACCACGGGATTTTTTTAGTTTGTTATTGTATTTAAAATATTTATATATATTGTAATGGAGGATTAAATTTATATTATAGTTACGTTTATATATAATTATGCCCGCTATGAATTTAATAAGTATTATATGAGATGCAATTTACTACTTATCTCAGAGTGAGTTATGTTATATAAAAATATGGTTCTAACAATATAATAATAATTAATAATATAATTATCTAAATTTATTTTTAAACAAAGGAAAAGTAAATAAAAAAAATTAAAATCATCAACGGTTACCACTTTTAATTTTTTGTGCTGAGAAATAACAACCTCTTTCAAAATCAGCAAAAAAAATACAGGGTGTCCCATTTAAATTAAAAAAGTTGAGGGTGTTTCCGGTTAAACCAGAAATACACAGGCCAGCAAAAATAACACACCACTAAATTATTTCGAATTATTTTTGGAAATTCATATAAAAATGAAAATATTTTTATTTTAAACTACCATAGTACACACATTCTATAAATTTATACAGTTGGTTTTTTTTATCGAAGTCTATTGATCTTATCTTTGTTTTGTTGGAATTCAGATAAAATTTGAATTAACCTACCTCTTTTTATTAAGGATTTATTGCTAAAATTTATCATTTGCACTGAAAATTTACATTTGTGAGGTACAGTGAAGTATAATGTTTAATATGGAACGCCAATCTAGAAATTTGACGGCCGAAGAGTGTGCTCAGGCAGTCATTTTACTGGAAGAGGGATGGAGCTTCGAAGAATTGGACAGAAATTTGGTGTATCGCATACATCCATTTCCCGTATGATCCAACGTTATAGGGAGACAGGTCAGCACTTAAGAAGACCTGGTCAAGGCAGGCATCGCATAACTACGCAAGTTCAAGACCGTTTTTTAAGAATCTCTGCTTTAAGACAACGGTTTGTGACAGGAAGATTGCTGCAGACACAGCTACAGGAAGCAGATGGACTTAGAATTTCAACTGATACTGTTCGTTGACGCCTAGCTGAATCTAATCTGAGACCAAGAATTCCAGCGCGAGGACCAGCTTTGACCCCAGAGCATCGTAGAACAAGGTTAAATTTTGCTAGGGAGAACATATCCATTGGGCTGATGAAGATTGGGAAAGAGTTCTTTGGTCAGATGAAAGTAGATTTTGTCTCTATAACTCAGATAGACGTATAAGAGTTTATCGAAGACCAAATGAAAGATATGCCCAATGTAACTTCCAAAACACCAGATTATTTGGTGGAGAGTCAGTTATGTTTTAAGGAGGAATCTCTTTAACTGCTCGTACTGACTTGGTGGCTATTAATAATAGCAATTTAACAGCAGATAGGTACATAAGGGAGATCCTGCAAGAACATGTGATATCATTTGCCCCTTACATTGGTGAGAATTTTTTGTTTCAGCAAGATATTGCTAGACCGCATGTTGCTCAGATTGTGCAAAATTATTTTAATGAGGTTGGAATTGAAACTATGGATTGGCCAGCAAACAGTCCTGATCTTAACCCAATTAAGAATGTTTGGGACATGATCTACCGCCGTTTTCAAGAACTTCAACCCTCCTAACACTTTGAATGGGCTTACGAGAGATATTGTCCAAATATGGAATAATTTGGATGAAAACGAGATAAGGCCCGTAATTTTAAGCATGAATAATCGCTGTCGTGCTGTTATTCAAATAGAGGAGGAAATACCGGTTATTGATTATTTTTAACTAAAGTTAATTATTTTTTTATTTTTTTTATTTTCTTGTTTTTTTTCCTATTTTTTCTTACCTTCTTTTGGAATTTTCTCTTTTGTTAATACCCTTATTAAGTTAGAATAAGAATATACTTAATTAAGACATAAAAATATTTGATCAATATTATGAAATAATAAAATATTTTTCAAAATATAGTGGTGGTGCGTTAATTTTGCTGGCCAGTGTATATTATTAACAAAAAAATGTACATCAAATGCATTTTGCCCTTGGTTCCATACTTTATTCCAACCCTGTATACTATCAAGTAATATTAACAACTTTTAATGTGATTATTTTTTTTAAGAAAATTTGAATTTGAGGTTAAGTAATAATTTTGAATTTCTTACTAACAAGGTTGTTTTCTCTTTCAGGTCACAAACAGAAGAGAGCTCCTTCAAATTCCGACGAATCTTAAATAGTTTTCCGAAATTATAGCATTCTTCATTTTTATTTTTATTTTTACACTTAATAATTTAAACTTCAAATAAATTATTGACTACAAATTACAATATAAATTTTTACTAATTCTTGATTGTATCCAAAGAATTAATTATATATAATTAAAATATGATGTTTTTACTTGCATCTCGGCATTATAATTTTTATTTCTACATTAAAATTTAGTTTATTATTTAGATTCAAGGCCTATTTTTTTACAATTAATTACTTTAATTTTGTTATAATTGAAAAATTTTAAATTCTTACATATTTCTAAGTAGTGACTAAAGTTTAGTTATCAATTTATTACATAAAAATCATTGAAAATGTTGTTGTATTGTTTTAACCAATTTTATTTGATTCATGTGTTTGTACCTATCAATTTTTGTTTAATCCATAATTAAATTATTTGATTTATACTTGTAGACCGTTACAATATATATTTTGTGTTTCATTTATGCTATTCTATCTCTATTTTATATAGACAATTGAATGATGTCCGTTATTAATTTTATAGTTAAAATTTGTTAAAATTATGATTTACCTTTCTTAAATAATGATCAGTGATGTAACAAATTTTTTGAGGAGCACCAGGGCATTTGACTGCAGAATTAGGAAATGTAAATACTGCATGACCATAGTTTAATTTTTTCAATACCTCATATGTGTAGCTAGCATATTTTGGCGAATATACAGAGCAAACTTCGGTTGGTCTTTCCAAAGCTTCCAATAACCCTGGAATCTGGAACAATATCCATACATGTAAAAATTTTCAAAAAAGAAAACGATTTATTATGAATGATAATGTCACATCTTTATTTAGGGATAAACAATTATATTTAAAATTAAAAAAACTTATTTATAAACACTATGTAATAACATATTCATATAATACCAATGTTTATGTTTCACAATTGATATCATCCTAATTAACTTAAATCAAACAAAAATTCCCTATTTTGGTATATACCTATTTCTTAATTATATTCAAATACCTAAATACTAATGACAAATTGAGGAATAAATAAAAAATTAACCCTAATATAAATGTAATAATATAATATAAGTAAAGTTACATTTTAGTTTATATACTAATAAAAAATGGCGAGTCATTGGACTTGCTTTTTATGATTCTTAACTAATTGCAAAATTTATGCAGGATTCAAAAAGCGTTTTTAAATTGTTTCATAAATATTATTTCATCAAAATGATTATAAAAAAGCGTTATTGGCCATTGCTTATGGCAACGTATAAAAAATGTATTGCAGGCAAAGCGTTATTTGATATGGATTAAAAAATTACAATAAAAACAATTTTCACCTCTTTAAGAGTCCATTCTTGAATTAAGTAAGATGTCTACAGGGTGGTAGTTCAGCAGTTTTAAATGAAGTGATACTTTTTGCAAATAGGGTAATTAGAAAAAATAAAAATGCAATAATACACACAGTGCCATTTGAAAAAATGTAAAACTAATTTAACCTTAATTCATGAATAAAAGCTTCAAAATAATTTTATATGAGTCCTATCAATAGGTATAACTTTTTATACATTTTGTATTATATGATACAGGTTTGAGACACAATGGAGCACTTTATATGAGTTATAGACATTAATTATAAAAAGTTCCATTAAACCCTCTATTAAAACGCAATAAAGCCAATACATTTTTATTGCACTAAAGGTATTGATGAAAATGAATTGATCTAACGCAAAAATCACGTAATTTCTATGCTGTTTAGCCAATGTAATTATGTAATTTTGTTGTGGCGAGATTTATATGCTTTTTATGTATTCCTAGCCAAAGAGTTGCCATAATTTTGCATTTTCCATGATTTTACAATGTGCCACAATAATTCAATAATTGGAAGTTTGTGGGTAACAATATATTTAAGAAAATCAGATACCTATACTCTAAAGTAACTAAATAAATGTACTAACCTTATCATATCTCAACTCTAAACCAACAGCAACCAGCAAATAATCATATTCGATTGTATGCCCTTTTGCAGTAATTACCAAATTTTTTTCTGGATCATATTCCAATGCTTCGTCTTGCAACCAATTACAATTTGCAGGTAGTACATCTTTTTCATTTCTTCTAGATTCCTCTATAGTGGCCACACCCCCACCAACAAGAGTAAAAAGTGGTTGATAGTAATGATATTCACTGGGTTCTAATACTATTAAGTCATTCTTTTTCATAACTTTGGAAAATTTTGCAGCAGTAGCACATCCTCCTGTACCTCCTCCAACAACCAATAACTTACAACTTAAATTTAAAAATAATTATAATTTTTCCGTTTCATTTTAAAGAAATCTACATTAAAAAATTAAAAACTTTAAAATATACTGCAAAAGGATTAATAATAAATACAAACAGTTCAAAAGCAAAATAAGGAAGATTCTGGAATTAATATAGTAGTATGTTCTTTGAGTATTTTAGAAGAACTGAAACTTAACAATTGTACTTATGTATAATAGTACCTGTATTTATCACTAATCACAGGAGTAATTGAAAAATGCCTCTCAAAACGGCTTAAAATTTTTATTGTATTTCTGAGCATGATGGAACGCTTATAAATAGAACAATACTGTGAATCCAGTTCTTAAAGTGCAGGATTTAAGTAATGACTGTATATTTATGATATCACATTATCACTTCGTAGATAACAACTGCACCTTTACTCATATTAGAAAATGAACAATCTGTAACGATACCGTCTTTACAAAATTTTGTTGCATTTATTACACCGTATAATTTAAAAAAATTCTGACAAACAACTGTTTCACTTAGACATTATTTTGTAATGTCAAAGTCATTACAATATATCAAGGTTAAAACAAAGCACGTAAAATTTCAAAAGAAGTTTTAACAATTATTGAAAAAGATAATAAAATATCCTATAATTTGAAGAATAACTAACTTACCTTCAGGTTCACTGAAAAATAAATAATCACCATACATTTCTCACATCACCGTTCGTTTTTATTAACTTTTTTTTATTTTATTTTTATTATTCTCAGAAATAAGACATATGTTAAAATGAATATTTATTATAATTATATAATAATAACAATAAATTGATTTAAACATCATATCAATTGGTAAAGGTAATTTTTAAATCTTAGAAAACAAGCAATAATAAATAAACCACATACTTCAGCAATTTTGAAAGAAATTTAAAAAGGTATGTTTATTTGAATAAACTTCCATTTTACCTTTTTGAAAAAAAGCCTGTGACTAGTCTGATTTCCAGCTATCGAAAATTTATTTTTTGATGAATTTACAAATTAACTGAGATAGATGTTTCTACAAACATATGTTAGAATTTGTATTTGGAATGAATTGTTATTACATTTTAAAAACTAAGGACTGAAGGGCTATAAAATAAAATTAAATTCGCAAAAGTCAATTAAAGGAAAAGAAAAAGTGTGGTTACGTTAGATTTACTACCTAAAAAATTGTTACCTTTAATATCTTTATATAATTAGAACATTATGCGTTCGATGAGCAAAGCAGGTCTACCATTTCCACTTCGTACGAAAATTATCAGATTTGTAAGAAAAGGTTGTACGAATAGACCTTTTTTCCATATTGTAGTAGCAGATGTAATGAATTTTTTAAGCAACTCTTGAATACATTTTATTGTGTTGTTTTTCTTAGGTGAAAAGTGATCAGCATGATCCACCCATAGAACAGCTTGGAACTCATGATCCATTACCAAATGAACATAATGAAAAGTTAACTTCATTAAATTTTGAAAGAATTAGATACTGGTTAACGCAAGGCGCCACAGCTTCAAAATCTGTAGAAGAATTACTAGGTAAACATTCGATACTCATTTAAATTTTTTAGATAATCGACAATCAATTATATTTCTACTCATATAATGTCTAGTATTTGTAACGACCGTTTCAATTTCAGGTCTAGCAGGTTTTTTTCCAATTCACCCTAAAAGCTATATGACTGCATGGAGAAATAGACAGAAGGCAACAGAAAATGCTGAAAGCGTAAGCACTGCTTGTGATACAAAAAGTTAATAACTGGGATTATTTGCAGAAAATTATAGTGAAAAGGCTTTTAGTTTCAAGTTTATTATAGCTACTGTTAATAATAAGTATCATTGAACCAAAATATAATAAATAAACTTTTTTAGGAGTAGTTTTTTTACCACTCTAAATGTATTCAAAATATTTTTGAATTATATTTATATATAAAGACTATTATATTATAAAAACTTAAGATTTAATTTAAGTATATTGTGTACATTAATGTAGATTGTATTAAAATGTGTATGACAAAATATTTACTGTCAATGACTGAATAAAAAGGGGAAAAAAATTACATTCAATAAAACAACTTTATTTCATATCAAGATAGGTATAGTTAAGGACCATTTAATCTTCTAAATCAAATAATGATTTTTGAGACAATTTAAGGATTGTGGTTAAGTGGATTTGATAAAAATTATGTGAAATTCAGTAGTTCATTTTGTTAGAACTACTTATCACAACTTTACATACCTATCAGAGATAAAGTTATAATTGATAAATTATTTACAGACACCAAGTTGTACATTCAGACTAGCTTTTGAAAACTGTAATTGGTAAAATTAACATTAAAAGTTTAAAAATGGTTTGTGGGCGTAATCAAAAAAATGATGATGATATTCTTTATTCAAAAAAATTTTTAAAAACTACAAAGTTACTACTACTAGGAACTGGAGAATCTGGGAAGACTACAATTATTAAACAAATGAAAATTTTACACATCAATGGTTATTCAGAGAGGTATGTATCATATAAACTCTGGTTATTTTCTTTGATAAAGAGATAGAAGAGAAAATATATAAATGATAGATTATTTTGTTCAGGTTGATACTTTTAAATGAAAAATCAGAATGTTCACTAATGAATTTTAGTTAAAAACAAACACTGTCTTCTTAAGAAGCTCTTTTAATGTACTTTCAATTTAATTATTGCTACTAAATGTATACAGATTTAAAAAACCAGCATTGTATATTACAAATTGTGGTCCACAATTTTTTTATGCTTTTTAGAAGGACCCAGATGTCTCACGAATTTTAAAAAGGTAGAGGCTTTATTCTTTCTCAAAAATGTCTGCCAATAGTTTTTAGAAAAATTTCTTAGGGAGAAACAATCATTCTTAATAAAAAAAATTGATTTTTTAGTTTATTTTTTGGAAAACAAAATCTTCCCAAATTTATAATGGTAAATCTGAAACATTTTGTGATTTTTACTTTTTAAATGACACTTATTTTCCATGATTTGATTAAAATTTTGTGTTAGGTGTACATCCACTGGAAAATTCTAATTCATTTTGGCTAAAATTAGCCATTGGGACTCTTGGCCTTCCGGTGCGGAACTTGAAAAATAAAGTAGATTTTAGGATAAAATTAGTTAAATTGCTGCCCTGTAAGTTCCTCTCCTTCTCCACATTTAACTGTATTTTGTTTTGGAATATCTATTTATCTTTAAAAATAAATAAGCAGTTAGTAAGTATTCAGGTTAGGAAATAAAATATAGGACATAGGCAGAAATCTAAAGGAGTAAAATAATACGAATAATAATACAGGTCCAGAAGTAATAATTTATTCTCCTCAAATATACTGAAGTGGAAACATTTTCCCTTCAATATCATAATAACGTATCAGCAGTCGTGATCGTACCTCTATCACTGCAGAATTTGGTCAGTGGTTTGCAATGAAAACGAGAGCGGGATTAAAGGAGGTGACACATTATTGTACTCTCTCTTTTATCTGGTCATATATTATCCGTATCCTTTTGCGCCTTTAGATTTCTGTCTATACTCTATATTGAATTTCCTAATTTGTATATGAACAGATAACCAAGATAGATTGCAATAATGTGTCTCTTCCATTAACCTCACCTAGCTCTCCTTGCAAACCACCGACCAAACTATGCAGTGCTAGAGATACGATCACTACTGCTGGTACGTTATCGAATTGACGGACGATGTTCCCACCTCAAGGTATTAAAAGAGAAATTGTAATCCATTCTCCTCTTAAACTTGAATGAATTCGTAACCAAATATATTATTTCTGCACCTGTATATCTATTAATATTTCGTTTAATTTTTCAGTGAGAGAAAGGAGAAAATTCCATACATTAGACAAAATATTCACGAGTCTATTTACTGCATCGTCAGTCATATGGATAAAATTAATCCTCCTGTTAAAGTTGAAAATGAAGAAAGTGGCGAATCTATAAAGTACATTCTTAAAATCGGAGAAGCGACACCCAATGAATTTACGTCTGTAAGAATATTTTTTTACATAAATGAGTTGTATCATTCAAAAAATTACCTTTAATTGATGCGCGAATTATATATCTACAATTTATAAATTTCTTTATATATTTTTTGGTTATTCTAGTGGATAAATTATCGAATAAATTTCAGGAGTACTTTGAACATGTTAAAAAAGCTTGGGCAGATGCTGGTGTAAAAAAAACTTTCAAAAGATCTAATGAGTATCAACTTATCGATAGCGCTGAGCAGTAAGTATAATATTAGCCTCTATTATACAGGGTGGCCAAACGAAAACGAGACAGAGCCATTATCAGGAACTGCGTCAGCGTTTTAAAAAATGCAGAGACCCGTCGATTTTTGATCGAAGGGGGGCACATTTTTCCGGTATTTTCGACTTCGCTGCTTACACCTCCAAGCGATGGTAACAATCACCCCAAAATATTTAAATGGCATTAGGGGTGAAGTAATGCATCATTTTAAAGCCCTTTCAATTCTCTTTATAACTTATAAGTCTTTAAATTTTAAAATTCGGCCTGATACTTTTTAAAAAATTACATTTTAAAATTTAAATTATGTACTTGTTTAGTTTTTAAAATTGGATTTTTTTTTCATTTTTGTCAAAATAGTAAAAATGACACATGGGTCATCGAGTACGCCAATGGTTTAAATGTTGGTTTTCTTGCTTTGCATTTGTTTTTGTAATTTTTTTATCACATTTGTTAAAGACAAATGGATATACGGACACACAAAGAACGTGAAATTAGTAGATTCGTATATCGAAGGTTTGTTTAATTGTGTTTTTGAAAATGTAACGGCTCAGTTATTTAATGAAAAATATCAAAATAAACAGGTCAGTAGGAAGTATGTTCTAGAGTTAATAAAAAAATTTCAAGAGACTGGAAATGTAGCTAATAAAAAACGAGAAAATAGACCGCCTGTAGTTAATACAGCTAGTGAAGTTGCAGTTTTGGGACATGTTCATTTAAATTCTACGTTAAGTACAAGGCAATTAGCATCTGTGTCTGGGATCAATCGAACCAGCATTCAAACCATTTTGAAGAACAAATTCCATCCGTACAAAATACATTTAGTGCAGGAACTTAATGAGGATGATTATGACCGCCGTTTGCAATTTTGCGAAATAATGAGTGAGCGAGTAGCGAACGATCCACAGTTTCTTTATAATATCTGTTTCTCCGATAAATGCAGCTTTTTTATGAACGGTACCGTAAATCGTCATAATCGCCGCTACTGGTCTGATTCAAACCAAAGAATTTTCCAGGCGGTACATACACAGCAACCGCAAAAATTAAATGTACGGGCTGGCATTTTCGGTGACCGGCTGGTGGGTCCATATTTTTTACCTGGTAATTTGACTGGCGAAATGTATTTGCAATTACTGGAAGATGCTATTGACCCTACCTTGACCGATATTATTGAAAATGACCAACAGTATAGTGAAGATCATTTAATGTTTCAACAGAACGCATTACGCTTTGATTGGTCGTCAGGATTTAGACCAACATTTTCCACGGCATTGGATTGGGAGAAGAGGTAGCATTGAATGGTCTCCACGGTCACCGGATTTATCGCCACTTGATTTTTTTTTTGTGGGGATACCTCAATAGTAAAATCTACAAAACACAACCAGCCTCTTTAGAAGATTTGCGTCAAAGAATTGTCGAGCAGTGGCATCGAATCACTCCGGAAATTCTTCGGAATGTGTATGGACGCGGGTGGTCATCAATTTGAACATTTAATTTAATTAAGAAGTAAGTAAAGATCTAAACATAATTTAAACTTTAAAATGTAATTTATTAAAAAGTATTAGGCCGAATTTTAAAATTTAAAGACTGTTGAAAGGGCTTTAAAATGATACCTTACTCGACCCCTAATGGCATTTAAGTATTTTGGGGCGATTGTTACCCTCGCTTGGAGGTGTAAGCGGCGAAGTCGAAAATACCGGAAAAAAGTGTCCCCCTTTGATCAAAAATCGACGGGTCCCTGTTTTTCAAAAATGTTGACGCAGTTCCTGATAATGGCTCTGTTTCGTTTTCGTTTGGCCACCCTGTATATCCAAGTTCAAATAATCTTTTTTCAGTTTTCTTAATAAAATCGACAAAATTACTAATCCCGACTACATACCAACAAATCAAGACATTTTATTCTGCAGAATTATGACCGTTTCCATTAGTAAGATAGATTTCGAAATGCCCGTTCCTAAGAAATACGGTGGAGGGAAAGCAGAATTTTGGATGTTCGATGTGGGGGGTCAAAGAGGAGAAAGAAAAAAGTGGATCAAAGTATTTGCTGGAATTCAAGCGATTTTATTTTTAATAGCCGCCGGTGATTTTGATTTGAAGTTGAGAGAAGATAACAACATTAATAGACTTCAAGAGTCTTTTAATCTTTTCTCTGATATTTATTCTAATTTGTAATTGGACATCCTTTATTTTAAATAATAAAAATTTTTATATTAAATATAAAACTAAATATATAAAAATTTAAATTCTAATGTAAAATAAATTACTTTGTAGATTCGTAAAGGATGCAGCAATGATAGTTTTCTTGAATAAACAAGATATACTTCAAAGAAAGATTGAACAAGGAGGAAAATTAGAAAATTACTTTCCTGAATATTCTAATTTCAAGCCGACTGAAAAAGAACAATGCAAAAATGAATATGAAAAAGCTAAATTATTTATAAAACATAAAATTGTAGTAAGGATGCAGTAAAAATAAATATCAATTCCCTAATAGCATAAATAAAATTTAATAGTATTTGTTACCTAAAATGAAATAAATACCCCGCTAAAACAAATAACTATATCTATTTCGTTAATAAATAAAAATTCACTTTTAATCATAATAATGTAAACTTTTATCATAATTGACTATTTTTGAACATGTATACCGATATAAAGTGTTTTTGTGTTTTTAGGGAATTGCAAGAACACCTGTATTTATAGAGAATATCGGAATGATGCCAGGTAAAAACATCACTACACAGATAGCTCCAAGAGAAGTATATATTCACTATACCATAGCAACAGATACAAATAATATAAAAAAAGTCTTTGATTCAGTTCATGAAAGTATTATAGAAAAAGTTGTAAAAGAAGTTGGAATTTTGTAAAAATTAATCAATAATAAATAATTTATAAAATGGGCCTTTAATAAATATGACAGTTTTATAGTACTAATTAATATACACTTTCTTCTTAATGATTAAGTTTGGATAACAAAATATTTAGGGCTGAAATATCAAATGATTAATTTGAAAATAAGAACAGAAAGTGAAATAAATCTACATTAATACATAAAATTTATTAAAATTATCTCATCTTAATCTTACTTTAATAATGACCATTTCAGCTGTTCTTTGGCAGATTGAAATACCTATAAATAAATGCAATCTTCAATATTAAAAATATAATTTACAATACTGCTATTAGCTCAATTACATTGGTGTCTTTTATTACAAAATTTTAATATAAAATATACAGATATAAAATATATCTAGTTACCAAAACAAAGAATGTATGGCATTAGTTACCTGGGCTACAGTGTGTTCTCCAATTGGGATGTCATCATTTCTTAATGCCACTCTTGATACTACTGAATTTGAGTCGGCGTCAATAATTATGCTTTAAACAATAAATAGAAGATAAATATTAAGCATATAAAAAACAAAAATCATTATTTCGTAAAATTGAGTTGAAAGTAAATAACTTACCCTCCATCGCAAATCTCATCCATTGCTAACATTACTATGTCTAAAGAATCTAAAACTACTCTCTTTTCCATATTCTTCCTTAATATTTGGCTTACAGAATCATATAAACAGTTTAAAACACTCATAAGGATAAGCTAAAAATATAGTATTACATACAATATGCAGTTTATTATAGACACAAATTTTGGCTTTAAGAAGTAGCCAGTATTATTTTCGTTTTCTTTAATTAGCTTTCATGTATTAAAGAAATCTTTAAAATGCAAATATATTTTACCTCGTTTTCATGCGAGCTACCCATTACATAAAAAAACAAATCTACATTACTTCTGTAAACACAGGTTAAACCATCTAGCATTATAATTTCTGCATTGGCTCTGTGAGTTTTATTAAATAAGTTCTTTTCAAAAGCTTTTTGCTCTTTTGCTGTAGGAAATACATTTTTGTCATAGTATTTGGCCAAAATTCTATTTCCATCATTATCCAGTATCGCAATACCTTTTATAGTGTACAATGTAGGCTCCTAAAATATTTTTTTGTGTAAATACATATATAGCAGACTATCAAATAACAACTTGGAAATTGTTAAAAGAAGTAAAACAAGTAACTAGTCAACTTTACATACCAACAAAGACCCTTCCATCGATAGATTTGCTAAATTATCAGGTTCAAAAAAAAACTTTTAAATTGCCTACACGTATACTCTTTAGTCTAGAAGGTTATCTACCTACATGACGTTGAACATGTCAACAAGTGACGGATTAAAAAAAGAAGAAGGTGGCATTTTTTTGTGAACCGTAGTTCGACACTGGTATTAAAGGTTGCGTCTTCAACAGACGTGTACTTTTAAATACTTGTATGATGTCCAAACAAAAGTTAAAATTGATTAAATTTCACTGATATTGGACGAATTATTGATAGTCTAGCTGACAGAATATTTTTTTTAAATATAGATAGATTTAAAATCAATTATTTTATTAAACCCTATTGGATCTCAACATCTTCAAACTACAATAAATAGATGCAGGCTCGACTTGAAAATACAGCTGTCTGCATATTGATTATTGTTATTTTGAATTGAAAACACATTCTAAACTAAATGAAAATAAATATCAATTAAAAATTATAATGCGGTTTAAAGACACCATCTTTTTGCTAGCCAGCTCTTGAGTGTTGACGACGTCACGATTTTTTGATAATTAAATCTCGGCTCCGGTCCACAACAAAAGATGCCTTAAATGTCATGATTTTCAAAAAGAAGAATTAACTGTCAAGTTCAATGATTTGTGTTTTCTTGTAAGTTTTGCAAGCGGTTGGGATTTGTGTTTAAAAAAAATGACTTCAGTTTTTAATGAATTAAATATGAATAATGGAAATGACTGGAGAGATGCAGCTCACAGTACAGGAGTAAGTTAAGCACCCTTTATTTTTTCAATAAATTTCTGAAATGTGTTGTTATAGACCTCTATAATGGCAGCGGAATTTGATGGAGGAGTTGTTATTGGGGCTGATTCTCGTACTACTACAGGGTATGAAAATAATTGCATATTTTTAATATGTGTATATAACAAAATCAATTTTTAGGTCTTACGTTGCAAATCGAGTGGCGGATAAATTAACAAAGATAACGGATTACATTTACTGCTGCCGTTCTGGATCTGCAGCGGATACCCAGGCTATTGCAGATATTGTAGCTTATCATTTAAATTTTCACGGGTAAGATTAATTAATTGTATTTAAATATTATAGGATATGAAAACAAAGAGTTGACAATAACATGAGGTGTATATAAATCTAACCTTAATAAAAATAATTAGGAGCATTAAGAAATTTTAATATCATATAAAATATAAAATTATACAACTATGAATGGTTTTACAATTTTGTAGCATGGAATTAGGAGAAGAACCACAGGTTGAAGTAGGTGCAGCCATATTTAGAGAACTCTGTTACAACTATAGAGATACATTAATGGCAGGAATACTTGTAGCAGGTTGGGACAAAAAGAAAGGTGGTCAAGTCTATTCTATACCTATTGGTGGTATGTGTGTCAGACAGGAAGTTTCAATAGGAGGATCTGGTTCTAGCTATGTGTATGGCTATGTAGATGCGAATTTTAAGCCTGGAATGTCAAAAGAAGAGTGTGTTAAATTTGTTTCCAATAGTAAGTTTAAATGTGTTTTAATAAGACATAAATAATCAGAATCCTTCTATAGGAACATGTGAGGATGTTTACAGCTACTTGTTATGCACCACTGTTTTTTATTCATTGACATTGCTATAACCTTTTCAGTAGTTTTCCTTTCTTCTCCCTCAGTGGTCGTCACTACTCTTTTGACAGGTATTTTCGCTTCTCATACTTTTACAATTCTTTTGGTATGGACACTTTATAAATGCTTACACTAACTCTTATTTTTCTTACGAATTTCATTTAAGTTGCTTGCATCATATTTTTTTCAATGTCCATGATTCGCAACCAAATTTTGAGATCACTTTCTACACTGTGATATACAGTTGTGTTTTTATGGAAAGTCTTTTTTTATTAATAGCACAAGTTTATCTTTTCTTTATATTTCCTTTCACTTTCTTTTAGTACCTCTTTCAGTTATTTATTTATTTAGGTCTCGTTCTCTTTTCCTATAATTACCACATTGTTTACAATCTGGTATTTCCAATATCCTATAATTTTTTGACTTTGTGGTTATACTTATGTTGACTATGAATATCATCTTAGAAAGTCTTCATATTCACTTTCACGTTTTTTAAGTCCACTTTGCAATTTTATTATTTTTGTAAGTTTATGTTCATATATTTTTGTTATCTGATTAGACTACAAGTATTCTTTCCATCTTTTCATGAATAAAATATATATTTTTATAGAAAAGGATTACACTTACACTAATAATTTTTTAACAATATTATTGATAGAAGTATATTCACTTTTTTAGCTTTGGCTCTCGCTATGTCTAGAGATGGATCTTCAGGAGGTGTTATCAGATTGGGAATAATAACTGAAAAAGGTGTAGAACGCAGAGTAATTTTAGGAAATGAATTACCTAAATTTTATGAAGGTTAAGGAACTGAATATTACACATTTGGTATTTGTGAATATGTAAAAGAATAAAAGTGCTTTTTCAATATTTATTTTGTATTCATTTAAAGTCCGCTAAAAAATAAGAAGGGAAGTATAAATACATATTTTATTTCAAATGTAATACAATTTAAAAAAAAAATTAAATAATAAATAAAGAACATTTGCTTGCTGGAAACAATTACCAACATTCCTAAAATTAGTCAACCTGCTAGAATACAAAATTCTATTTTTAAATAAAACAGTCGGTAACTTAAACCATCTATTAAGTAGTTAATAAAAAAAAATCTTGACACACCACTTGTGTAAGCTACTTTAATTAGAAAAGTAAAAAACTGTTTTTAAAGCTAGTTAGGAGATCAAAATACTGCTTTTAATTTATCAGACCTAGCTAATATATTTTTAAGAAACTTGATATTTTATAAAATTACTTTTGAAACAGTTTTTTAACAAAACTCGTCTTATTTCTACTTACAAAACCGTTACCAGAATCTCACTATTGAATTTTAATTACTTAATTTTTGTATTTAAAAAAATCTTTTAATAACTAATAATGAAAAAATCCTGCTTATTTTCCTTGCAAAATTTTAATTTATTCCCTTTATTGATTATTCAAGTGGTCCCAACTAACTTAAAAAAACTACGCAATGCATTAGATTATGAAATCTATTAAAATAAAAAATATCACGTTAGTTTCCTACTCTGATGGTTCGCTAAAAACCGTCATTAAATCATGTTCATAGAATGCAATTAGGGCCATTATTCCGAGGCCAGAAAGTAAACCGCCTAGATGTAGAACACATTGTCCTACATTGCCTTCATCTTCATGAGCAGAACTTAACTCAGGAATCATGTCCACTAAGGCTATGTATATAAACATACCCGCAGCTGCAGCAAATACCCAAGAGCTAGCATATTCAGTATTACCTTAAAACAAAATCATTTATAAAATAAATGAAAAAAATAGAAAATATTTTTTCGTACCAAGAATAAGTCCAAATACGTTTCCAAATACACACAAAATACTAGACAAGATGTTGTAAAAAAGCGCTTGTTTAATTGTCATCCCAGCCTTGAGCAGCATCGCAAAATCTCCCAGTTCATGTGGAAGTTCATGGCAAAATACTGCTACAGTAGTTGAAAATCCACCAGCTAGGCTTCCTGAAAATGCCGCACCTATAGCCATGCCATCTGTAAAATTATGTAACCTAAAATAAAAAAACGACATAATATACTTAACAGTCATATTAAAATATAAATGTATGACATGTTTACACATTAATTAATTAATACTAAAAATAACAATTATTATCACCGAGAACATGTAAAAAATACTAACCCATCTCCCATTATAACCATCCAAGCCACGGATGAAAAATTTTTGGGTGCCGCATGCACATGTCCATGTTTGTGGGAATGGCCGTGGTGTTCACTCTTGTGTTCCCTCAATATAACGGTGTAGTCATCATTAGCTTTATGCTCTGGAGTCAACATTTTGTTCGCTTCAGTACAGATATTCAGATCAGAGGGGCATTCTGCATTTTGGTTGTTAGATTCCATTTTTTCTAATGTGGACAATTTCTGAGAGTCTGATTTTGTATTGGGATCTATTACTGTTGTAGCTGTTTTGTCTGATTCCAGGAATGTAGTATCTATAATGATAAAATCTACTCTAAATATGTGTTATAATTTTATATATGGTTAGATATTCATTTGAGCCGTAGTAAGAGGCTGTAAAGTATATAAAAACGTACGTGGATTATCCATAATATCCTTGTAACAATAAGGAAAAGAATTGTATTTATCCATACACTGGGTTTCATTTTTGGGATCGCTACTGTTTCTTCGTTCATTAATGACAGTTACATGTGAGTGTTGATGTTTCTGCTTTCCTTTTCTCCATTTAACAGTCAATGAAATTAGTCGTTCCATCACAAAGAAGAACGTGAGACCCAACATAGCAACACACCCCTTCTGGATATTTTCATCGTGAGATTGACTGTCTTGATGGCTGTCATGACGGCGAGAGTGGTTATGTGTGGTGCTCATGGAGTGAGGAAGCAAATGGAGAAGGGCATCTCCTGCGAGTGTTCCCACAGCCAAAGCGACCAGAAACTGAATAAGGGGTTTGTAGAATCTGCAATTTTTATTTTTTTATTATGGGCGTAAAACAATTGCTCTTTATTATTAACAAATATACAGACATGGACAACAAAACTCACTAAACTTATTGATTCAATAATCATATGAATATCGTTAAAAACGCGATAGCCGCTGTGCATCAGGTTCAACTTTGAATAATATGCTGAGCGTCGTTCAGTCAGTAAACAAATCAATAACGCTAACGATCATTCGTGCACGTTGTTATTAAATTTATTTATTTATTTAATTAATGTACTTACCTCTTTTGCATGACAGGTATAATAGCCAAGGATAATACACCACATGCGCTTATAAGTACAACAGCTAGCATAGAACACAGCCAAACAAACCCATTGTTGACAAGAGAATTATTTTCTTCTGTGTGATCATGTTCATGTAAAATTTTATTACAGTCTTTGTTTACTAAATTGTAGAGTAAAAATGGACAC
The DNA here is from genome assembly GCA_951812935.1 of Hermaeophaga mercurialis. Taxonomy (NCBI): domain Eukaryota; kingdom Metazoa; phylum Arthropoda; class Insecta; order Coleoptera; family Chrysomelidae; genus Hermaeophaga; species Hermaeophaga mercurialis. The sequence goes on from OX638363.1 coordinate 21,939,242, forward strand.
ATCTTGTATAATGACGTTCCGTTAATTTTATCATTGTGATGATCTAATCCTAATGAAGTTGTTATTTCATGAGTTTCAATACACTAAAAAATGTAAGTAAACTGATACATTTCATTTTTTTCCTCTGTGTACTAAAGATTACTAAGAATTAAAACTAGACTTTACTAACCGTCCTATTTGTTTCTTCCAAATATTTGTGAGTATCCCCTTGCAGATGATTTTCTTCTTTTATTACTACTTTTGTTAAATTTAAATCCAGCAGAAATTTTTTAAACCCATCTTGTGTCATAAAATCGCCATCTCCATATTTTAGAAATATTTTCTTTAAGTGATCTTGATCACTGTCACTATTATTTACACTATCGCTAATATCACTATTCCGCCTTACTTTTCTGTGATTTGGGTCTTTAATAAGATTAACATTTTTTCCTAGGCTAATCAAGTTTTCTCGATTGATTTCTGGGAATTTTTCTATAAAGGAAGAGTTTGTGGGATCACTATAGACCTTGTAATGTAATGAATGTTTAACAGCAGCGTGCGAAGTGCAGGGAGTATGAGTGGCGCAGATAAAACAAAATATACAAACTGACCACACATGATGAGACATCCTAAGATTCCTGAAATAAAATGAAAATATATTTAAGTACCTACACTAATACAAAATACTGGCATTCCAGCATGACATCCTACACACCCAATTTCAAACTTGTCAAAACCATCAAATATATTGAATGTACATTAAAAAAAAATATTCCTATTAGTTTTTTTTAGTCAATACCTAAATGTTATTATATAAAATCCTTTTATTGAAATCGGAAAATTATTCCCGGAATAACGAATTATGTAACTTAATTGCCTATATACATTTTTTCTATATTTTCCTTATTAATAATTACTTTACTAGAAAAAAATATTCAGTTTTATTTTTGTATTTTGTACTTTTGTCTGCATTCTTTTCGCTTTAGTTCTCCAAGAAAAAAATAAGGCTAAAAATAGCTGCAACAATACACAAAATGATTACCAGTATTGAATTTGAAATTGACCAGCATATATTAACATAAGAGTTTTCAAATCTAAAATATTCAAATTAAAAATAATATATTTGCCGCCTATCTTATAACAGCTTTCAAACAGCCATTTCTATGGATCAGAAAGATTAAACAATTTTACAGGATAATAATGAAAATTGCTGTCCACGTGGTTTGTCAAGAAATATTTGGTAATTTTATAATTTAAATTTGATTATAACGTTAATATATAAAAATTATAAAATAAATATTCAAATATCCATAAAGTAGTCTCGTAGACTGCTTTCAGCTTTAGCTCATTTCCATTTTTTTTTTAATTTTTAGTTGTATTTTAAATATTAAACTAATAATTTTATTCGCAAGCAAAAATAAATATCATACTTCTATAGTAGGTAAACCATATTTTAATATTATCGAACCTGCCCTTTTTAGTAAAAATATAAATGAATAAATTAAGGAGTGACTTAAATATATGTTTTGATTGAACAAAAATAGACTAGACCAAAAATTTCATCGATAATAAAGATATTTGTTTATTATAAGGGATTTTTACACATTGCAGTTTATTTTTTCTTAATTTTACAGTAGTTCTAGGGGCGTATCTAAATTTAGTTATTTTTCAATAGGCTGAATATAGAAATCGGCCTTTATGTCTATAAAAGAGTATGCAATGAAATACTACTATAGCCATTGTTTAACCAACATTGCCAATGCTATAAATTTAGATAGGTATTAGATTGGAACATGAAAAAGAATAGTATATTTTTTCATAAATATAAACAGTAAGTTAGTTTTATAGGAAACTTAAGTTCTGTTCACCAATAAACAATATTCATCTTGCATGTAGACATTCCAGATTAATTTAATTAAAAGTTCAACAAACGCTAAACTTTCATGCTACCTTGTTTTTAAAAAGAAAAGATTTTCCAAATAGAAACTAGTAATATATCTATCAGATTTCCTTTATTGAGATATGCTGTTAAAACTGCTTTAAATTTTTTAAGATATTACAAATAAAAACATTTTATGTAGAAATTAGAAATTCCGGACTTCTTGAAAAATGTATGGATTTTTATTTAAACTATTAAGTACATATATATTGACAAAAGCATTATTTTATTATGTTTATACAGCAAATCTAACCAAATCAAAAAATCAAAACAATTGCCGTCACACTTATATTAACTTTAAATATAAATTGTTGATAGGTAAATACTTGAAAATTTAAATTTAAAATGGAAGATATGATAGTTTAAGTATGTTAATTAAAAAATATCTCAGAAACGTCTTGCAAATTATATCAATCTACTTAATATGTTGTTCAGTTTCCCCTGTTGACCTCTTAAATTTTTTTTTATTATTACAATTAATTACTTCAACGAAGCATATTCAGATAAGACAAGAAAAATGTTTATAAGATTTAAAATACCTATTTTCCTAGTAAATGTGATTCATTTTTGGCAAATTTACTCAAATTTCTCATGAAGCGTAACATTTTAATGAAAACACCTTGTAAGGTAAACAGTATCGCCGCATGTTGCTTGTCAAAGTCACTATTGCTTAATAGTAAAATACCCAGTGTCTCACTTAAATAAGCATTCTAATTAATATGTTTCTATTTATATGTTATAAATTAACAACCTATATTACAAATTTAGTTTGCCTCTAGCCACGGACACTTTAACACTCACACTGTCACTAACCAGCGTAACCAGTGTAGGCAGTCTAATAATTTACCATTTCAATTTTACCACGTTACTACATTTTCATTTTACCATTTTCAGTGTCGCCAATACAAACCAGAAATATCCACGTTCCGAAATGACACCTCAAACGTCACCAATCAAATTCTTTATAGCTATTGAATCAATTTTTCTTCAGCAAATCAAATACGTGGCCGACCGTGACGGCCCTTTACCAGTTGACTACATTATTTTGACATCGACAGCAATAATACTCAAATAGTTAAATGAAATGAAATTTTCATATAATAGAATTTATTAACTTGATATAATTAATCTAAATATCTTAGGATGGGATTGTGCAAGTGTCCAAAACGACGAGTAACAAATCAATTTTGTTTTGAACATAGAGTTTGTGTATGCGAAAATTGTATGGTAACAAATCATCCAATAGTAAGTATTAATGTGAATACTGTATAAATTTGATTATTTCAAATATGACTAAATTTTTAGTGTATTGTTCAATCTTATCTTCAATGGTTGCAAGATAGTGATTACAATTCAATTTGTGAATTATGCAGCAAAGATTTGAGTATTGAAGACTGTATTCGATTAACTTGTTATCGTAAGTAAATTTTTAAATGTTTAGTTAATATTTAATCATTACCTTAAGTTTAAAATCACATTGAATATTTATTAAATGTTTCCAAATGAAAGTAACTGTTAGGGAAACAAAACTCAATTAAGCAAGTATATATACATTTATTCTTGTTTTATATTTGGGAAAAGTATTTGTGTTTTTTTATTTTAGATGTATTTCACTGGTCTTGTTTGGATCATTTTTCAAGGCAATTACCACCTACTACAGCGCCGAGGGGTTACACATGTCCATCATGTAAAAGTCCTTTATTTCCTCCATCAAATTTAATAAGCCCAGTGGCAGATGTTCTCAAAGAAAAATTAACAGGTGTTAATTGGGCAAGAGCAGGATTGGGTATGCCTCTGGTAAGCACAGTTATGATATAATTGTACACTATTCCTTTAGGTTTGGTTATTTTAAAAAACATTCAGGAGTAACAAATATATCACTTTTGCAGCTTTCTGAAGAAAGGGAGGTCAAGGCAAATGTAAATCATATAAATCCTTCTCCAAGAATGACCCCTAGCCCTTCACATTCTGTTGTCTCAATGGGAGAAGATATTGGAGCATTTAATAGAGCAGAGAGTTTTCAGAATTCTTCAAATCGCAGAATCTTTCAAGATATAAGGGAGATTAAAGCTGATAGATTTGATCATGATGATAATAAATACAAAAGAAAATCTTTATTTGAACTGGTTGGAAATTGGTGGAAGTATGTATTTTTTTTAATTCAATATAAAATGAACAAAGGCCAAAACTTTAATATATTTTTTCAAACCATGGAAATATTCTTTTAGAATTACCTTTGGAGCTTCAGTAAGGTCAAGGGGAAGAAAATCCATGTGCAGACGGTATTTTATGTTGACTATAATCGTAATATTCACTATTATCATTTTCTTCTTTGTAATGTCAAAACTTGGAAGATATTCAGTAGAAAATGATCCCAGCCTTGATGTAGAAAATAATCATTTTATTAAAACACAAAATTAGAATTATTTTTTATAAAATGCTTTATAATAAATAAATTAAGTCATAATATAAAATCTATAAACTTTGTATGTGTTAAGTAATAAAAAATGTTATTGTATTTATATTTATGTTTATTATATGGGTTTCAGTTGTTCTTACCCTTAAGACTTCCAATTTTCAAAAAGATCGCACAGCTTTTACTAGAACAGCAGAATATCACACTTTTTCTGCAATATAGAATGACTATGATAATGTAAAAATTCATTTAAAAACTTATCAGCTACAGGACGAGGAAAAAGTATAATTGTAGACAACAGTATATACCGGGTATAGATAATGTGTCACTTGACCCTATATTTATTTGAAATTTGTGGCGAGTATCGCGAAGCTGCTATAACTGTTTCCGTGGTGCATTTTCAGTTTTTGTCCAATACCAATATCAAGTCTCATTGACTTTAGGAATGCATAAAATCCATTGTTTGAATAACAGTTTTATTCCTAAACTATTTTAATTATAAATAAAAAAAAATCCATTTTAACAAAATTAATTTAGTTAACAGTTAGTTAAACAATACTAAGTACAGGATAATTCTTTATTAATTCTAACTATAAAAAAAATGATGACCTTAGTCTGTGGTAATTATGAGTAGGACGAGGAAACAAAAATCTTTGGATGAGCGAGTTCATGCCGCAAATGTTCCTCTGGAGACACAAGGTTATACCTCTTTGTATTCAATTTTACACACTAATGCGATGCTATGCGGATGTAGACTTTCTACCTACTCCTAGAACAGCAATGGAGAAATATAAACATAAAAATAAGAAGACCCTTTGAGTGAGAGGTTAAAAGAAAAAAAAAGAGGAGAAAAACCAGCCACAACTATCTAAACGGAGACAGTCACGAGGTGGTGACAAACTGTTAAAGTACACTTAAAGCCACAGCAAAGAGCTTGTAGCGAGTAAGAAGGCGATGGAGCATAACTCGTAAAGGTGGAGAGTCGAGATCACCTCCCACAACCCAAAAGCCCTTAAAGAGGAGGAAGGAGGCAATAACGCAGCTGCTGTGAACTTGAAGAAGATTGTCATTCTACCAAGCGCGTTCCCTGAAACTTGTCATTGTTAAAGAAAGAAAATTTATTTTTGTTATACACTTTTACAAATGTTTACATTACTCAAAACATTGTTACAACTATATACACTGCGCGGCAAAATTACCGCATAATTGTAAAAACTCCAAAATTTTACTAATACATGTATAAATGTATCTGTTTTCTTCAAAAATGAGGTGATGTGGTAAACAACATTCTTTTGAAATTACCAAACTTTTATTTTTAAAAATTAATATACCGTGCGTATTCAATAATACGATAAATCCCTTATGAAATAATTCATAATACTCCTAAAGAGACATTAATATTGAGTCTTTCCACCTCTTGACCCAATTACGGCTTGACAACTCCTTTGCATACTCAAAATCAAGTTTCTTATAACATTTTGGTCCAAGTCGTTCCATATTTCAATGAGCCTTATTGACAATTCATTTCGAGTAGCAGGAGGAGGATTTAGAGCTCTAACTTGCTGTCCCATATCTGCTCTATAGGTTTGAGATCAGAGCTTCTGGCTGGGCAGGCCATTCTTGAAATGCTGACAGCTTGAAGATAATTTTGCACCATTTGTTCAGCGTATGGACAGCATCTTCTTGCATGAATTCAAAATTATCCTCAATAAATGGGGTATATGGTATATGGTACCATGTGTTGTTTTAAAATGTCCGTTATATACCGATGTGCATTCAATCGGCCCTCTTGGACAATTACCAACTATGTACGAGCCTCCAACCTAATGCCACCCCATACCATAACAGATCCACCGCCATCGGCTACTGTTTCCACAATATTGTACTGGGAATATCGCTCTCCAGGGCGTATATAAACTCTCCCTACGGCGATCATCACTAAAGAGGGAAAATCTAGACTCATCACTGAAGAGCACATTGCCCGATTGATAATTATTCCAGTTGCGATGGTCGGGTGCAAACTAAAGACGTTGCCTTCGATCAGCTGCGGTAAGAAGTGGCCCTGTAGCGGCTCTATATGGAGTAAATTCTGTTCCATCAATCTCCTTCTTACTGTATCACGACAAGTGCTTATAACAAACCGACGAAGGGTTTCTAATCGCATAAATCGATCGTAACGATCTGTGGTGACTCTATTACGTCCTTGACCACGTCCTCTTTGGTTACTACCAGTTTCTCTAAATCGTGCTAAAGCTCTATAAATCGCCTTCCTCTACAAGAGCAACAACAACAGCGCATTCCTCTGAAGAAAGGTTTCTCAATTCACGTACGTTATATGCCATAATGATGAAACACACTTAATACAAATGAAAAATGTTGTTAGACTAATAAACAGAGCCAACTAAAAAAATTCAACTTTGTGAAAGTATTTACCACAAAAGTGAACTGTAAAACGAAATGGGATCAAAACACCATTTCCACATTGTACAAAAACGCCTTCAAGTTTTTTACAGATGGATATAAAACAGAAGTAGGAACTAATTAGAAGTGTATGTGCCCAGAACTTAATAAAATAATTAGGGAAAATCATCAAGTACACTGTAATGATTTTCAAAGGATCAAACAATGGATGACACTTATGCTAACATTGAGATCCATTGATTGCATTAACCTGAATCAAAATAAACTCAGAAGTAGTGTAAGAAGCAGAATGCAACTTTTCCAAGAAAAAGGATGAAATTTCCATTCAGATCCTCTCGGAATATGCAGCATTAAGTAGAGAAAGGAACTACACAACAGCATACGAAATAAGAAGAAGAACACCTGCCGAACCTAAAGCCATCCCATATCTTAAACAAATAAAAGAAGACATCCTAAAAAACTTTCCAGGTAGTAACTTTCTAAAAAATTGTTGAAAAAACGTCAATCTTGTTTCCAAAATAGACACATATCACATAATATATATATATATAACTTTCGACTTTCTCTCTACACAGCCACCACAAGCCAAAAAATCAAAATTGCAAGGGATGACACATCTTTTAATTCGCTCGGTTTCAATATTTGATTTCGGTAAAATATGTTATTACATACCAATTTTCTTTTTTTATTTGTAATATAATCAGCAATCAGAATACATTCTATAAGCTAATGTTATGGCTAAGGAATTTGGCTTGATGAGGATTCGTCCTTTGACGAAACCTCCGGTACTTCATATTATGTCAATAGGCCAGTTTCTTTTTAGTCTTCTGTTGTCTTCTCTCATCAGTAGTGGTTCTAGGGTTGGGTTTTCGTGGTTTTGAATTTTTGCGCGGTGGGTGTTGCTTATCTGTTGGATGACATTTTTTTTTGAGATCGTTATGAATTGTTTCATTGGAGACGAACCATGGGGCATCTAAGATTGTTCTTAGAATTTTAGATTGACATCTTTGGATTATGTTTATATTAGATTTGCTAGCACAGCCCCATAGCTCGATGCCATAAGTCCAAATAGGTATGATTATTGTCTTGTAGATCAATATTTTGTTTTCCTCAGCTAGCTTCGATCTTCTCTCTATTAACCAGTTTATTTGATTACTAGTTAAGTTAATTTGTTTTCTTTTCTTTATTATGTGTATTTTCCATGTTGATTTACTGTCCATGGTCATTCCTAGATATTTTACTTCTCTTTTTTTGGGAATTAGGACGTTATGGATGTGAACTTCAGGCGTTGGGGTTTTACATAGTGTGAAAGTGATGTGGCTGGATTGGCTTTCATTTATCTTGATTCTCCATTTTTCAAACCAGTTTTGTAAAATGTTGAGGTGTTCTTGCAAGTTCAGTATTGTTGTATCAGGATTATTATTCACCGATAATACGAAGTGTAGTGTGTCTGGAGGTTGGCAAGTCGGATGTGAATAGGACATTCAGCAATGGCCCAAGGACACTCCCTTGCGGTACTCCTGCTTTTATTGGATTAGTTTTATTCTTTCGTTTCCCATTTTTATTTCAAATTGGCGGTCACTAAGGTAGGATTTAAGTAGGATAAAGTAGGAAGGAAGGATTTGCTTGATTTTATATAGTAGGCCTTTGTGCCAGACACGGTCAAATGCCTGGCTCACGTTCAAGAATACTGCTGAGCAATAGCTCCTGTCTTCATAGGCTTTGTTGATGATATCTGTTATCCGATGTATCTGCTGAGTTGTTGAGTGCCCTTGGGGAAATCCAAATTGATGGTGTGGGATCCATTCTTCTGATCTTATGTAATTGTTTATTCTGCGTAGTATAAGTTTCTCAAACATTTTGGAAAGTACTGGTAGGAGGTAAATACACATTAGAATTAAAAGAATTTTGCCACCATATATTTTACTTTAGATATCTCAAAAAATTATAAGGTTATTTACTTTATAATTTTAATTTAATTTAAAAATTATACTAAAATGATAATTCCACCAGTGTGGAATAAAATTTAGAAAAGGAAAATTCTACTGTCTATCTTATACGCACATAGTAGTAGTAACAGTACTAATAGCTATAAAGTGTGGCAAATACTTATATTTTATCGTTTTAATACCAAACCATGAAGAAAAGTATTTTTATTTGTTGAAAAAACTTGCTAATTTAAGAATGTTTTAACCATAAACCCCTGTTTACAAAAATTACTATCCTGTATCGTGAATTAGGTAATTCCAGCATATCAGTTGTTAATGATAAGCCTTAAGATTCAAATTAGACTTTTGAATATTTTAAATCGCAAGGATCGGCTGATAGCTCATTTGAAAATTTTTGTCTTATTGAAATTTGGGATAACTTCTTACTTTTTCATAAAGGATCAAGTGGGGGGATGTGTATCACATTATGAATAACACTGTATTAATGCTGATCCTGTAGGTGGTCTTTCAGCAGAGGAATGCGTGCATTTATTACTATAACAGGACTATTGAACATTTGTGATAAAATGTTGTCCTATAATACTTATCAAATGCAATAGAAAATTATCAAGAAGTGTTAAGTGGGCAAAAATAGTGTTATGCTTTAAACTCAAATTTTGGGTCCAGAATTTTCCAATTAGAATATTTATGAGAATTAATAAGTCACTCTGTATGTTGGAATTTTGTTTCATAATTCTGAAGGTAAAAAGAATACTATAATTCATAACCTGTTTATATATTAATTTCATTATCTTTGATTTTTGAACATGAACAAATTAAGGTACACCGGGGTAAGTGTAAATTTGGGGCAAGTGGAACCCAGATCAACTATACCTAAGTCCTACACTGTAAGCGAGCTCCCCACCTTCTACAGTAACCTAACAGTATCCCTAAGGTGCTACGTGAAATATATCGCCGATAGCGGTTCATTTACAGTTGTAATTTGGCAGTGATTTGAACATCGACATTCTACGTCGTATAGTGACCTTGGACAAGTGAAATTTAAATCTGAACTACAACTCAGGTAGCCGAGTTATTTGCCATTTTATTGAAAGTAAGTAACCGATATGCTTAATTTTTTGTACTGTAAACTTATGGAACACGTGTTTTTGTTTTAATTGACAAAACCTGTATGTGTTACACTTGCCCCTCATAAATTTGCGGACGGGGAAAGTGGAACCTATACTAGGTTCCCCTTGCCCCAAATAAAAGTGCGTTAATTTATTAACAGTTATAAGTACTAATTTTTACGATTTGTTTCAGGCATGGTACGTAAGTACGTCCGGCAAAAGCCGCCACCCAAATACTCTAAGGAGGTCTTAAAGTCTGCCATTGAGGCTGTTAAAAGTCAAGAACTGACGATATACAGAGCGTCACAAATTTACAACATACCTAAATCCACACTTTTTAAACACGTTAAAGGCCAAAGAGGTATCAAAAGCTCTACCATGGGTAGACCTACTGCAATTCCTTATGATGAAGAACAAAAAATAGCTGAAAACATAAAGGTAATGGAACGATGGGGTTTCGGCCTTTCTAAAAAAGAGGTTTTAACACTGATAGGTCAGTATGTTAAAGCAAACAACATTAAAACTCCATTCCGCGATGGAATACCTGGCGATGATTACTTCATACGATTTAAGCATTCAGTCTTAGCCAGAAGAAAGCTCAAATAGTAGAAGTTGCACGAAAAAGGAGTATAGATCCATTTATCATTCACGACTACTTCACACTATTAAAAAATATTATAGAAAATGTTCCTTCATCAAGAATTTATAATATAGATGAAACCAGTTTCTGCTTAGACCCAAGCAGAATCAAAGTTGTTGGTCAGAAGGGAACAGCTGCTCACAGAGCAACAAGTGGGTCTGGAAGAGAAAACTTCACTGTATTGTTAGGTACAAACGCCGCTGGGGAAAAATTACCTCCGCATATTATTTTTAAAGGGAAAAACGTGTGGGACACATGGCTCCCAAAAAAGGACGAAGAATATGCGGGAACAACTTATTCGGCTACAAAAAATGGCTGGATGGAAGCCGAAACTTTTCAAAGTTATTTCAAAAACAATTTTCTTAAAAATATACTTCAAGATAGACCAGTTGTTCTTATTTACGATGGACATAGTTCTCACGTGGGCATCTCTCTGGTCCAAATAGCAAGAGAAGAAAACATAACCATCTTGAAACTTCCACCACATTCCAGCCATGTCCTTTTTTTTTTTTATTTATTAACAATCAGATTTACAATCTATAAGTTAATTTGCTGATTTGTACAAGATGTCCAGGATACTTGTACTGGTGACATGGGGAAGTAGGATCCATTGATTCCACCTCAGTTTTCATTTAAGTCTAATGGCCAAGATCTCTTCAGTCTTCGATTAGGTATAGGTTGCAATAGGGAATCCATCAGCGGGTTTTGGTGATTTTCCAACTTTTGGTGATGTTTAGTACTTCGTTCTCGAATAACTTCTCTTATATAAGGTATTTTGAGGTCTGTATGTAAGGAATGATTGGAAACATACCATGGTGCATTTGTGATTGCTCGTAGAGCTTTGGCCTGGGCTCTTTCTATAATAACTATATGGGATTTGCTTGCGCAGCCCCAGAGTTCCACTCCATACGACCAAATTGGTTTTATAATGGCCTTGTATATTAGGAGTTTATTTTCAATAGATAATTTGGACTTGCGTCCTATTAGCCAATTAAGCTCTTTTGTTTTCAAATCAATTTGTTTTCTTTTTTTGATTAGGTGTTCACGCCAGTTCAGTTTAGTGTCTAGGTGCATTCCTAGGTATTTCACCACTTCTACTTGTGGCAGTGTTTCTTGATTCAATCTGATATCGGGGCAGTGTCCTTTTCGTAGGGTGAATGTTATGTGGGATGACTTTGATCCATTAACTTTTATTTTCCATTTTTTAAGCCAATTTTCCAAGTTTCTTATGTGTTCCTGTAGTGTATGGGATGCTACGTTGGGATCATCATGAGATGCCATTATTGCTGTATCATCTGCAAATGTGCTTGTAGTGATCTCTTCAGATGTTGGTAAGTCAGACGTATACAATAAATACAACAGTGGACCGAGTATACTTCCCTGAGGCACTCCCGAGTGGATATAGTATCGGTATGAAGATTCTCCATTAAGTCTTACTTCGAACTCTCTTTGGGTTAAGTAGGATTTTAGAAGGTTGTAGTATTTTGCTGGGAGATTCCTTTTAATTTTGAATAGTAGACCTGGATGCCAGACTTTGTCAAATGCTTGACTTACATCTAGAAATGCAGCTGTACAGTACTGGCGGTTTTCGAGAGATTTACTAATTACATCTACAATGCGGTGACACTGTTGGATCGTGGAGTGTGAGCGGCGAAACCCAAATTGATGGTCTGGTATCCAGTTCCGTTCATCTAGGTCGTTATTTAGTCTGTTTAGTACTAGTCTTTCCAGTAGTTTTGATATTATAGGCAATAGACTTATAGGTCTATATGAGGATACGTTTGTTTTATCTTTTCCTGGTTTTAATATAATTATTATTTGTGCGATTTTCAGAGTTGCAGGCCAATATTCTAGTCGTATTATAGCATTTAGTATATACATCAATACTCTTACTCCTTTTTCTGGTAGTTCTTTCAGCATTTTTGCTGTGACAAGATCAAGTCCTGGAGCTTTTCTGGTGTTTAGCATACTGATTTCTTGCTTTATTTCGTTTAGAGTAATTGATTGGAGGGGATTTAGTGCTCTGACCTCATTAAGTAATTCTTGTTCAATTTCCTGCTCGTGATCATTGTCATGCGGTGTAAATACTTCTGATAGATATTCGGCGAATAGTTCCACTTTTTCTTTGTTACTTTTAGCCCATGGTCCTGGTGGATTCGTGTATTTTCTAACGGGTGGTGAGGTTGTTATGGGTTTTCTCTTGTTTTTAATTGGCTTCCAAATGGAATTATCTTTTCTTGTTAGGGTTGAGACATATTTTTCCATTGTTTCGTTTTTTATTTCTCTAAGTTTTTCTTTTAGTTTGTTACTTAATTGTGTGTATCTTCTTTTATCTTCAGGAGTTTGAGTGCGTTGCCATGTGGATCTAGCTCTTCTCTTTTCAGCTATTAACTTTTTAACTTCTATTGGTATGTAGTTGCTGGTTGTTTGTGGGTTTTGTTTTGTCTTATGTTTAGGCTTGCCCTTTCTTCTATTATTTGTTTATATTTGACCCAATTAGTTTTTGTGTTGTGCAGTCTAGGATTTGGTTTTTGGATTATTGTTGTTGTACTGATGGTAGTTATTATTGGAGAGTGATCTGAATCTAAGTCGTAGCTTGGTGTTGTATCCATATAGGCGTCTGAAATGCCCTTGACTACGAAGAAGTCCAGTAGATCTGGTAGTTTGTTTACGTCTGTTGGCCAGTATGTTGGCGTTCCAGTTGAAAGAAAAGAATAATTATTTTCACTGATAGTACTTGCCAGTTCTCTACCTTTGGTTGTGGTTAGCCGTGAACCCCATAGTGTGTGTTTGCTGTTGTAATCGCCTCCAGCAATGAACTTTGTCCCTAAGGTTTGGAAGAAATCCGTAAACTGATCCTTTTTTATATTATGCCTGGGTGGACAGTACACAGCTGATACCGTTATTTCGTATGGCAAACATCTTACTTTTACAGAAGTCGCTTGTATATGGTTTTCTTCATATTTTAAGAGTTCATGGTGTTCGATAGAGTCTTTTATGAGGATAGCTGTACCTGCATGTGCTGTACCATCTGGATGATTAGTGAAGTATAATTTGTACTTTGGTATGTGAAAGTAATTTCTAGTGGTAAAATGTGTCTCGCTAATTAGTAAAATATCTATATAATTTTGATTCAGGAACAGGAGTACTTCTTCTTTATGGCTCTGCAACCCATTTGCATTCCATTCTGCTATTCTTATAAAATTAGCCATTTCAATTGAGTTTTTTCATGAGCATGGTGAGCATGTTTAGTACCATGCTGTTTTGTTGCAATAATTGATTGAAAAGCCCTTTAAATTCTTCAAGAAATTTTGTTAGAATATTAGTTGGCTCCTGTTGGTTTGCTGGTCCTCGTAATATATTTGCATAGGTATTTGTTTCTTGCGATGTCGTAGATGGCTGTATGTTGTTCTGATATATGGCTGAGTGAACTGGTGCTGTTTTTGGTTGTTGTCTTTGAGTTTTATTTCTCTTGTTTCCGTTCAGTATGGTGTGATATACATCACATCCTCTGTAGTTGGCGGGATGATTACCTCCGCACAGTGCGCATCTAGCCGGTGTTTCTCTAGTTTTTTTACAGTCACTGGTGTTATGTGATCCAGAGCATTTAACACATACATATGGCTTGTTACAATAAGTTTTTGAGTGGCCATATTGCTGGCATCTCGTGCATTGAATTATGTTATTCTTGATTGTTCTGGGTGGCTCAACTTCTATTACCTTATTTTGTAATCCAGTTATTTTGTAAATGTCTTTGTTGTTCTCTCCCGGTTCCAAGTCCACGAAGAATAAATTTAACGGTTCTTTTGTAAGTCTATGTCGTGCATTGACTATATTTCTTACTTTATGCCCTAGTTTCTCAAGTTCTTTTTTTATGTCTTCTGTTCTTGTTGAGTGATGTAGATATTTTAATACAACTCGATATGCTCTTTCATCTTTAACCTGGTAAGTGTGGTAGTAAACATTTCTTTCTTTGAAGTATCTTATCATTTTTCTGTAAGTATCTGGGTTTGCACAATTTATTTTAATGACGTTGTTTGCTAAACTTTTCGTGAGATATTGATCATCTTTTATTATATCTTTGATTTGTTGTATCATTTCTGTATAATTTATAACACCATGCACAAAAATGGGCGGTGGCTTTTGTACTTTGACTGTGTTTTCGTTTGAATTGTCTGCACTGATATTTATTTGGTTGTTCAGGGCTGAGTAGCGGTTTGTTGTCTCAATGGATATTGTGTCTATAGTCGTATCTTGTTTCTTGTTTGTGCGTGTTTTCTTCCGTTTGGTACTTCTTATTACTTCTTATTACATTCGTTTTGATTATTGTTTTCTACTGTCTCATCATCTTCGCTTGTTGAAGTCGTTCGTTGCAAGTGTTGTCTATTATTTTCAGCTCTTGCCTGAATGCTCGTTGATGGGATAGTTTCATTATTTGATATGTGCATTTGTATAGGTATGGGCACATAATTCATTTGTGGTTGTTGGCTTGCTATTGGTTGCATCATTTGAAAGTGTTGAGGAGAGTTTTCTATTGGATATTGCCATTGAGATAGTGGAAACATTTGTTGACTGTATGTAGGATTATTGCTAAATCCTAATAAACCTTGCTGGTTTTCTACTGGATACATTTTATTTTGTTTGCTTTCAGTTTCATAGTACAATTTTTGCACTATGCTCCAGGACTATAACTAAATAGTTGTTGTTTTATTATCTCTTTGTTTTTTGCTGTTTTATTATCTCTTCGTTTTTTGCTTTTATTTTTAAACTCACACGGAGCCGCTTATCGAAACAACCTTCCGTCACGAAAGTCGATCGTATACTCACACCAAATCTAAGCATACAATCAACATCTAAAGAAAATCCAACTGCACCAACAACGTCCGTGGTAAATATGTCTGAAGGTGACAACTACACTTCTTTAAACACTCAGGCCAAATCTTTTGCAGACTTGCTTTTGGAACAAATAAAGCAAGCACCAAAAACTACCAGTACGAGGAAAAAAATCTGTTCAGGTGCTGAAGCGATCACTTCTGAAACTGCCATTGCCAAGCTTGAAGAAATTGAAAGAGAAAGACTACAAAAGAAAGTTAAAGGTAAAAAAAATACCAACACACTAAATGAAGACAGCAGTAGTGACAAAGATGAAAAGTTGGAAGCGATAGAGAAATTTAAAAATAAAGAGAGAGGAAAAACAAAAGAAAAAATTAACGAAAAAGAAACTCTTATTTGAAGACGATAGCAGTGATGCTAGTAGTTTTGATGATCGTGAAAGTGTTTCGAGTGATTATAGTGCAGATGAAGTAGAAGAGATGACTGAAGAAATAAATTTCCTGAACAAAATGCAACTAGATTTGTCCACATTAAAAGTAGATGATTGGGTTGTTGTAAAATTTTGCGGAAAAAAACAAATTAAACTGTATGTGGGGCAGATCATAGAGATAGAACAGTGTCTAGAGGTAAAATTTTGTCGAAGAATTGATAAAACCTCATTATTTCATTGGCCTGTTGTGGAGGATAAGAGTATAATAGATGAAACTGAGATTTATATGGAGCTACCCTCCCCTAAAGTAGATAAAAGAGGAAAAATATTATTTCCTATTTCATTTGACTCGTATAATGTCGGTTAAATGGTGTATTTTTTTTTAATAAGTAAACAATTTTTGCTGCATAAACAAGACTCTTTATTTACACTTACCCCGGTAAACTTGATTACGCTGTAAGTTAAAGAATTTGTCTTAGGTTACACTTACCCCATACAAAGGGGGCAAGTGGAACCGAAGCACTTTAAAAATAAAAAAAATTGCAGAATAAAAATGCAAATTGTGATTCATACGCATATTGGTACATCCTTAAAGCAGGGTCTCTTTAGTAGGTGGGCTAAATATGAACAAAATTAAACGACACGTTTTCTGACAAGGTCAATTCAAAGATGAACTATTGAATTTTGCGGTTCCACTTACCCCGGTGTACCTTATGTTAAACCTAAAAAATACCATTGACGGGTGTATGACACGCCACTGTTTGCAACATATATCCATGTTTTAATATGTCCACGTGAAATTCGATATATTGTCAACTATCAATGTAATACCAACATAAATAAATAAAAAAAAACACTAATTGTGATTAAAAAATTCTTCCTATAATGTCATTCTTCTACCATATTTTCAACCTAATAATCGCTAAAAAATGGCTAGGTCAAAAAACTTATTTGGAAATGACAGATAACTGGTTGACGTTTGTATTATGTACGTTTGTAATATGGTGGACATTGGATATTGTTAAATTGTATGGGTGACAAAAATTCCCACAAATTAAAGCATAGATGTATGGATAGACCTTAAAATAACCTATGTTGAGCTTCACACAAAATTTTTCCTAATTTCTGAAATATGTGTGATGCTTGCTCTGATTTTCTTCAACTACTAGTTTCTTGTAAGTGCATCAACAGTATTTAGTTATATTTTTTACTTAATTCGGGAAATTGTTAGAGTATGTTTGTTTTACTAACGTCGTTATTTTAGATGAAGCCCAATTTTGCCTGGAAACCAACGAACAACCTGTTTTAACTGGAAGAGATGTCGACACCGTGTTTGTTTATGTTCAAACCTGGCCAGCAAGGTATTTTTTAAGGCTTTTCATACTTAATATCCAATTTGACGCTGTAGAAAGAATTAACTTTAAATATTTAAAAATGTATTCTACTTGTATTTCAATCTACGCAATTATACATATATTTTTGTTGATATAAATGAAAAGAGTTAAATACAGTTCTTGTTAGAAAATTATTTTTACAAAAATATTTTACAATTTTAGTTCATCACTTTACAGTTTAAACTATAAAATAAACAATAATATCGAACAGAAATAAATTATTAAAATTTTGTGGCAATAAAATTGATTTTTGATTATTGGAAATAGGAAATAATAAAAAAAAGTACAATTACTAAAATTATTAAGGATATTAACAGTTACTATATTAAATCAATCATTTAGTAAAAACAAATAGATCTTTTGAAAGCAAATTGTTATTTATTATTTAAATAATTAGAGAATGAACAGCGGTGAAAAAATTACCTTTAAAAGTTAATTACTTGATATCTAATTATGAATAAATTTTCATAAAAATTGCCTACTTTCCTTAATGTGCATTTACTTTTAATATTCATTTTTAAAAGGTTATAGTTTTGAATTTCTCAATATTTTTATTTTAGGCAGTGCATGTGTTGCTATAGAGATCCAAAAAATCTTGAACGGTTCAGCTATGTCACCCAGGGACTCATATACATGGCAGCTAGTCAGCTAAAAATTCTTGCAGATAAAAGTACTGAAGAAAATAATTTGGCCAAAGCATCTGAAAGTGAAGCTACCAAAAGTAGCAAATTAGAAGATGAAAAAGAAACACCAGAAGTTAGAGAACGGGACAAACTATTAATTTTAGTATCTAAAATATTCCTTTTAAATTTCCCACTATATGTAGCTTACAAGCACACAATACAAGCCAAATTAGATGAATTGACACAGCAAGAAATGCAGAATTTGAATCTGTTCTGTGATCTCCATGATTCAGAGATACCAATTTATTTGTTAAAAAATGTTAGTTGGTTTTGTAAAATGGGTGGATTATTAGCAATGACCACTTGTTTTACTCAACTTTCTCCTGACCTACTACCCATATCTACAGCTCATGCTATGATTTCCATAGGTATGTTGTTAAGTGATAACTTTTTTTAATAGGAGGTTTTTATTGTGATTTTGTTTTTGAGAAGGAAGGAGATTAGTTGCTTATTAGTTGCCTAAATGGTTAATGACCAAAATCTTTCTGACATTGTTTTTTGATTTTTTGAAGAAATACAGATATACACGAACTTTAAACTTTTTACTCTACTTTAGAGAAACTATTAATCTTAATGATTATTACTATTATTATTATTATTTAATATTTTAATTTTAGTATGTAATTTGAAATTGTGGATGAACTACAAAACCATGGTATCTATGCTAGTGCCATTGAGATCCTGTGTACTTAGATACATGTGTAAACTCTCAGATCAGGATCTGCGTACACCAACAATAAAGAGTATGGCAGGTTTGTGTTTATTTAATGCAAAAATTTGTTAATTATGTAAATATATTTGTGATTAATTTTTTTTAGATTTTATGTGGAATGCAATTAAAGACCCCCTAGATTCACATGTAGCATTTGATGTTGATGGTTTAGATTTAGCTTTTAAATATTTCACATCAAGTACTTTAACAATGCGCCTAGCTGGAATTACACAAATTAACAACCAAATTGGATTACTAGCTGAAATATGTGTTGGCGAAACTTTACCAGAAGCTGAAACTGCTCCGAGGCAAATGGCAGATTGGCTGATAAATAACAATATTATTTCACACATTTTTGGTCCCAACTTACATGTGGAAGTAAGTACCTTATGCTTTCATTTACACTTGTTTGATAATTATAAAAGTGTCCTATTACCCATTTATCTCTTTTAGTGTCTTTTCTTTTTCCCTATTGGTGTCTCATAATTGTTGTATCCAGGTCTTCCCTGGCCTTTTTTTCTTATGAAATTTTTATCCCATCTCAAGAGACATTTAATTTCTACTGCGTTTATTTTACTGGTATTCTTTATATTTTCAATTTTTTTATTTCCGCTCATTGATGCTAACTGTTTTGAAAATATTTTTCTCTTTGATAATTTACTATATGTTTTTCTGTGTTTGCTTGTTTTTTTGCAGATTAGGTATATAGTTAGGTATAACAACATTACATTTTTGTTAATATTCGATTTCTTTTTTTATTTGTAAAATAAATTAAATTTAAGTGCATTATTTTATTCTATTGTTGATAAAACCATTTTTAGGTTATAAAACAAAGCCATATAATTCTAAATTTTCTTGCAATGGAAGGCAGAATTACTTGTGATCACATGGATGTCATATGGGCAGCTGCACAATTAAAACATTGCTCAAAACCTGTACATGATTTGCTTCCTGGACTGGTTAAACATCTAGCAGCTGCACCAACTTTACATCTATACAGCCTTTTAACAAAACTTGAACCTAAGGAACACACAGAACAAGTTTGTATAATAAATTGGTTTTTGAAATTTAAATAGACATTATGAATAATATTGATTCACTAATACTATTTTACTAATTATTTATAATCAATAAATCTAATTAGTAATATTGAATAAATATTTAATAAATATATTTAGTATGTGAAATTTTATTTAAAACAAATTTATTCCAGACATTATATTTGGCATCTGCCCTAATAAAGGCTTTGTGGTCTAGAGGTGGAGGCGCCCCCGAAATTGGTCTCATTAATGTAGCAGCTTCAAATGCAGGTATAGCTCTACATAAATGTACGACTTCTTCAGAAAATAGTGTCAGCTTGGATCCCAGTAACTCTGAAGAAGAACATGTAAGTTGCAAACTCAATCATTTGGGCCCAGTTTCTGCATTTACTAATTCAAATTTTTAAAGGGGGACAGTTCAGCTCAATCTGAAAGTCGTAAAAGCGAGAGCGAAGAAATTGATGGAGTAGAAATAGAAGAGGAAGAGAATGGACAAATTGTAGTAGATAATAACGGGCCACCTCCATGTAAATTGGCTAGAAAACAAGTTATAGAGAGGGTTCATTGTAATGGTAGTAGTACTGATTCTGAACTAGATGGTAAATATTTATTTTTTTGTTGTAATTTCTATACCACGCCACTTTTTAGGGATAACAATTAAATCTTCTTATCCTGTGAATTCAAAATGGCAGGGACAAGGAAAAAATAAAAACGAAAAAAGGGCACATGTTCGTAAAAAAGCTCCTCCTAATGTCACTATATTACCAGAAGGAGTTGAAAATATTCCTTCAAGTTCTTCCCAGGATGAAGCTGATACAGAAGATTCCCCTTCTAAGTTAAGAAAAAGGAGAAAATTGTTGAGGAAAAGCAGAGCAAAAAGACAAAAAGGTAATCTCTTTATCCAAGTATATATACTTCTTCCTTTAGATCTCTCATGTGTCTTTAATTTTTGATAATATAAAACACACACCATTTTTGTATTATTATTTTCTTGTGACAAGTAGTACAAAATTAATTACTTGTCTATGTATTATTCTGATGGCTAACTATAAACTCGGTACACCATACTAATTTTTTATAAAGAAAATATTTACTTCTAGGGAATCATAAAAGGATACATCGGATAGCTGGTATAGAATCCTTAAATCAAGTAGAGGTGGACAGTGATAATGAAATTAAAAATCGTGTGAAGATAATAAGCCACAACATTCATGTTATACCACCTGAAATAGATAATTTAGTAAATGTAAATGTTAAACCAGCTGTATATTTAGAAGAAAGTTCGTCATGTAGTGAATTGGGCAAAGAGAGTCATGAAGGAGAGTGTCCCAATTTTTTAGCGTTACATTCTTCTTCAGGGTATGTATATTAAATGTTTCACACATAAACCTTATTAATTAGATATAACAAATTAAAGGACATAAATCAGACTCTAAAAATCAATTATTATTATTATTTTTAAAAACAACTGGAATGTAATCATTGGATGGCAACAAAAATTCGTTGTAATAGTGATAATGCAATATCGCCTTAAAGTTTATATGGAGGTCTCTCCCATTTAAGACCGTCGATTCCATTTTCTTATCTCAAAATTTGCGATAAAGTCATCAAAAAGTAATCTGTAACTGTATTTATCAGAACTGTATATATCGTAGTTTCGCCTTTAATTGATAGATAAAATTCCATTATCATGATTTATATACAGTTAATTACATTTACACCAATGTACATTGAATAAAATCCAAAGAATTCTTTTAAAAAGTTGTTTTACTTTGTAATTTGTTTAGAATATTAAGCAAAAGTGCATGGAGTTCTTACTTTATTCTTGGTAATAACTAGTTTTTATTTTTTAAACTTTACTGCGTTTATTTACTCTGGAACCGCCTGATCACATTAAAATATCCTTTTCTACGTCCAGATAATCTTTTCTCAATTATTTTGCAGCATAATATCCACCATGTTACCAAGTGTAATTAAGGCCCCAAACTCAAAGATATCGTCGCACGTCATTTCTGCATTGTTTTTGTATGGGTTTTCCTATATGGTACAGTTAATTGTAGTTTCCATGTCTACCTTTGGCAATAATCATCTCCAGACATTTAAGTCAGTTCTTCATTTTAATTTTGACGTCCTCACGCGAGCATTTTATATTACCAATTTTTATTTTTCCTGTCATTATTAATAACTCTGTATTGTGGTGCAAGTTTCACTTTTTTACTTATCACTCATTTATTAATTCTTGAAGGGCTAGATTTAAATATTAGAGACATTAAGCTTCATTAAATGTTTTATGTACACAAATTGTTTATTATCTTAAAGATAAATTACCAGAAATAGGATTTTTATTTAAAATTATATTTACAAATCAAGAATTTTTGGTAAATATTTTTACAGACATATTCTGGAAATGTTGAGTGGAGAAGAAGCCGAAGTAGAGGGTGACGCGGAAGGTAGCTACTCCTCCCGAATGAGCAACAAATCTGAAAAAAATATGGCCGATTTCGATGGTGAAGACTCTGTTTGTGAAGACGAATTGGCTCGTTTAACGGAACATACAGCAATGAATATACACGTGTTTAGCCATCCTGTCGAAAAATCGCCGGTTCGAGTAGACTTAAGGTTATCTGCTTGTTTTAAAGTAGATAATGTATGTCAACCCGGCAACACTCTCTTGTGGGACCTTCTTCAGGATGATAAAATTTGTCAATTGGGAGAAGGATTGGCGTTAGAAGCCGAAAAAACTTTGTGCAATTTGATTTGTTACACCACGGACAAAGAGATTAGGATGAAGTTCATAGAAGGTTGTTTAAATAATCTTGCCAATAATATGTAAGTATGGTATTTGTGGAATTATTAGTATAAAAGCAACATTTTAAAACAAAATAAAATATTTTATTTTTTTTAAAGGTCTGTAATAGTTTCCCTGCGAATGTTGCCAAAATTATTAACGTCTTTTCGTGGGTTAGATATGCATCATGTCACTCATTGGGCCGATCGTCAACATCACATGATGACCCATTTTTTTAACAATTTAAAAGTTTATACAGCTGATCCAAGCAAATCATTGCCGATGTACACACACCAGATGCAAGTCCAGGTCAGGCTTCATTTTTTATCAGCTGTATTTTCACCTGTCGTTTCTCCTAACCACTTTAAGTAAGTGTTATTATATTTTTTTGTATAAAAAAATGAAATCCTAAATTTTAATACTTTAAATGAAAAAAAAAATATATACAGTGCAAATATCGAAATTGAAATATATTTGCCCATGTACATATACAAATATATTTAAGGTTGCTAATATTACAAATTTAAACGAGATAAAGCACTAAATATATGATTATATAAGTTACTCTGGGTTAAAAAATATATTAAAACATGCATCATTAATATAATTCGCTTTTACACTTTTGTTAATAACTTATTATTTCCTGTAGATTGACTACTGATCAAGTTGATATTTTGTGGGAATGCCTTGCTCATGATAGTGAATGTTCAGATGAATTATTTAGTTGGCTTCTTTCGCAAACTAAAACCAACGAGCTACATGCTCTTAAAATCGAGGCTCTTCGGCGACTATATATACATCACTTACCAAGTTTACCTCCAGAAAAGTTCAGTATGATATGTTTAAGTTTATTCCAACAGCTTTGCAGTTTAAATAACTTGTTGTCCAATGATACTAATAGCAAAAAAGAGAATCAGAATATTGGGATGGACCACATGTGGAAGATTGCATTGAAGGCTTCTAACACTGGTGAGTATCTTCATGTTAAATATTTTTTTTTATAATAAAATTGTGTGTTGATAGAAGTTAGTATGGCTGCAATACAGTACATAAATAGTTACTATATGGGTCATAACTTACAACATGAAGGGCAATTTGTTTGGCAATGTATGACACATTTGAAAGCTGCTTCTGAAGATTTGACAGCTGGAACTGTCGGTGCAGAAGAAGGTTCTCTATTGTGCATTCAACGGGCGTTATTATTGATGAAGACTCATATAGAAACATTTAGAAGGAGGTAAGCTAAGGGATATTTCTGTTATTTTAAACATTTCAAATATGATAATGTTTTATTTGTACCTAGAATTGACAAATTTGCTATGCTTATTCACTCCCTTTTAAGAGTGATTTCATTAGATTTCACCTGAAATAGATTAAAACTGTGTGTTTTTAAGGTATGCATTTCATTTGAGAAAATGGGCCCTAGAAGGAAAAGGAATTGGCAGTCATTCAGCTTCTTTAGGAGATAGACCAAATGCACCTATTAGATTAATTGTGCAGTCGGGAAGTTCATCAGAAAGATGTTTTCTAGATTTATTTACTACAGATTACATCGCAGAATTGAGAGCAGAAATTGTAAAATGGTGTGAAGGTATACAACATGTAAGTTATTTTATTGTAATCTTAATAGTAGTACCTTAATGGGGAAAAATAAATTAATTTTTTTTAATAATGATTAAGCTCATAAACTAGTTTAAATTTCTCGATTTGTTTTTGTTTAGATGAAAGGTGATTCAAATGAAGCTAAAACAAAACCTGGAGAAACATGGATCAGAATTATTACTCAAGGCCAAGAAGTTACAATAGATTGTGATGAAAAAACGCTTGCTGAAATGGGATTCAAAGATAATCAGGTGAAATAATACTTTTCTACTTTACTTCTTGATGAAACAAATGAAACGAGAACAATCTAATTTTATAGAGACAATCTATACTGAAGCTATTCAGGGGGTAATTATGCACTTTTCAACAGAAGTTTGAAATTTCTACCTTTGTTGAAGGCAATTGTATTAAATGGTAATAAAAGTATGATACAAGGTGTGACGGTTAAATTGTCCTTAATTGTCCTTAAGCTTACAAGCTTTAAAAATCGATACAAGTGGAACACGAATGTTCCACTCATACCAAATTTTTATTATTATTATGTTATTTATATATTTATATTTTTATTATTATTATGTTATTATAACTGAGTAACAGACTATATTCTCTCCACAACCAGAAATTCGAATTAAAATTTGTTTTTACGGGGCCGCCATTTACATCTGACATTGACAGTTTTGACATCCATGGCTATCGATATTGTTTAGAACAATTACGAAATATTGTTATAGAACTATAGAACTTGTTATAGAATGAAAATGTATGCAAAACACATAGGAAGCAAGTGTTTCAGAATAAATATTCTATCTCAAGAGTGAGAATGTTTACATTCTATTATTAAAAATGATTTTGAAATTAAAACATTCCACTAGTGGTCGTGGAGAAAGTTGTTCCCTTTATTACTCTAAATTTTCCTTTCCTTTATTTTCAAATATAGATACTTGGGGGTCAAATTAATTTCTTTCCCAGACAATCTTAATGATTTTATTACTGTAACAACTTATATTGTGGTGTGGGTGGCTCAGAGGTAGAGCCTCAGACTGGTGATCGAGAGATCGCCGTTTTGAATCCTTCACGCCCAGAAGATGATTCTCACTCGCTCATTCACTGTTGGCTTCTAATTAACAGTACTGTTCATAAAGTGTCTTCGGTAAACGATAAGATTGTCTACACAGAACACATTTATATTATTATATATATATATATATATATTATTATTATTTATATATTATTATTTATAAAATACTAAACAAAACGAAGATTTAGCCAATTGGTAAAACACCAGTACCATAACATTTAAAAAAACAGCTCATATTTGAAAATATTTTTTTAAAACTAAAAGTGATTCATACAATTTTTTTTAAATTATGATTTTTGATTTGCAGATGGTATACATTTCAATAGGTATGTCAAGAAATATGAAGAAAAGAGAATGCATGGATGCACCTTCTTTACATCCTCCTCCACCAAGGGAATGTTTACCAACCTTGCTTTTATTGCAACCAAATTATTTTGAGCAACTTTTCTCTTTAATGCACACACTCAGTTCTATGAAAATTCAAATTAAAGGAGGTGTAAGTTTTAATTAAACCTATAATTTGTTATAATTTATTTTTGTTGGTCTATAATAAAAAAATGTTTCAAATTTTATATTTAGTAATAGCCTTTTCATGTTTAGAAAATTCAATAACGCATAAATAATTTTATTTTTAGCGCCATCTGTCGCATACGAAAGCGCAAGTACTTAGCAGGCGTGTATGGGACATACTAAGTTTATTGCCAACTAGTCCCAAACTACTACGTGGTTTCAAATATTTGGATATACCATTGTCAGAATTATTAGATCCTTCTAGTCCTCAGAAACTTATGTATTCATTGTATATAGTAGAATCGTTAAGCGCAAAAATGTACCAGGGAAAATATTCTGATGAAGATGGGGAAGAAGAGTCGTGGACCAGAAAGTTTGTTAAACATGGAGGCTTAAGCCATTTGTTTGATATATTTATGTCAGGTAAGTATTCAAATAAAACAATATTTTTTGTTGTATCTTTCCAATACTTCTCGACTTTTCTCTTTCACCCCTGGTTTAATTTTGACCTAAGATTTTTTAATACATGTTTTTTTTAAGAATCAAAATTTCGTATTTCGTAAGAATATATATATATTATTGTCTTGTAGTCTTTAGGGCCATAATTCCTTTGGTTATCCGTTACAGGTATTCTCCAAAGAGAAGGGGGCGACTGTTCCGATTGGCAACAAGACTGTTTGGCTTCCCTCTTAAAAATACTGTGTCATTTGGGAGTGGAAACCATATCTCCAGATTCGGTTAAACCTCGAAATGATAAAATTATGATCCCAAATCTCAACGGATGCCTTTTAGCTTTAATAGAAACTAAAACTATGATGGGACAAATTACTAGTATATTGGAAGAAGCTTCGCGACCTAAAGATGTAAACCATTATAAAACCGGTTTTTGGGGTAGGGCGCAGGTTGTTCATTACGCAATGGCTCTCTTGGTGTCTTGGTTACATAGCTGTGAGGAAGCTAGAGTAGAGTTATTTCAATCAAGCAACTTTTCTGACTGGTTGCAAAGATTAGTAAGTGTCAAATTATACTGTTGTTTCTACAATAATAAACATTCTGTGCTTTTTATTTCAGGTTTTGGAAGATCCAGAACCTGCCGTTAGAAGAGAAGTTTGTTCAGCAATCTATAGGTTGTGTTTGGGAGTTTCTACAAATCGTGAACCTCTTGAAAATAGTCTTATAGCACCCATGCTTTCTCATTTGCTCATGTATTTAGATAAAGCAGAGGGTATGAGAGCCCAGAAATTAGAGGTAGATATTAATCCTTCAAAATATTTTTATAAATGTATATGATCTAACCTAATCTGATTACGACGTTTCTTTAGTATTTGAATTGAATAAAACACTGGTTTTTTATTTTCAGACATTGCAAGCACCTGAAGAAGGCAAAGAACCTTATGGACCAGCTTGTCGTGATTATTTTTGGCTTGTATCTCGATTAGTAGATAGTTTGCCTGAAGAACTGGTCAAAGAAAGTCTGGATGATCCTCAAAACTGTGTTGTTGACATTAACGGATTAACTGAGAAGGTTGCGAGATCTATACTCAGTAGGGATTATCTCGAAACAAGGCATCATACTGTAGATGACGATGGTTTGATTGGCCTATTAAATTTAATGACTAACTTACTTAAACATAAATCCGCCTTTCAAACTGGAAAAATTGGTCAAGAACTTCTGTGTGAAGTAAGTTTATTGTACAGAAATCTTCAATGTGTATTGATAAAAACTAGTTTGATAATTTCATTAATGTCTAAGAAAAACGGCTTCAATGATCGACCTCTTTATACACATAATGCAATGCATGATATCACCCACGAAGCACTATAATTTTATCATAGTCACATATATATGTATATATATATATGAACAATTAATGAAAACAATATAATTATAAAAGTAGCTGCTTGAATAAAGACTCATATGAATTGATAAAGTTTGCATGTGCAATGGAAGAAACTCATATTTTTGCATTGTAAAAACCCTTTACAATACAGTGAAGCTAAGTATTACCTCATACTTTGAGTTAAATAAGCTTAGTAGACACTAACGTGATAAAACCTTATTGATAATAAGGTATCTTTTAAATGTCTAAATTTGAGCCAATCAGTTTTTTGTTATATATGAAAAAGTCTGCATTTATTACATACTATTTTTTTTTCATTTGCAACAAAATCGAAAAATGTACCAATTTGTGCGTTTAATTTTAGATCATTGACATTCTATCATTTATATTTTTCGAATTACCAACATTTGTTTTAAAAGTTTTCGAAATAATTCTATTTATATATGTACACGTTCAGAAAGTACCTAAATGGACATAGGTGATATTTTAAGGAGTGGGCAGCGATGTGTCCCCTTTTGACCGAACTAGAGCTATGACCGCAACTGCCGATACGTTACTATCGAATTGACTGGAACGATGATCCCACCTCGATGTATCCCTACTTCAAGATATTAGTAATGCGCTCTCTCTGTTTCATAACTCGTTCTTTATCACTCGCATGGATTCGTGTATGACTACAAATATTCAGGCCGAATCTGTATATATACAGAGAGGACCAAAAGTCTGGAAACGGAAACGGAAAATATATATATAATGTATATGTATATACAGAGTCGGCCACTCAAAACAGTCCAGCCCGATATTTGACAGTGTTGATTAGATTTTAAGAAAATGCTGAAACACGTCTATTTTTATTCCAAAGGGTACACATTTTCACAGACATCTATCATATGTCAATCCTCTTCCTTCTAATTCTCCAACCACTTAATTTTAAATAGAGAATACACCATGTGTGGCACATCATTGGAAAGGTATTACGATGGACTAATCAGCCATATGATCCATGACTTTTCTTTCGATATTAACCCTTTGTTTGTAAAAAAATTCTAGTTTAATTAAAGTCTAATAATTCATCGTTGTTGAAAGTATGCCCCATGATTTGGTTGGATACCGAGCGAAAAAAGTGATAATCCATCTTCACAATGTCTAGAGAATATGGTGGATGCGGAAACCTTCAATTAAAATTCATTCACGGCCTCCTTCATGATGTTTGTCATACGGCGTGGAAAAGAAGGATGGCTTGTACACGTCGATCAGCTTTTGTCTATAGAAAATAGTGTTCCTTGTTGATCTAGCATTTTTCTGTAAACCACACCTCCAGTCCCACCCAGTCTTCTTAGTCTGTTTCACTATCTCCTGGAGCCGTATATTCCTTTCTATGCTTCATATTGACATAAAAACACAATTTCTCATCTCCAGTGACAATTCGGTATAAAAATCGTAGCTTGTGACCGCGTGATACACTATGTCAGGCAACATTTTGAGCTATTTTTCATGCCGAACTTGCTCTTTTTGTCGCTAAATTTGTGTGGAGCCCAAATCCGAGTTTTTGAGTAAAACCTATGGAGTTAAGATAGTTATTCATGATATTCTGGTCACAGTCCACCTTTTCTACCAATTCCACTGTTATTTCCTTCAGAAACGCTTTGAGACGATCCTTGTCAAAATTGGAACGTTGGCCGGAGTGAGGCATGTCGTCGCATTCGAAATTGCCTCTTTTGAACTTCTTGAACCAAATGTCTCGTCCTGCTTCTGTTGCTTTTTGACCACGAGCTGGTGTCGAAATTGTTTTTATTTTCCGCCTGGAAGTCCCATTTTAAACCATCTAAAATTAAATTATATAGAAAAAACGCTTTCAGATGCATATGAACGCTTTAACAAACAGAACACCAAATTGAGAAAATAAAACGCGGCAACTTATTCCTCAACCCCAATATATTACCAATTATTTAACGGTAGACGACTTTGTTGTTAATATTAATTTCCATCACATGAGGTCAATTATTTTGAATCTTATAGTAGTCACATAAGACCAACAATTTATTCCTCCATATCAATTTAAATGTGATAATCTGTTTGGCTTATAAGTTAATTCTAATATTCTTGATTGATATCGGATGTTAAAAGTTTCTATATATCGACTATTTTATATTATGTCTACTTATTCTATCAGTTTTTGAAATCGGGAATAAGTTATTCTAGACACATTTTTATTGAAGTGGTAGAGATATATTTCAAGAATACTAACTTAAGTCGAGGGAGTAGAAATTTCCAAGTTTCAGATTAGGACAAAATT
This sequence comes from Hermaeophaga mercurialis, assembly GCA_951812935.1. Lineage (NCBI taxonomy): Eukaryota > Metazoa > Arthropoda > Insecta > Coleoptera > Chrysomelidae > Hermaeophaga > Hermaeophaga mercurialis. The sequence goes on from OX638363.1 coordinate 21,968,902, forward strand.
TTCTGAAATTGTACTTCTTTTTTATCAGATCTTCGACTTCCTTTTTGCACTGCCCAGTCCAAAACTAAGGCATGTTCCTAAATGTAAGTCTCCGAGATCGAGAACGGCTGCCTTTGACTTACTGGTGGAATTAGTTAAAGGATCTCCAGAAAATTATGCAATTTTACATGAGAAGTTACTTAAACAACATCAACCTGGTCCTAATTCGCCATATCCTTGGGATTATTGGCCACATGAAGATGGAAGATCAGACTGCGGATATGTCGGTACGAAATTTACAATAGATAAGATATGTCTTAACTCATGTTGACATGATTGATTTTGTTTAGGTTTAACTAATTTGGGAGCGACATGCTATATGGCCTCGTGTATGCAACATTTATATATGATGCCCCAAGCTAGAGCTTCCATTTTAGCTGCCAATACTGAACAAGCAAAACACGAACCAACCTTAAAAGAATTGCAAAGAATGTTTGCCTACTTGTTAGAAAGCGAAAGAAAAGCCTACAACCCCAGAAGTTTTTGTAAAGTATATTCTATGGATCACCAACCACTTAATACCGCTGAGCAGAAAGACATGGCGGAATTTTTCATTGATTTGGTATGTATTTTTTAACCTGAGGCAAATTTCAAATATTTATTCACTATAAGCTTGGACTTCCATTGCCTTTAATTGTTGATTTAATCAGTTTGGTATATGATCGTCTTCAGAATTACTGGTGAATACACTACTCACCAGAAGATGATCAGAGCTAAAAGATTGAGCTTATAGTCTACCACCACCAAGTAAAGTTATTTTATTTTAATTTTTTAAATGATGTCTTATTGGGGTTTGTAGGTGAGTAAATTAGAAGAGATGACACCTACACTAAAAGAAGTTATAAAGGATTTATTTTGCGGCGTCATAAGCAATAATGTAGTATCTCTGGATTGTGATCATGTCAGTCGAACTTTAGAAGAATTTTACACTGTTAGGTGTCAAGTAGCAGACATGCGCAATCTTTATGAATCTTTAGACGAAGTCACTGTGAAAGACACATTGGAGGGTGATAATATGTATACCTGTTCTCAATGTGGTAAAAAAGTAAGAGCTGAAAAAAGAGCTTGCTTTAAAAAATTGCCGCACATACTTTGTTTTAATACCATGCGGTACACTTTCAATATGTTAACGATGCTTAAAGAAAAAGTAAACACGCACTTTTCATTTCCTTTGAGACTGAACATGGAAGGTTACGTGGAAAAGCAGCTAATGCCACAACAGTATCAGGAAGAGAAACAAAAAAACACTGATACTGAAATTGAGGAAAACGAGCAATATGAATATGATCTTATTGGAGTCACTGTTCATACAGGTACTAGTTTCACCATAATTCTTGTAGGTTATTACTTAATGAGTTTTATTGTAATTTTATTACATTTGAATAAATATCAGATACAAACAATTATTTTTACAGGTACCGCGGATGGAGGACACTATTATAGTTTTATTAAAGATAGAACGGCTGGGTCCAGAGACAAGTGGTTTCTATTTAATGATGCCGAAGTAAAACCATTTGACCCTAACCAAATAGCAGCTGAATGTTTTGGTGGAGAAATGACCAGCAAGACATATGATAGTGTCACAGATAAATTCATGGATTTTAGTTTTGAGAAAACAAATAGTGCTTACATGTTATTTTATGAACGTTGTTCACGCAGCGAGCAAACTACCCAACGGTGTGTTATTTATATGACAAAATATATTGTTTAGTTTAATAATCATATTAAATAGACTCTTTCCCAATTAAAGTAATAATTTTCAAGGATTTTGTGTGTATGTGTGCCTGCGTGCGTGCGTGTGTGTGTGTGTGTATGTATTTATGAGACTCGTCCTTTGAAATTGATAAACTTGATCAGAGTTTTCTGTTGGTTAAAGTTGACATACTGGCTTACGCTTCTAGTGTTACGAATATTTAAGATCGCGGCAGATACACCTCTTCGATATGCTTCATGGTTGCACTTAGTTCGTTGTGCTTGCGGTTCCGTATCGTAGGTCCATTTGTCGACGTGCTATTTTTTTGAGATGTTAACTTTTCGTTATTTGGTGCGTTTCTAGTACCAATCTGTTTGATTTGAGTATCATCTCGAGAATTTAAATCATCTAGACGTTTTTCTATTTCTGTGGCTTCTATTAGTATTTTAAGTTCTTCAATATTTTTGAACTCTTTATTGCCTGGAATATAATAATAAGCTTTGTAAATGTGAAGATTATTAAAGTATCTACAATTTCTATCTCATTAAAAATGTCTTCTTTTCTCGGAATTGAGAAGTTATTTGGAGGTATTGTTTTACTGTCACATTATACTTAGTCTAATCTTATCAATACTTTTGGCATTATTGGTAATAAGGAATCACCAATTTTTTTGTATGACACCCTCAGTTTTGAGAGCAACCTTATCATGGTTGACTGCTTCCTATGAAGCATGTAAAAAAACATGTTTGGTATCTAGTTTAAGAATCCGTTAACAATAAAATTTGTTCCAATACATTTTTTTAATATTTAAAAGTAGTTGGCTTATATTGTAATGAATAGAAAATTAAACCGATATCATCAATATTTATGTTTAATACTTAAACCCATTTTTTTCTGAAAATTGCTTTACCATGGCAATGAATTATGTGTAAATCTCCCATATTTCAGGAATAATTGTGCTTTCAAAACTGAAATATATGACGGATGAAAGTTTTACAAATTATGGCCTTTAGGTATTTAAAATATGTAACATTTGTTTTAGGAGTCCCTCTACCACTGGCGAAAGTACTGAAAACATTCCAAATTCCCCATCTCCTGTTATGACAATCGAATTAAGCAAAGAACTAGAAGACTGGATATGGCAAGACAACATGCATTTTATACAAGATAAAAATATATTTGAGCATACTTATTTCAATTTTATGTGGCAAATTTGCGGTTATATACCACAAACTATTTTACCCATAGAACCAAATATAACACAAAAAGCTGCTCAACTGTCAACAACTTTTTTTATAGGTATTTAAAAAAGTTTAATGAAAATTCAGTATAACTGTAAAAATAAAAAATTTTGAAAATGTATTGAAAATTTTTGATTTGCTGTTCGGTTTTTTAACTACGACAAAAATGTCGTTGTTTTAAAGTTTACTATCTGAATTACATTCGTTGTTAAAAAAATCAAATTCACGCATTTCAAAATTTTGAAATCTATTTTTGTTCGCCGTTAAATTTAGTCCAATTTTAGAAACTTTTATACATGCAAAAGAAAAACCCACAATGGTTCAGTGGGTAGAATTAGTGACGAAACAGTTCAATGCGTGCCAGGAAGCTTGTATTTGGTTTTTGGACCACATGGCTGAAGATACGTGGTGGCCTATTCAAGTATTACTCAAATGTCCCAATCAGATGGTAAGGCAGATGTTTCAGAGGCTTTGCATACATGTTATTCAAAGGTTAAAACAATCACATTCTAAACTGTATCTTCTTATGGAAGATGGTAAGGAATGGAACAAAGAGGAAACGGGCAATGTAGAACCAGCAAAAATTGGAAACAGTTCATGTGTTACAAGGTATAATTATTTATAATTATATAACAACGTATTAGTTATATCATTTTTAATAAATGATATATACAAAAGTTCTTATTTTAAGGCGTGCTAGAAAAATTATTTAATTAAAGAAATTCCTAAAATTAGTCAATTTGGGAAATTATGTGTATCAAAATGTTTTAAAAAATGTTTTTATATTTTAGGTTTATAAAAACTCTGTTATCTCTTATGGAGTATGGAGCTAAAGCACATTTAAAACATCTTACTGAATATTTTGGATTTCTTTATGAATTCAGTAAAATGGGAGAAGAAGAATCCAAATTCTTATTAGCTGTGGGCGCTATTCATTCAATGGTACATTTTTATTTAGGTCAAAAATCTAATGAATTCGTGGATGTTAGTGAAGGTGAGAAGTAATTTTCTAAAATAATAATATTTATTGTTATTAATTGTATTGTGCCCAATAAAACAATATACAGCTCATGTAAATTCTTTCAATCAGTGAATTTTTGGATCATCAATTTTAAATTACTCAATCGCTCACACTGTTTGCTACTAAACTACAGACCCATATTGAATCCTTGGTCTAGGAACGGTAATACAGAACTACATCACTTCTTTCACACCTTCCGCCAAGATTGAAACAGTTTAACCATTAAATCAACCTGACAGTAACTGTCGATTTGTGGCTTCCAAATAATACTTTTTCACTTAAATGATCCAAGATACTTCAATTCCTGAGCAGGTTTTACTCATTTATTGAACACATAGGTAGTAAAAAAATCCTTTATCTTGTGGTTTATTGTTAGGTGAGTTCTTTGCATCAGATTCCATTATTTTTTTAAGATGATCGGGCAGGTTGAGGTTCCACAGGTATAGCCTTCTTCTTAGCATGGTCCCCCAAGTGCCAGCCAGCTTAAGATCATCACTCCCAGGAAACGAATTTCCAAGAGATGTACTCTTCTGCAAATTTTTCGATAAGTTTTTTGTAATTAACCTGGTCCTTCTGCCCATTAATATTACATATTTTTAAGTATTTTACAAAACCAAATATAATATTTGTGAGTCGTAGTATTGTAGACATAAGCTAGTTAACATACAAATTTACATTAGTTTCTGTATATTTGTCCACAGTGTAGTCTCTGGAAATTTACATCTTGAGGTTTTGTTTTCTCTGGTGATACAGTGGTGGTCAAGGGGACTCTGTTATGTTCATTTCTTACAAATTTTTCTGTATGTTTCAGTATTTGGTCCTTGATCGGTATGATGTTCCTTAGACAGTATAAAAGCTGATTAGGAGGATTGTGTAGTGGGTTTATTGGATGGCGGATTTTCATGATTTTTCTTAGTGAGGAAGTTTTAGCGACTTGCATCGTATGTGTGATTGAAGATCGCGTATTCAATAAAATGATATTGCATATTCTAAGATAGTCCTGCATATCAATTGATAAATTCTGCTGGCACTCTTAATTACTCGATTTTAAAGTATTTGACGTTGGGTTCTGGAAGAATCCGTTGATTTTGGAGGGCTATGGAGGGGGAAGAATTTTTCAGTTCGTGATTAAATAAGATTAGTTGTGATTTTCAGGGATTAGGGCATACTCTTCATTTATTAAACCAAATCGTTGTCTTAACTGTGAGTCTCTAAAGATTTTCGACTACTTCCTATGTACTTTTTGCATGACAAATTAAAACTGTGGCATCTGCGTATTGCAGCATATAGTTGCTAGTATATATCTGCGCAGAATATATTATACAACACTGGTGATAGTGGTGATCCCTGTGGCAATCCTTGTTCGTTTGTGAATTCACCGATTTTGATCCTTATTTTCCGTTTGGTAATTATATTTACTATAATTCTGATATCTTCTGCAAATCTGTAGGTTGCTTTCATTTTTCCACGGTGACTAAAGTGTCCTTTCAACCAACAATACCCAGTCATGATTCTTATTAGTATGGTGTGATGGTTTAATAGTTCTTCATTTTTTCTTTCTTTTTTGGTTATATTTTTTTCAAAACGTCTTATTCCTTAATTTCCTCTGATATAATACTACATCATTATTCCCACTGAAGGATTCTGCTTTTGCAAAAAGTGTTTTTATGTTTATCTGCTATTTTGTTACTATCTTGAGTATGGAATCCATATTAGTTAATGTAACAGCATTTCTCTTGGCTTCCTGGTTTAGTTTTTCACGGCATTCTCACACCATCTTGGCTACACAACATGTTAACAATTTCTGATCTACAATATTTTTATATTTTTTTCTATCTTTAACTGGACACATTCGCCAGTAGCATGAATTTCCGCCTGTAAATTCATGTATTTTATTCCTTAATTTATATATATTTTATGAAAGTATTGAAATATTAATAGTTTGTGTTTTTAAGGAGAGGAAGAAGAGGAGGTCGTTTCACTACCCACTGATAAATACAAACCAGCATCCTTGGACAAAATGATCACCTTAATAGCATCGCTGGTAGAAAAAAGTCGTGATTCAGCCAGTAAACTGCAGCTTAGCGAAAAAGATTATGCAGCAATTGCAGGAGGAAAAGGTTTCACGTTTTTCTATCAACAAATTAAGGACAACATCAATTTACAACAAACCAGAAATCTCATACATTCGATTTGCAGGGGGAACAATCAATTAGCGCAGTTGATCATCTGTATGATATCACAAGCTATTTCGAGAAATTCAGAGGTCAGTCTATAATAAATAGTTGAAATATTCCCCTTATCTAGAATTTGTTTTTTAGGGTTGTCAACCATTTTTCAAAATTCTAACACTTCTAACGGAAACCAACAACCAGAATTCATCTCAACAACCTTGTTTCACTCAGCTGGTTCTCCAAAAAGTTTGGGACGCAGCTGAATGTTGTCCTTATTTGGCGTTGGACTGGTTAGCTCTTCAAGTTACCAGAAATCGCCTCGTGCACTCTTGGGTTCTTGGATCGATGGATTCTTGGTTGGAACACTTTCTGATTGCTCACAATAATCAGAGAGTCAGAAACAGTAAGTCTTTACTATTTAAAACTTAATTGTTAACTGGAAGCATAACTGTTTAAAATTTTCGAAATTAAAACTTATTTACAGCTGCTGGTTACCTTTTGGTTTCCTTGGTTCCTAGTACACCTTTTAGACAAGGTTTTAGGGCTACTCACAGATCAAATAGAGAACCTCAATTATCACCTGAAGCGACCACGGTACTACATCAGATTTATACTGCATTACTAAGGCTTTTACCATCTGCTAAACATTATACCGATATGCAACAACATGGTACTATGAAACTAACCACATACTTTGCACTTTTGATGTATTGTTGCATTTCTCGAACTGAAAAACTTATGGTAAGTAAAAATTCACAATTTTCTTAAATCTTGTTAAATTGAATCAATATGTAAGTCACGTAAGTGGTACAGATCGTTCTTCTGTTCTAGTACCCTAATTATTGTAGTTTTTATTTGTAGATATTTTGTTTTTGACAAATATCATACATTTAAATTTTCCTTTTAGTTTGGTCAGTATTTCATGCAGTTGTGGCACCTATTCCATCCGAAATTATCAGAACCGTCCATACCAGCTTATCATAATAAACAAACACTACTGGCATTTTGGAATCATGTATGTACGGATTGCCCAGAAAATATCCAATTGATGCTTCAAAATGCCCACGTTACCAAAAATATTGCATTTAATTATATTTTGTAAGTAGTATAAATACATTTATTTTGAAAATGTTTAATTATTGGTTCTATTATGTCTTGATTTTATGTTTTTTACAGCAAATTACAAATTCGGTATTTAATTAAAATTACGATTTGGCTTAATAATTTTTTATCGTTTTCCATCTCAAATAAAACATTGTATAATAGAAATGTGCAAATCTAATAATAGGATATTTCTAAGCCAAAAAAACTTATTTTTATTAGGGCTTTTTAAAATTTATTGATATCGTTTTAGAGGCCTTCATTTTTATCAAAAATGAATTTATCAAATGTCTCAATTTTCTTTCAGTACTTTGGTGTTATTTGATAAAGGTTTTACAGAACCGTAATAAAAGAAGCTCTTAATTCATAAATGAATTTAGAAGTGCCCAAACACCCCATAAAAAATATTGAAATTATTGTTTTCACACGTTTTTTAAATTATTAATAGTTAGTAGCTAATTCAAAGATTTAATAATTATTATTAATATTGTTATTAAGTAGCACTCAAATAACTTAGAAACTGGTAAAAATATAAAACAATATTAAAATAGCAGGTAATTGAAAATATCGTAAATTTTGATGTGTAAACATCTACAGATTCAGAACCATTGAAGATTGAAAAGAATCTTTTACCCTTTACCCTTTATAAAGTTCTTAAAAACCATTCGTACTTTTTAATCACTATTTATAGATATTTCTTGTAGAAAATTATAAGTGAACATTGTGGAGAGGCTACTCTCTTATCTACACTAGATCTACAATATGTTCCCCTAAGTTGGAATCGTATGGAAAACTTTTTTTATTATTAATTTTAGGAAAAAAAGTTATTCTTCATAAAAAGTTCTGCATTATCTAAAACCTAAAATACAGTCATCAAATATCAAATTTTTTAAGTGGTTTACGAGGTTTGTCAAAAAATATGAGTTTTACTCAAGAGTAAAGTACCTTTAAATTTGACAATATCGAAAAATGTTACTAAAAAAAGTTGATCAGAATTAAAAATTACGTTTAAATATGCAAGTACATCCATTTACATTAATAAAATTATTTTTAAAACGTATGTCTACAATAATGCTAATTTAACTGTAGTGCACTTATTACGCGTTTTAATTGCAAAATTATTAGAAAACATCGAAAAACTAAAAGGTTTCGTAATCACAAGAGATAAATGTTCATTCAAAATAGAAATATTAGTAAAAAATAAAATAATCTGAAGTTTTAATTTAAATGGATGTACTTGCATATTTAAACGTAATTTTTAATTCTGATCAACTTTTTTTAGTAACATTTTTCGATATTGTCAAATTTAAAGGTACTTTACTCTTGAGTAAAACTCATATTTTTTGACAAACCTCGTATACCACTAAAAAAATTTGATATTTGATGACTGTATTCTAGGTTTTAGATAATGCAGAACTTTTTATGAAGAATAACTTTTTTTCCTAAAATTAATAATAAAAAAGTTGTCCATATGATTCTAACTTAGGGGGACATATTGTATATTTGTCGAGCATTTATTTGGTTGACATTTACATAGAATAAGTTCTTTGGTCATGTTCCACGTACTCTGTCTGCATAGGGATCATGCCTTTAGTCGCATTCTGTAAACGTATTAGCGTAGTTGACAATAACTAGGCATAATATCGCCCTCTAACATGCAGATCACGTCCGTCAAACTTTCGTTAATAATTCTGTCAGTAGTCGAGATCCGCTCATGTATAGTATAAACCCCTCGATTTTTTTATCCGAGGGCCCAGGCTTGAAATAAGACCATAGGCACAGGTCACGGATTTCCTTGTATAGAAAAGGTGTTGTGCTGCACTGTTTACTTTACTTTTTTGTTTTGTTCATAAAATTTAACGTATATTTCAGAATTTTATATTCTACATATATTATATAGATATTTTACAATATATTATGATGGACCAAAGGAAGAAGTCAACTATAGACATTTTTTTTAAACCATGATAATAAAAACACACAAAAAGTAAAAAGAAACTGACAAACAAAAAAATATATATAAAATAATAACAATCTGTAATATAAGACTGCGGGCAAGATTTGTCTACCCAGTTTATGCTGGTGTCACCGGTCTCCCGTCCTCTACAGATGTCTCACTCGGCGCCACTAACAAACAGCCCGGGCCCGTGGGTTTACCCTTAAAATAAAAAAAATCCGTGGCCTATCAAAAATATCTGGTCATGTATGCCTCGCTAATGACTGGTCGGAATGCCTGCAACTTCACATTGTTATGTATTTGGTATCTATTACACTGAATTTGAACTTTTGTTGTCTTGACTTTTTGACGTTCTTAACGGGTCAATTGATCGCCTATCTCTAGTCGTCGAGGTAATTTTCTTTTTATTACTGGTTTCTAAGTATCGTGTATTTCTATGCCTGAACTGAGTTGGATATTATTTTATCCCTATGATTATGTAGATTTTTTTTTATTTCTTAATAGTATTCTTCTCTGATTTGATAAGCTACTATTGAAGCTTTTATTTTAATGGAAGGGTTGGGGCCAAATATATCCAGCAAAGCTGCTTTCTAGGATATAGAATCAGCAATAATATTTATTCGGATGTTAATTTCGGAATATTTAGGATAAATAGTGAATTGACAAAACGGAATTATTTTACATTTATAATTTAGTATGAAATTAAATTCATTATTTAAATTAATAATATTATAGAGCAGATCATGACGATCAAGAGATAGTTATGTATAATAGAGCGATGTTACCAGCCTATTACGGTCTACTTAGAATGATGTGTCAACAATCGAGAGCGTTTACTAGGAGCCTTGCACAACATCAAAACCTACAGTGGGCTTTCAAAAATATTACTCCTCATCCCACTCAATATCCGCAGGTAATTTGTAAAATAATTGGAAAAAAACTTTTATTAAACCAAAATATTGTTACAGGCAGTAGAGGAATTATTTAAATTAATGCAATTAATGGTATTAAAGCATCCAGATGCTTCAGAGACCGAACAAAGGGAAATATATAGTTTTAGAAAAAATACTTTGATGACATATTTACAAGTAAAGAACTACTAAATATAAGAAAGCCATTATTTTATGAAACTTTATTATTTTTTTAGTGTCTTGATGGAAGGACTAGTTGGGGCACATTAATATCTGCATTTAGGATATTACTAGAAAACAATGATGATAAACTTTATGTTGTGTATAATGGTGGTTTACAAATTGTTTTTGAGGTAAATATTGAGCATACAACACCAATTTCATTGCTCTAATAGAAAAAGAAGAATATAATAAAAATGCCTTTTTTTAGTGTTTCCAAAACCTGCACCTAATGTTACACGAAGCAACAGCTTGCCATGTGGTGGGGGATATGCTGGATATTTTAACCATAATGCAAGACCTCACCCAGTGTATTAGAATGTACAGGGATAGTAAAGACGCAAGAGGCATTTTATTAGCTACAAAAGATTGGTTGGAGGTACTAAGGAAACTTGCCACATTGCTCAATACTTACAATCCTCCAGAAATGAGGTCACTTTGTATAGGTAGGTAAAATTATAAATATTCGTTAAACCGCAGAAGCGAAGGCTAGCGGATTTTAGGGGGGTTCAAAATTTACTACGCATGACTGCAGCCGTCATGTTATAACCGGCAAAAATGTCAACGTCACAATTTCATTCAAATTACTTGCTAATATTTGTACTTCTACCAGTGAATGATCAAAGAAGTTCAGTTGGTAAAATAATTTAATCAATGCTCTTTTCGCCCACGTACGATTTTAGTGAAAAAAATGTAGATAATTGATATTTTTCGTAGTTTTGTTATTTCCCAGTGTCATAATCGGCAAAAACATCTACTGTCACTGACAAACTGGCAAGCGCTACATCAAAGGCGCCAATGCGTTCCTTAGCTTCTGTGATTAAACTGGTGCTTGCATTGCCACATTAACGTTGAATGTATTTCCCTTTGTTTTAGATGTACTTAAGGAGTTTATTGTAATAATTACAGCTGATACTATGCAAGTCCTTGTGCCATTACTATCTCACTGCCACTCGGCTTTTCAAGATAGCCAAGATGCAGTGCCATTAGGGCCATATTTCCCAAGAAAAGGCCATTCTTTACCTATATTAACTGGAAAAGGTGGAGCTAGACCTCTTAGGCCTATGGTACAAATGACAGTACCCCATAACCAGTTAGAGTGTAGCAGAGTAAGTAAACTATAATCAAGAACTGTTTTTACAATGATTACATTAAATAGTAGTTTGTATAATAATAGTATAAATGATGTCCATATCGCAGGAGGATTTGGTTCGATCACAATTCCGTAGTTTGAACACGACTCCAATATTTCAGTAAAACGCCCTAGTCTGAACAAGACACTGTAGGAAAAGTGCATTACTGTCCAAGTAGAATATGGATAACAATACTAAAAACACTAAAGAAAAAATATGAAAAAAATACAAAAAGATACTTGCTTTGGTGTGATTTAAAGAATAGTCATCTGTGTTCTAAATATGAACTCTAATTCGAGAATTTTATTTCCAGAGTCTGTGGATATGTAATAATTTCCACTTACCTATTCTTTACTTCCTGAAAGAGCAGATAACATACATGTTTGGAAGAAGAAAATTATTATAAATACAGAATTTCTTCCTTTTGAACATTTAATATATAGAACTTCTAATAAAAATCCATAATCTTTACCACAACTATTTAATTCAAAGTTAAAAATAACAACGACGACTAGTTTCGGCTAAAATGCCATCTTCAGGTCTAAAAGATGAAAAATTGCTATACAATATGCACTAAACAATGTAAATAATATAAACAGTGACCACAACAACTTACTACAAAATATTGCACACTGAAAAACAGGTTTTTTTGGTGTGATTATGGTACATTTGCTTGAAGTTTTCACCATGCAATGAGAATTCAATAAATTAAAAAAAAATATTTCAAAAAGTTTACTTGGACTAAAAAAATCGGGTAAAAAATTATTGTGCAAATATCTATGCACAAGAAGTCATTGTAGCACATTTTGATAATAAACACCTGAATAATATTAATAGCAATAATAAATAATAATTAATGAATAATATTTTAATTCTTAGCGCAATAATGGGAAAAAATGTTTCCATTTAAAATAGTTATTAGCTTTAGCTGTAAAAGTGTTAGACACATGACGTATTATATTATATAAAAAATAATATATTTACTTTAAAAATCTCTTAATATTTCGAAATATCATTTATAATGCATGTAAAAGCTATCAAGGTGCAGTCCTAACGGTTTGCTCAAATTAAAAAATTAAATACTCAATCGAATACAGAACTAAAATATCTTTTAAACCAATTATTTCATATGCGAACGGCTAAAGATCGCCTGTAAAAACTGTAATTACAGTTACTAATCTGGATAATAATCTATCACCCTGATAGATATTGCGACAATTTGGCTGACAGTAAATTTTACACAAGGATTATTCTAGTATTCTATTATCTTAACTACAAGACTAATGCTCTGCTAAACTAATTTTGTTTGAACATTTGTTTTCTTAATTTTATTACTACCTTTTTTAAAAATATGTTTCTGTTTCTAGGGTGTAGATCCGGAATATGATCTGGCCCTGGATAAATTTTATGGTCCATATCACCAGTTCATAGATATGATATTTAGGTTAGCTGTAAATAATGATTCTGTTCCTGAAGTACTGATTAATTTAAGCGCCGTTATTGGATTCGAGGCAGTTCCGTTACATTCCACATATTTTCCAAAATTGTGGTTGGACATTTATAAAGCCCAAGTAAGTGATTATAGTGAGAGAGAACCCTAAATAGTAACGCTAAAGGTTAACATGGTGGAGAAAATAAATTCAATAAATTTGAAGCAATTCGATTTTACTTGACTATTTATTTACATTGTTTATCTGTCTCATTCTGTACATAGTAGTCGAAACCATAAGATGATTTACTGAGCAGTTCAATCTGCGTATCATTTCCTTATGGATACATTAATTTAATATAATTTCGAAACTTTAATATTAAGAGGTACTCAAAAGTAATTCCATATACAAACTAACTCACATTATTTTACTAAGTATAATTTTTATAAAAGAAAGTGTATATAAAATAGTATTATTCAATAAAATATTTACTGATTCTGTTATTAATTGACCAATAATTGTGTCACATTTTAAGTTTTTATAGTAAGTTCAAGCTCAACCCAGTAACCCACTTCCTTGATTTTACTTCTATCCCATTTGTTTTAGTAGATAGGGACTGGTGGTAAAATGAACTCCTTATTCAAGATACGCAAAATTATAATTGTAACTTTTTAAAACTCTATTAACAACTGTAAAGTTAAATGAGGTTTTTACTTGTCGCTACTGGTAGCAGCAGGAATTACAGGAACATTAACACCTTTAAAAATTGTTCGCCCTGGATTTTTTAGACCTTTTTTCCTTGTACTTTTTTCTATTGCAGATATCCAAATACTCTAATACCACCACAGCGTAACCTAGAGGGTAAATTATCTGCATGACACAAACTACAATAGTATCTGATGTTTTTAAAAGCAATCGATGTCTATTTGCTATAAACCGTTGAATACATGCCATTGGAATTCAAATTTCTTTTTACCACAAAATGTTTCACTTAGGCGCAGACTAGTCTTTATTAAAACTTTATTTAGTATTCAGGAGGGTAACTGACTTTTCCTGTTTATATTTTATATTTTATTCTTTAGTTTTTCATTTGCTTATTGGAGCATTTTCAATTGGTCTTAGTAGTCTTTTTGTTTCTAACTTCTTTCATTTTTTATACGATTTCTTCTTGGTAGTTTTAAATGTTACATCACCTTCCATTTTGTGTATTGTCATTCACGAGTTCTTTAATAATTTATAGTAATTTCCATTCTATCCTTGTTTTTTATTTATAATTGATTTCTAATTGCGATTTAATTTGACTAACCCTGTTTATTTTGTTTATTTATAGATATTATATATAACTATCACGTTGATCAAATCGAGTTCTTGGAATCTAAATTGGTTTCATTGCTGATTGAATAAATATTGATGAATATTTTTAAGTGAATTTTGTATTTTTCCGTTAACACAGTTTAGCTATTAAAAAATTGACGGCTATCTCAAAAATCGCCCAAAATTGAGTTAGATTAAGGAGCGTTAAGTCTACATTTAAAATCATTCATTACCAATAATCCCATTTTTATAATAAGAAATTTTTCTCATGTGTTGTAAAACTAGATTGCATAATAATTAATATTTTTTATTTCAGAATATCGATAGAAAATATATAAACATGTTAACAAGCTGTAATTATTTCGTCGATTATGTGGATGCTGTGCTGTTGGATGAAAGATCTGCTTTAACTGTTGATGTTATTTATGAATTTTTGACTATATTTTTTCCGAAGGTGGGTAATCCATTCTATTTTTTCAACACTATATTTCCTATATTTTTGTAGGTATCCGCACATGTCTTGTCAGAGCAAACTCTAACAATGATCGACAACACTGTTGTGACTTTAAGTGAACAAGTTGGATCACTGAATATTTTAAAAATGGCAAGAAGGTTAGCAGGGGATATTCGAGCTTTAATTTTGGTTTACAAGAGTCCTGAAGCTATACCTCCTCCTTTACTTCTTACAACTCTTAAACAGTTACAGACCAAAATTAAATCGGAATTAGCTAAGTTGGAAATTAAGGAAGGTAAAGTCATATAATAAAATTATTTATTAACTAATGATCAATTGGCAGCCTACATATTTTGAATATATTTTTTTATTTTTCAGATAAAACTGAAGATGTTCCAAACAAAGCTGATTCAACAGAAGAAAGCACTCCATGTTCGTCCACGGAAGAAAGCGCTTCTTCTGAATCAACAAAAAGCAAAAACAAAAGTGATAGTGATAACGAACTTCAAAATACTTCTAGTGGTGATAAAAGTGGCAAAGAAGATAAAAAGGAGAAACTATTTGGTCCTGTGGAAGACTTAGAATTGTTAAGTAAATCGGTAAATGAGCTTATCGAAATTGTTAAAAAGGATGCTTAATTCTGTCGAAAATTATAAGACCAAAGCGTGTTTACCCCAGCCTCTGGGTATTCACTTGTATTTGATTCCTATTAGATATTCACATATATAAAATATATTACTGCATAATTCATTGATTTACCTGCATAGTTTATACTCGTATATTTATTTATATTAATTTTATAAATAAAAAAATATTGAATCGAATGTAATATTTTTATTTAACTAAAAAAATGTTAAAATGTAGGTTCTACATATGTTAATATATCTATTGCTTCAAATTTGATGTGCAAGGTTAATATACCCGCTGGCTGGGGTGAGTTGTAAATGTTGTATTTTTTGAAGTTTATTTATATTATAGCCTACGAATAAATCTACTTGTGTAAATTATAATAGAGCTTTAAATTTAGTTTACTAAATTTGTGTGGTAGGATCAGGGTTTTATATGATTAGGCCAACGTTATTTTTTATTTTTTGAAAGGTGAAAATGCGGTATATTTGATGCTTTTAGTCATTTTCAGAAAAAAAATTGTAATATAAATTAAAGTATTATTTTAGAAAAATATTTTTTAATTTATAGACATATGTCAGTAAAATGATCCAAACTGCCTCTAATAAATTAATAACAGAATACCTCATATTTTTAATACCACAGTGTGTCACATAAATTGGGAGAGGATAGATCATTATAGAATAGTTAAAAAATGTTTAAACTATTTATGTATCACTTCTATAGATATGAAAATGGTAAATGGCGTAGTATCAGTGGCGAAGTAGCAGAGTGCAATTAAGTGAGCTTTCCCCATTTTATAAATTTCATACAAAAGAATTCTTGACCAGACAAAAATAAGGTTGTTTGCCATCATAAATGTACTATCTTTCAATATGATTTATAACACGCTTAAAACAGTAATAGTAATCATTATGTCGAGTTGTATTATTGATTCATTTTTTTTAGAAACATTTTTCATTTTTAGTGATTAGTTTAGAAAATATTAATGATTTTTTTCTTTGTCTTATACATCTATATTATACTGTACTAGTTACTCTTTCTAACACATCAATCTCTATTTTATTGACCTCATTTTTGATGTACAAAACTTAAAATTAAATGATAATTAATGGGATAAAATCATTACATCCTACATGGAAAAAATTTCATCCTCCTTTAACTGACAGTTATAGCCACCAAATTTTTAAATGGGTAGTAGGGGCTTTTGGTACATCACTTCAAAGGTCTTTTCGTTCTCTATTCAAAGATGTTATTGTTTTCAAATTTACAACAAAAATAAAATCATTTGATTGACGAAACTCCGTACAAGACACTAAAAACTTAATAAGTAAGTAATACCCTTAATGTATAATGCAACATAACATGAATGTAAATGTAGGAGATATTCAAAATGTTCGCCTCGAGCGTTTTGGCAACATCCTAATCTTAAATAAAAATATTTTCTAACATTATTCAACATTTGAGGCGTGACCAACCTAATCGTAACCGTTATTCTTCTTAAGTATGCCAATTCTAGTAGTTTATTTTGTATACCATACTTTTCACATATCCCTATAAGAAGTCTAATAGCGTAAGATCAGGTGATCTTGCTTACCATTCTAGCGATCCTCAGCTCCATATTTACTGACTTGGAACTATTAACTCAAAGTACTACCGGACATTGCTTCGGCAATGTGGCGGTGCTCCTTATTGCTGGACCTATATCATATTCGCTAGATCTTGTAGGTTTGCTGGATAAGGATATAAGTTTGCAAAAGTTGGTGCATTATCTCCGTTCTAATTGTGATCAATGCAAAAAGAGACCAATGAGATGGTTTCCTACTATCCCTGTCCAAATTTTAATCTTTTCGGAGTACTGCGTATGTTCTTCTCTCATCCAGTGAGAATGTTCTGCAGACCAGTAGTGGCAATTTTGACGATTAGCATGATTGTGAAGTGTAAAAGTGCACTCGTCACCATTTTCTAATTGGATCACATTGTTATTTAACATTTATTCACAAAAATACGTTTTTCTACCAAAACGTCTTGCATGAGCTCCCGAGTTGTTATCATTTTATGCGGATGCATTTTATTTTCTTTTAATACGAATTTCGTCAATCAGACGGTATTATTTTTGAATGTTAATTTTTACAAAAAATTTGAAAACATTTTTGAATAGAGAATTAAGAGACCTTTGAAAAGATGTATTATAAGCCCCTACTACCCAATTAAAAATTAGGGGGCTACAGCTTCATTTGAAAGGGGTTCAATGTAGGGATCATATTTTTTCGTTGCAGGATGTCATTTCACAATCTAAAATTGACGCGTTTCGGATTTTTTATAAATATGTATAATAATTAAAATTAATTTAATACATTTGGCTGTTCCACACTGTATGTATTAAGCATAGCACTTTTGCTGATTGGTTAGATAAGATATAGTAGGTAGGTCTGACTTTTAGTAACAAAAGCTTACTAAGATTAACAGTCTGTACCTATTGTAATGTAACCCACTTACCAAAAACCGGCCATTTTATTATTTATTTAACATATTATCCATTCTTTAGTATTATGATGTCTAGAGAGGAGACTACTCGTTGTGTTTTTTTAGAATAGTTCTCAGATTGTACTGCTCGTAGTGATGTTTGAAAGGTGACAAGGTAAAATAAAACAAGTAATACATATCTAACATTTATTTCGATAACTGGGGAATTTAATACGAAAATCAAAAGTAAAGTTAATTAATAAAATATTGCCAAATGTTAGATATGACTGGTTCGGTGCAATATATTAAACATTATAGGGGAAAGAACCAGAAAGAAAACCCCTGCTAATTCAGACAAAGACATAATTGAAAGATAAAACATACAAATACATAAAGTTCAAAATAAATCAGACAATGTAAATATGTGAAAACAGTTAGATACATGAAATAAACCAGATAAAATCAAATACATAGAATAAAGTGAAAGATCAAATAAATGAATCAATAAATCAAATAAAATAAATCAGATAAATCAAACAAATCAAAAAAACAAATAAATTAAAATAAATCAGATAAATCAAATAAATAAAACAAATGAAATAAGTCAATAAAATAATAAATAAGATTAATAAAATCAAATAAGTCGAATAAATGAAATCAAATAAGTTGAATAAATCGAATAAAATAAATCAAATCAAATAAGTCAATAAATCAGATAAATAAAATACATAAGTCAAATAAATCAAACAAATCAAATAAGACAAATAAATCAGATAAATAAATCGGCTAGATGGAATAAAATGAATAAATTAAAAAAAAAACAAATAAATCAAGTAAACCAAATAAAATCAAATAAAGAAATAACCGACAGACCAGATACAGAAAATCAAATAAATGATTTGAAATAACTACAATCTAAAACAAATAAGATAGATAGCAAGGATTGACTCAAAAAAAAGATATAGCTCAATGTTCCCCCGTAAACTAGAATACGAATATATTTATTTATACATTAAACGATACGACGTTAATTAAAAAAACGGAGGATCGACTTTAAATCTCAACCATTTTCTCACAAAACTGAAGAAGAGTTAATATGACTCGTAGACCGGTAACAGGAAGTATACACTTGACTACCTGCCTAAAGTTGAGGTCCTACTTTATTCTAGAGGTGAAATCAGGTAGGTTAATGAACACCTATACCCTATGTCACCCCTACCAAGGCAATATTCAAATTCAGAAGCAAAAAGGAAAAAATAATAGCATTCAACAAGGCGCTTGTACACAAGATTCAAGACTATCCCCTTAATTAATGTAAAATAAATGAATCTTTAACAATCCCGTCATTGTTTCTATGTCCCTATTTTTGCGTAAATCGAATAAATTGCAAACGGTATATTTAATGAAAAGGACATAAATCATACAGCAACAAGGGAAAAAAATCATGAATACCATGCTTAAATTTAAGTGAATTTGATAGAAATAATATGATATAAATAACCAAAAAATAATACTTACATATTTAAATTTGTGACAAGACACTCTTTTTAAAAAACCACCTTTCCTTTAAAATTTTTAGTTTTTGCGCCATTCAGGAAAAATTTTAGTGAACTTTTGGAAATAAAAGCGACAAGAAATTAAGTTTTTCAAAAAGTTTCATATCTAGAGTCGGTACTCAGATGACAATGTAAAATATGACTATTTTCTAAATATGTTAAAAAACTACGTGTTAACTATTAGGATAAGAATTATGTCTATTTGGAAAATTTATAGTTTGGATATTTTCGCTGATCTATTATAATAAGGACATCCCATTTAAAACAAAATACTCTTTACTACCGCATATATTTTTATTTAAGATCCTTCTATTATATCTATCCTCAGTCAAGAGTTGGTTAAATTAATAGACTCCTATATAGGCTTATTTGTAATAGTTGTTTATAACAAGATCTTAGAATATGTACAACTCAGTCAATGAACAACTAAACAGGGTTTCTAGTCGGATTACTGTGGCCCTTAAAATGGGCTAGACTTAGAGTAATCATATTTTTTTTATTCATGTACCGGCTGGTTGTTTAAAGTGGACGCCAACCACATTCCAATTATTAAAAATATAGAGAAAGTTTTATTTATAGTTGAATTTTTGTAACTTTGCCCATACATCACGCACATCTGAAGATATAAAATACGTATCCTTAATGCGATACCTCTTTCTATAAACAGTAAAAACGTCGTTTTTGTAATCGACGTTTCGTCTCTTTCAGCCACCTATTTTTTTTGTTTTAATAGACTTCTCTTTATTAACTCAAAATTTGAATTATTTAAACTAATAAACATGGTGATATGCAACACTTAGGAATTTGATCTAAAATACTTACATTTTTTCCACTCAACCAATTACGCAATTCCTACTAATTGCGAGATCCCAATGACAAGTGTTTAAAACATATTTTTAACACTATCACTTGCTCGATCATTGACTTTCCTCGAAACTGCTCTTATTTGGTAAACATTAGTAGGAGTGACATATTTATAACGAAATAAGTTTTAATATAATGGGAATAGTTTTTAGAGGATCCGTCATTCAACAGAGATTTATATCCACATCATATAATGCATGAATTGCCGTTTATAACGGAAATATTCCCCTTAAAGGAGGGAATGATAAGGAATAAAGGTGGGTGTTCTTTGGTTAAATAAAATTAAAGATCCAGCAAATATCAATTTGTACATAAATTAGATTTTATTAACCTGTCAATGTCTCTACGATAAAAAAAGAAATATAAAATACAATAAACAATACACACTGAAATGAAAATGTATGTAGTGTATTTTTTCCTTATATCTCATAAGGTTATTGGCAAATACAAAAAAAAAAAAAACAAAACTACACATTTACAGTGCTTACATAATAAAAGTGAATATTTATACAAGTAGCAATAGGTACAGATAATTTAAATTTAATAAATCTAACTATGTATTTAAAACTTATTTCGCGCCACAGTCCCGCTACCGGAAAATGCGGTCCTTAACGTACCGTCTGACAATTCCTAAACAGGACAAGGGAGCGACACAAGATCAGTCATGCAACTGTGCACTGTCGGTAAGCCATTTTTTTGCTTTTACTTTTCGCAAGTAATCCTAGATGTGTTTGCACAGACAAAACTT
Organism: Hermaeophaga mercurialis; assembly: GCA_951812935.1. Classification (NCBI taxonomy): domain Eukaryota; kingdom Metazoa; phylum Arthropoda; class Insecta; order Coleoptera; family Chrysomelidae; genus Hermaeophaga; species Hermaeophaga mercurialis. The sequence goes on from OX638363.1 coordinate 21,989,850, forward strand.
TCAACGCGCTTTTGGGTCAGTACAAAATTCTTCAGGTCTTCTTATTTTAATTTACAATTTATCCTACACTGACTCTTTAAAGATACCAAATGCTAGATCACTAAAATTTAATTTTCTATTCTGTTTACAAAGCTCTATCTTCTTGACAATATTTTTAAAAAACATATTATTTGATTGTTAATATTTTATACAACTCTGGACATCATTTTTTAGTAATACTTTCATGAAAGTTGTGAAATATTGCATATTATTCATAGAAAAAGTAAAAAGGTAATGGAAATTATTTTGCATAACAAAGCCTAAAATTAAAATACCTTGTTTATTAGATTCTTAAATATAAAGTCCTACTATCTGCCCAGCCATTAATTTTGCGTATTTAATATGTGTATCAAGCAGACAGTAGGAAAACCTGATATCAGGCAATTAGAATAAAAAATAATTTCATCATTTTTCTTAAATATCTAATAATTAAATCTTATCAGTCTAACATAATAATTAAGACCAGATATTATTTTTCATAATAGATATAACTCCAAATTAAAATATCGTTATAAAACATGTAAATTTAAAGTTCAATGCATTTTTTATAATTATTCTAAATAGATTTTCACTTCTAGAATTTTTTGAAATGTATAAAAATGTGTGTTAATCAAATAATACTTAGAACACCTTATTTATCACAGAATTTACTAATATTAATTTTGAAGATATATTTCGTTCTAGCTTTATAGGTATTATATTTACTAGTTGAAATAATTTTAATCTAGCTATAACTGTGGATTAAATGCAATCATATCTTCTATTATATATTTTTAAACATTTCTCAAACTTCAAAAAATGGAGCTTTATAAACAAAACAAGTTTTTTGTAACTGTCATTTTGCCAAAATAACAAAAAATCTGAATTGACTTCCGTCTGCTCAGTTGAAAATAGTAAGCCCGACCTCTCGTTCAATGTACTAAAAATTAATAAACAAAGCTCTTTTCGAGCATAAAATAAAAAATTAAGCTCTTAACTGGCCGAAAAAAGTAGTTTATAAATCCATCCCTCCCCCCCAAAAAATGAAATAAAAAAACATTGCACAAAATTGCGAATTCGATGCGTACCAAATTTTATTAACGTAACCTAAAAACATTCCTATGTATTAATCCTACAAGAAAACTCAAAAAAGTGATAACTTTCAAACATTTAAAAAAGTATCATACAGGCTTCTATTTATTTTACAAAATTTCACAGCAGGTCAAAAGTATAAGAAAAGCCTTTAGGACTAAAAATAAATAAATTACGACTCTTCACACTATCTCATAAGAATACAGTAATTGTTACAAGCTAATAATAGTAATAACAAAATGGAACCACCTAAGTTTTCATTATGAGAGGAGGGGAGGGCGAAATAGTGAGCAGGCAATTGGTTGCGTTTACCCATATTTTAAGCTTGGTTCCAATAAGAAGTCTGGTAGGGTTGCTTAGGGCCGGCCTTTGCCTGATTTGTCGCCTGGGAACGCTGACCTCCAGCACTTGCTGAATCCTAAAAGAAATAAAGTATTCATCTGATATTAAAAGATTTACTAAGTCAAATAGTGTAAACATATAAAATATGAAGCAAAGTTTAAGAATGAATGTACTGATTTTTTATTGGATCCGCTTATTTAACAATTTCTCTTCATCTAAACTCTTATTTAGGGTGCGTTGTAAAAGAAATTTAGCAAGAACTTAATATTAAATATATCGATTTTAAAATTAGAAAAGCAAATAGATATTTAAATAGTTATATTAATTTTACTATTATCTAGAAATTATTTGCCAGTCTTATTGTGTCACAAATAAAAAGAGACTATTAAACATAAAACTGATAAAATGTGTGTTAATTCAAAACTACATTTTTGTATAATCCTTGTAAATACTTTAAAATTTGTTTAATTATTTTTACAATATTTTTATTATTAGACCTACTGGATAACTATTATTAAAAATTACAGGCATGTTGAACAAGAACAAAGAATTACCCCAAAAATATAAACCAGTCAAATTCTGATTGCCCAAAAATTTAAAGTTATAATACAAGAATACTTAAACCACCTAAATAGGATGTATGTAGTTAATAACTTTTAAAATTTTATATTACAAGCTGATTAAAATTAACCAACTGTTAAAGACTGTAGTTTAACCTACAGTGTTACAACGCACCCCTAATGCCAATTACACACACGTCAAGTTTAATTATAGTTATGGGAACATAGGTCAAATATAATCATATTATTCTAAACAGTTGCTACTTTTACAGAAGCAAATTCAAAGGCATTTCTAGCGTAGGTATGTATAACCGTTTATGTACATCTAGTGACATGTCGCATTAATAAATATATGAAACTACTATTATTTGTTCACTTTTTCGTATCATTTACAATACAGTTATATTATATTGTTTCTTTGATTTGGTGTATTTCCATGATTTTCTGGACTCCTCGTCCAGTATTCTGTCCTTGTTTTTGAGTCTAAATTTTCTTTGTAGTTCTCTTATAACCCCTTTTGCAAATGTGTCCTAACCAGCGCAAATGGCTTTCTTCCATTGTTTTATTGGCCCTGTCTGGTTATCGTCTAAGTGTTTCGTTCCTAATTCTATATGTACATGTCTTGTTTTGAATTTTCCTTAAGCGCCCAATTTTGGTAGCATTTGTTTTTTAACCTGTCTGTAAGCGTCCATGCTTCAACTTCTTTGGAATGTTTTTTTTATCTAAAAATGTTTCCCTTTTTATTTACTATGTCTAAAGGGAAATTTCAAATATGCCGATGTAAACACTGACCAGCGCCTGTTAAGTGTATTCTAACTTAGTGATTGCAAATTCAGGTTACGCTATCCGTGAGCGAACAGAGGACAAAATGGTTTATCAGGGTGGTATTTATTAAACTGGTTCTGTGCATTTTATTGATTCGTTTTGTGCTACGTGAAGACTTCATTGTTATATTTTTAATTACATTTTCATTAAGTATTTATTGTAACTATTATTTAGTGTAAACTTTTGATCTATTCGCGGTTTTGGTTGAAAATAGGTCAGTTTTATTGCACAACGTACATGTTGTCATTGATTTACCTTTGTTGCAGTATTTTTATTTTATTTGCTAAAACTAAACTACTAAGAAAATTGTACAAGCAAATCGTGGATTCCGTCAGAGATTTCCATAAAACATCAATAAGACGGACAGTGCATGAATTCTTTTTTATAGAAGGGGTTTAGATATGTTTCTCATAAGTATTTCTCAATATATTTAAAACTTTCTTTTTTTTTCAGATACATAAGATTTAAATATTCTTTTTTAAATTGGTATTACAAATTCTCCTATTAAAGGGTTTTCCAATAAGGGCGGGTCGATATTGAAATGGAATAAATCAAGCAGTGTGTGAGCTATTAACGAAATTATTTTTTTATTTGAAAGGCCCATGTATGCCATTATGTATGGAATAGGACATCGTTGAAATGTCCGCCTCTGTTTCGCACAGTGGCACGGATCCGAGATGTCCAATTTTCAATGACTCTGCAGCATAGATCCGGCTGAATTTGAGCGATGGCCTGGGTTATGTTGACTTTGAGGGCATCGGTCGATTGCGGTTTATTGGCATAGACCTGCAACTTTAGAAACCCCCACAAGAAAAAGTCTAGCGGAGTCAAATCGCACGAGCCAATTAATATAACCTCCGCGAGAGTTAACCGTACTAATGACGCCACCGGCCCAAAATCCGCACCAAACAGTAACTTTTTGTGGATACCTGGTATTATTAACATAGCCATTCATCCAAAAAACGCCTCGTCGCTTAAGATGATTTATCAGCCAAAATTGGGGTCCTCTTCCAAACGCCCCGAAACCCAATCAGCGAACAAACGGCGTTGTCTATCGTCATTAACTTTGAGCTTCTCATTCTACCGTAAAAGGGACACAGCGCGCGCAACGTTTTCACAAACGAATATTCATTCTGTTAAAAAATTATTTGGACATGCTACTCAATCGTGTAACTTGGCGTGGTGATTTGGCATGAGTGACTGAACAATAAACAAATTTGAGAGACGCCGCCAAAACAACATGACCGCTATAGCCCGTCAACTTCGACTCGTACCTATCGGAAAACCCTTTAAATTCCATTGTAAAATGTAAATATATATATTCGGTAAATTAATATTACAATAAATTGCTATTATTATTATTATTATTATTTTAATGAGATTCCCACGGCTGATCACGTGTTAAAAGTTGTTACTGATGAGTCAGTTTGGTGAATTTTAAAAGAACTTTTTGGAAACTACCAAAAAATTTTAATTTTAAATGTCAAACTCAGGGGTGAAATAATATGTTGATGGATGAAGAAGAAATATCATTTGGGGATTAAAAAAGTAGAGGAATGAAGGCCGAAAAATATGTTATATTTATGAAACCTGGACTAACACAAGCCATACGAAATCGAAATTTTAGGCAGATACTTCTACCTCTTCGTCCAAACAACTCTTTTTGGATGTACTTTCTACTGGGTTAAAAAACCCATCAGATAAATAAGTGATTTTTGAAGTTCTTGCTAAATTTTAGGTAGTATTATCTTTTAATGTTAAAATTATTATAATTGTTAGTAATAAAATTCAACCATTTAAAAACCGTATCTTTAAATGTATATACGTTGAAAACTATTAACGCTTACAATGACAAGACAAAATTTATCTAAATAATTAAAACGTGTTAAAATGACAATTACGACAATGGGAATATTTCAGAAATGATTAAAAAAACCTCCAAATTCTTTTCATTAAAGCGAAAGATTATTCTTTCGAAAAATAAGGAGTTGGTTTGGATTATTATGAAAAAAATTCCCAGTTAGTGTTTATCATGAATAAAATCTTTAAAAATATAATCTGATGCGTTTTTTTTTTATATTTTTAACAGAATTACAGGAAAACTAACAAACATTAAATCTGCCTATATGAAAATTATTTTTAACGAAGTGGTAATATTCATTTCTCCAGAGAAACGGCAACGTTGTATTGAACATTTCCGTCAAAAGGTAGAACAAAAAATGCGGGAATTAGACAATAATATAGAGGTTCAAATTGCACTTACTGTAATAACAGCAATATTTGTAGCTCAAACATCAGTAATTCATTATAGCTTTCTAAAAAATATTTTTGTTTATTAATATTACATAACAGGTATGTATATATAAAATTGAAATTTATTTTATTCACAGAGTTCATGAGCATTATACGGTTCTGTTCTATTTAGACTTCACGTGCTTCTGTTGATGTTACTCTTATTTGAAATATGAATAGCCTTTGTCTATTGTTTGCTCTTGTTATAGTAGTATTTATGTGTATACTTTTGGGTACTTCTCTGATATCCTTGGGTTCTATTTTTCTCTTGATGTCTATAATTGTTTTTTGTTTTCTCTGTATTAGATCTCAATTTATGTTTCTAATTTCTTACAACTTGTAAATTTTATTGTCCTTTAAGAAGTAATTTATTATCGCTTGTTCTTTTCTTAATAGCTCTTCTTAAGAACATTTGTGTTTGTTTGTTTATCAGACTGACATTTTGAGATTGTCATTAAATAATTTTCAACATAAAATTCAATAAGTCATTCTCCGTTGTTTTTGTTTGATTCTCCTTATTTGTCAATAAAAATGACTATTTCCGCTTCTTTTTATGACACACAGTATTCAGTTAATATAATTAGCCACTTCAGAATTATTTCTGGTACACTTGGCAATGTCGGAAAAGAAACTTTTGTATGTCCCCTATCAGATCATACTCGTATCTGAGTAAAATTAGTTGTAATAGTGTTGGCTGTTGTATTTTTCCCACGGAAAAAGGACATACATGAATCAGTGTTACACATCAAAATACAGTGAGCACGTAAAGGTTGGAACAAATTCTTTAGCCTCCTAATGATATGCAAGTCGATGTCTCTTCCAAAACCTTGATTAGAGCATCAGTGTTAATTGGATTCATTTCGGCCCTAATTCTGTCTTTTAATTCATCAATGGTACTGGGTCTATTAACAGAAATTGGACTTAAGGTATTCAAACAAAATCCAATTGAGTTAGATCAGGAGGCTAATGGAATTTAATTTAAATATTTAAGTTTGTAATTTTTGTCATTATTGTTTCAATTTTTGTAGATTACATTTGGATGAATCTTAAAACGATTATTTCTTGAAATATTGTTACGTAACATAACATCTGATGTCTATACACAAAAAAATGCGTTCTTTTTAACGATACTAACATAATAGGCTATTGCCATTTAAAAAAAATGACGTTGACGTCAAAATTCGAACATCTTAAATAATATGCGTGCACCAAAATATGCGCATATCAAACGGAAAATCGACCTTCTTTCCTCATTGGTTAAATAAAGCTTTAAATGAATTTTTACCAACCTTTATATATTCACTGTATATTTCTAATTCGTTACAGGGATTGGTTATACGTACCTACCTATATGAGTTCGCACTATTTCAGAAGCCTTAAGTAACAAAATATGCATTGATTTAAAAATGTAAATATTATATAATACCTTAAAAAAAATTTCTATACCTTGTTTATGAATTATTATATAAACACGTGCAGATTTATTTTAATTATTTAATTTTGAACCATTGTATAAAATTATTAATTATCGAAAATTATTTAAATTAATTATTTCAAATTATTTTATCACTAGATATTAAAAAAAAATTACTAACTAAAATATCGAACAGTTTAGAAAAATGTAGTAATTATATAACTTCACAAATTCAATTTAATTATTCATTAATGATCAGAGTTAAAAGTCGAAGTTTTTTAAAAACTATTATTACTAGTTTCTGTTTTTAATAAAACATGCCCCTTAAGTATAAAAAAATAGCAAATTAATTATAAGAGTTCTGAGAATTAATGATCTTAGTTATTAAACTTTTTTCTATTATCAATTTGTTTAGTGTATAAGATGTGTAGATAGATGAACTTAGATGGCAAGCCTATGAAGCACCCCATGCAAAAAAAACAAAAACAAAAAAAATCATAGCAAAATACAAAAGCATGGTGAGTCCAACAATGACTTACCATGCGTCGATTCTGGTGCCTTACATCCATCTATAAAAGCAAAACAAAATCTAAATAACCACAAGAAATAATGCATGCATAATTATTGTCTAAAAGAAAATCAATTAAAGTATTGTTCATTAATTTATTGTTTAAAATTTTAACTTTAATTACCATTGAGAAACTATTTTTGATTGGGTCGTAATAAATAAATCTTATTGTGCCCATATATCGTATATATAAAAAGGACCCAAATAAGTTCCAAAACCAATTTTTTAGAAACGGCGGGCAGATCGATTTTTAAATTTTATTTTTTCGTGATATTAAAGAGCATTATGAAGATAAAAACAATGGAATTCTTATTATAACAAAGGTATGTCAAAATCTATGTAAATAATGGAAAATCTTGAAATTTTGGAAATTACATACTCATAAAAAGTCGTTTTTTTAATACTACTATTATGTTGTAACATTTCTATAACTTATGTTCATTACATCTCTATTTTTTCGCATTTTCGATTAAGTTTCATCACTTAATAAAAATTAAGAACAATTCTATTTTTTTGTTCGAAAACTATTTGTCCTAAGAAAAAAAGCAATGAATAAAAAAGTTAGAAAATAGAACAGAATTCCCAAGATTTTTAATTTATAAAATTCAACCCCATAAAGTATTGACATAGAATAAGGGTTGTTAATTTCCCCCCTTATAATGGTAATACTGAAAAAAATCCCATAATTACTTCTTTGAGTGTATGTAATCCCCAAAATTTCATTCATTTCATTCATTAACTCAAACTTGAGAAGAAGAAAATAAAGACTGTTCTGTCTAATTTTTTTTTGCATGAATTCAGAAACACTTTATAAACCTTATAAGGGTGCATACATAGATTTTCAAAATAAAAGCACATTATATTTCACGAGTTAAAAAAATGAGTTTCCATATAACAAAATATAATAATATGGATTTTTGTTTAATTACTTAATGTTCAAATTGCTTTTGTTAAATTTATTAAGGAACTCCATTTAACCATTTCATTGAGTTTTTTTGAAAAAGTTTCCGTATTCGTTCATCTGTAATATGTGGGTGGCTAATTACTAATCAAATGTAACATGTAATTGTGAAGGTCAGATAAATTTTACACCTGTTAACGAGATTTTGTAATCCCTAATAATTCTTACCGAAAAGGAGAGGGTTTATGCAGTGTGGAACAGCCAGATGGAGTAAATTCGTTATTTCAATTATCGTGCATATTTTAAAAAATCCTGAAACGCGTCAATTTTAGATTATGAAATGATATCCTGCAACGAAAAAATGTCAGTCATACATTGAACCCCTTTCAAATGACAGTTATAACTCCCAAATTTTTATATGGAAAGTATGGGCTTAAGATAAATAATTTGAAAGTTCTCTTTATTTTACATTCAAAACTGTTGTTTTTAAATTTAATGCAAAAATTAACTTTAAAAAAATAAAATCAACTGATTTACGATATTCCCTACATTACACTTGCTAAAGTTGGCATATTGTTTTAATTATCTCCATTCAAATTGTCATCAGTGAAAAAATTGACCAATGGGATGGTTGCCAACTATCTCTTTCCCGAACATTAATCTTTTCAGGGTATTGAGTGTATATTCTTCTTTCTAAGGAAGTTCTGCAGACCAGTAGCGGTAATTTTGATGATTAGCATGACCGTGAATTGGAAAATTGCACTCATCAAAAAACAAAACATGTTCTAATTGATTACATTGTTATATAACATTTCCATCATTTGTTCACAAAAATACGGTCTTCTATCAAAATTTTCTTCCATGAGTTCCTGAGTTGGTATTATTAGTTATTGCATAAGGTGGTTTTTTTATATCTGCCTTACATGTCCAAGCTAGGAAAACTGCTTTTCTATTTTAGTAATTGTTCCTTGTGATATACGCGTCAAATTCGTAAATTTTTCTTGAAATAGGCGAGCAACTTCGATTTGTGTTTGTGTGTTGTCTCCGTAACCAATTATCTGTAGAACTGTTATTTTGTGCATTTCTGTTAATAAACCATGTCTCTAAATTTCATTTAATGAAATTCAAATGACAAGTGTAACACTGAAAACTATTGTCAGGTAATTATAATCACACAATAATTGACTAAGGCGTTTTAAACAAAAGTGACATTGCCATGGTAACATTTTGTCTTTTAAGTAATTGAAACCCTCCAAAAAGAGCACTGGAATGGTTTTTGCCCAGTTTCTCATTATCAAGAACTAAACGATATTACTTATTACGTTTTTATGTCTTGTGGCGAATTTTGGAAATCAGATGATTTTATCTTTTTAAGTTAATTTTTACAACAAATTTGAAGACAATAGTGTTTTTGTCTAGAAAATGAAGAGCCCTTTCAAATGATGCATCACATGCCCCTACATCCCATTTAAAAATTTGGGGATTATAATTGCCACTCAACAATAATTCATTGTAGGGATGAAATGTTTTCATTAGAAGATGTCATTTCATAATATGCATAATAATTGAAATAATGAATTTATTCCATTTGACTGTTCCACACTGTATATTGATGATGGTAGATAGAGAGATAGAAATAGATATTTATGATTTATTTCATACTGCATATCCATAAAAGCCGCCAATAACACATTCGATACTACGCAAAATGATAGGTAAGTCGCAGAATATGAATTTACCAAGAACTGGTCACCCTAAAATAAACAAAAACACGCAGTAAGACGTGGTGACGGAAGGTGTATAGAATCCTCATATTACTAACAGTGTGATAGGATCAGAGTTTTGTTTACCAAAAATCAGATACAAATGTTAAATTTTAGCAAATATTTGTTGCTACTACATATCTCTAGAATATTGCAATGTTGTCCAATCGTACATTGGTCAACATAAAATCTGAATTCTTACATGGCTATGCACGGAATAAAGATAGCCATTAACAGTCGGCAAGTCACATTTGGCGTGTCTCATAGAAATATACTTCTATTAGATTGTGGTAGTGAAACTCTTCTGTTAATATAACATCATATTTTTAAATAAAATATAACACGATACCAGCCATAACTGATATCTTATAATATTTAATCTTAACGTTGAGTGGAGCGAAGGGAATTTGGTAAGAAACTGAAATATAATCGCGCATGAAACTTAATTTACAGCATCGGACCCATCCTATTTTACATAAAATATAACACGGCACCAATCACATTTTTTATTATTTAAAATTAATGCCAATCGATGTTAGGTGAGCTTAGTCAGAAGCTGAAAGTCTTAACACTAGACAAAAACATTTCCACACCACGAGTCAAAAGTCATCTGCCATTTGCAACGTGTGACTTATTTTGTGAAATATGAAAATGGTTGTAATGAGTAACACGTGTAAAAATACTAATTCCGAATGTACGTTTTAATTAAATAAGACTGTCAACACACGGATATTGGGTATCACCTAGCCCTAGGGGTGTACAAGAATCACATGTCCAACGCAATATGAAAATTAATGAGAAACCTTTTTTTTTTGAAGAACATCTAAACGAGAAGCGATATTTAGAACTTTTTCGAATTAAACTAATTTTACTTTAGTTCAATGATCTGATACCAATAATCCAAATGGCAAAACAATCAACGACGATTTCAACAGAATGGTGCTTAATTACATACTGCTGTTATGCATAAATCATAGATACATGCCAAATAGATGGATGGGTTGTCATAGTTCTATGGAGTGGCGGGCACAATCACCTGAACTCGCATTAATGACTTCTTTTTGGATTGTGTAGAGTAAAGAAAATATTTTTGATTTGAAAGAAATAATTCAACAGGAAGCGCAAAATATTACTCCAGAAATGATAAATAATGAACAAGCATAATTTGTTAATCGTTTAGCCTGTCAAGTATTTAATGGGGCGCTATAATAAAGATTCACTAAACTAATAAAAAAATAATATTTAAAAATCGACATATACCGGCGTTTCTATAAGAAAGAGGATTTTGGAAGTTATTCAAGTGTTCCAAACTTTAGAATATACACAGTGAATAACGATTTAACGTAAAGAAACTATAAATATACAAAGTATTTTCCATAATGGAAGGAATAAAACTTAAATATCTTCTTCTTCAAGAAAATTCATCATCAAGTGAAAATAAGCACCAACCCACGTAACTCTCAAACGGTGCCTAATTAGTTTTTGTAAAGTCAGTGGTTTTTCCAACGGCGGTTATTTTTCAAGCAATTGTAAATTCTAGAGGTAATTGCGTTAAGCCTTTTTTAATTAATTGTAAATGTTACTGTTTTAGGATATTTAGATAGGCGAACACTGAGTTTTCCGTGTGTCCACACATTAGCAATATGTTTCCTAAAATATATACTTGCATTCCAAGCACATATTATCATTTTAAGTTTATGCAGAGAGGCTCTAGTGCTAATTAATCTTGAGTTTATTACGATTTGAAAGAAAACAAGCGTTTAACCTAAAATAAACAAAAATACGGTAAATATTTTGTTTGACTGTAAATGTACAATTCCCAATTTATTTTTGATAACTTGATTATTGCGTAAAGCATTTAGGCATTATACACACTTAGTATTATATTGTATATAGTTTTTACTTATTCCTGACAAAGGTCGCTATGACATGCTACAAACATTTTTAAACACGCCAGCTTTTAAATCTGCCAGTCCCAAGTCTGGAAATAAACAATAAATGTGAGAAAAATTTTTACTGTGTCAGATGGGCAATTCTTTTAATTTTTAAGTATTATTAATATTCACGTGAATTTAATTTGTAAACCTGAACACATTGTAAGGTGTACCTAGCTAGATAATATTACCCAGATTTTTGTCCATTATACAGGCTGGACCATTATCTATAATAAATTATGTAACCTATTTTCTTCACATTTTTTTTCTAATATTATAATCCATTATTTTTTATTATTATAAAATATAGGCAATGTATTTCAAATAGGAAAATGGCAAGTTATGCGCGGACCTCATCGTTCACCCATCCCAGTATAGCTACATCTGGCAACGGTGCGTACAATATTAACCAAAACTACACTTTTCACTAATAAACGTATGTTTCACTATATTAGCATCAGCAGAAGTTGACGAATACAAGTGAAATACAAATGATCTTTTCTTAATTTGTAGTGCAGAAAGTATTCAATGATTTCGGTTTATTTTACTCTACTTCAATTTATCATGCAGATCTGAAAAATATTGCGTAATATAGTGAATATATGAGCGAAAGAAAATTATACGGGAATACCAAATTAGAGAAAAAATGTGCGCGCCCATACCCATTCACAGACATTGCCGTCTGTTCTTGCGAAATTAAGTAAACATCGTGCGATAGTCAACATGTGGGATTAGATCGAAATATATACCTGTCCTTGTCCTGGATAATCGCATGTTAAAAGGTATGGCATCGTCTTTTACTACTCTCAAATGCCACTTAGTGTTACAATCACATTTACATTCTTTAGTATTGGTCTTTATAGTTAAAAAATATGTTTAATATATATGGAAAAACCACCAATCTATATATAGAATAAATATACATTTAAAGAATTTATCAGAAAGTGGGAATAATAAGCCAAGCATGCTACATTTCACTTCTGATCTAACAAATCAAGGCTAATTTATATAATATACATACCTGATGAAGTGGTTGCTGCATCAAATGCGTAGTATGGTGCTGCTGATGGGGAGCCATTGTGGGAATGTAGACTTGGGGCGCGTAACCTGTCCCACTAGGCGCTAAACCAGCATTTTGACTACCATGAAGGGCACCAGTGAATGGGGGCGGCGTTCCCGAATGAAAACCCTGTTTTTCATAAGACTGCATGAAAAAACCAAAAAATACCGTTCAATCGTCAAAAATTAACTTTTATGGTGTACAGAGTTTGAATCGCTAATTTAGCATTTCGAAGTTTTTACACAAATTCAAACTCCGTTTCGTTAAAGTTACAAAAATACGAAACCGCCATAGTTCAACTTACATTAACCTTTCCTAAAGCTGTATGAGATTTAGCGTACATCGCAGAAAGATCATTCCCCGTTGATCCTGTGGAGGAAGCATTCCCGGCACTTCCTTTTTGCGCTTGCGTATTACTTACGTAGCCTCCTTTCGTGTAATCCTGAGATTGATTTAGGGCATCATAGCTGCCATATCCAGAACCATATGTTGCTGGCTTAGGATACTGTGAGCTGTTACTGGAACCGTGAGCGTTTGTAGCTGCAGGTAATTGCTAAAAATAAAATGAACTTTACTGAATTAAATCCAGGATAAAACTAAATACTTGTGATTGTTTGGTAATGTCAGATTGCCAAAAAACATCTTAATGAAATGGTGACTCTGAAAACGGTTCAAAAACAACAAAATACTTGTTGTTAGAGATCGTCTACAGTGTTTCCAAACCTTCAGTCTCGTCATCGTATCATCATGTAAAATAAAAACAATGGTTTCTTAGATATAACAGTTACTCACTTTAGCATTATGCATTCAAACCATCTTTTTTAAAGATCCGCAATGCCAATTTATGTTTATTCACTTCTATAAATATTACCAAATAAAAATAATAGACAATGATTAGACTAATCTTAAAATTTTTCAAATGGAAATTACACTGTTAAAAACTGTTGATTCAATAAAAATTCTAACGTACTAAATTACTTAATATGTAAATAAGGCAAAACTCATAATCAATATTGTTATTTAATTTTCAAATTTCAAATATTAAGTCGCATAATTTATAACTCTTCATATATAAGAAATAATAACCTCCCATTAAATTTGGAAATGGAAATAAATCGGAACCCAATTTACAAAGATTTATGAAGAACGACTCATTATATAGTTAGTTGCAAAATATAATAATTGGACTTCCCAAATCCCCAAAGAACGGCAGCGATTTCGATAGTATGACATTAAAACCATTTCGAATAGGCAATATTAAGCCTTATGTTACTTGTACATTCGTCAGACTTTCAGTAGAAATTTCTGCTGCATTGGTACGCTTTCGTCATGTTTAGTACTATTTGTAACAGGGTTGTATTTCGGCGAACTGCTTAATACCGGATAATCTTCGACAATAGTGCTATGGTAATCGCGTTAAGATATTATTTTATTTTTGAATTTGACAGAAATTTTCGAAAAGAATATGTTGTAGACAGTACTTTAAAACAAAATGGACACGATATTTTACGATTGCCCCCTTATTATTGTGTACTAAATCCCATAGAATTGATGTGGGCTCAATTAAAAAAAAACGTTCGAGAAAATAATATATCACCAAACTCAACTGTCAGTGTAATAGATCTAATTAAAGACTCATGTAATAAAATTACTGACGAGAACTGGAAAAATGCGATCAAACATGTAAAGACTATTGAAGATAAATATTTTAATTCAATTCCAAAAATAAATAGTCTTATTATAAATTTGGATGATAGTGATAGTGATAGCGAGCTTAATTCTTTGTAATTTCTTATTTTTATAATGACTGTTTCAACCCTCACTTTGTTTATATATATTCTTATTTTTAATCAATAAAATTTTAAAATTTAATAGTATTGCATTTATAATAACAAATAACTAAATTAACAAAAATGATAAATAATAAATAATTCTTTAGGATTTATTTATATTCATTCTTATTATTCACAATCCTAATGCCTACCCTGCCCATGAAGAGCTTATCGAGGGATTTGGAAAGTCCATTTCTTATATTTTGCAACGGACAATAGCAGCGTAGTGGACCTCAAGCTCACAAAAATAATAATAAGACTTTTAAGTTGATTAAGTTAGAAGAAACAGATCATTAGGTGTCTTAGTTTGAAGCGTTAGGTAGAATTTGTTAAAGAATAGTTAACTTATTAGTCATTAAAGATCATATTGTGTAACATGTTTTCTTGCTTGAAGCTGACAGATAATGATGACATATAACAACCATATCGTAATTGACATATAACTGCCATATCGTAATTTCATTTTTTCGATATTTCTACAGGTTTTGTGTTCGATTGTCATCAGGTGTATACTGACGCAACTAATTTTGGGGTGTCGTTTTAATTTGGATGTGTGCAACCGTCAGTTAGTTTTTCTCTGGTCAATGAGATGTTTTTCAATCTTCTTATCATTGGTTTCCACATTATCAAAACCAAAAAATTCAAGATACGGGAACTTTGAATCACAGTTTAAAATTTTCTATATATTCTAGAAGTGAGTTAAAAATGTATTCACATTGTTGCATTTAATATTTATTTCATAATAAATAAATTTAATTCAATTTATTTACTTCGTGAGGTGTCTCCGTTGATTCAATATATAATAATGATATTAAAACCTGTGGCTTATTAATAAAGCTAATCTAAATAGCCTTTACAGACTTTAAAAGCCAAATAGTTATATATCTGGTTAGTTTGTGAGTTAAACTATATTAATAAGGCGCATTAATGTGACGTCATTAATTTAACTGGTAACGTCGTACTAATTTAGTCATATTGGGCATCAATGACGTCAGATACATCCAATTCGGCCTAAGGGTATAAACTAACAAATATGGCTGTCACGACTTGTGACGTAACCACTAATGCGCCGTGTAATGAATGATAATTAGTGACATAGTAAACACTTACCGTATACATAGTTCCAAATTGGTAATTCGGTGCGATCGTATTAAATGCTGTTGCGAAGAAATACGGTGGCGCCGTACCGGCTAGTATAGGCTGTGCCTGATGACCCTGTGTCAATGTACTAGTCTGCTGAGATAAGGTTGTTGGTACCGGAGAGGCGTTGTTATCGGTTCGTGCGAACCTTCCGTCTGATGATAAAGAGTATCCAACGTTGCCAAGTGCTGCTGCATCTCTGACGGTTGCCAGCGTCGTTGGCGTCTGATAACTCATATCATAGTAGGGTGTCGTCTGTGTAGGATAAATACATAGGTTCGTCACATTCGATGGTACCAAATCGACTTCACCAGAAAACTTTCCAAACTTTTTTAGTACTATTATTTTTTATTAAATACTATAGTTCAGTCTGCAGATTATTTACATCCAACTATCCTGATTGTTCAGTATCTAAACGAGAGTGGTTAGAATAACCATTACTACTCCAGTTACTCTACTAATAAGAGCAAAAAATATCAATTTGAAATAATTGTACACGTGATTCATTAAGTGCAGCAATATGCCACATCACTGGAACCACTTCTCTCATAACTTGATAAAATCGGTCAATCAAAAAGGGTTTAATATTTTGAAGTGTTTAGTGCTAGGTGATGCAATCTAACATTTACAAAATATGACTTTACAAAAGAAGTCTAAATGAAGGTGGATAAGAATTACCAACATCAGAAACGAACGTCTAGAATTTTTTGCTTAAAATCACCACTTAAATGGCGAGGAAAGCTTATTTTTG
Organism: Hermaeophaga mercurialis; assembly: GCA_951812935.1. Lineage (NCBI taxonomy): Eukaryota > Metazoa > Arthropoda > Insecta > Coleoptera > Chrysomelidae > Hermaeophaga > Hermaeophaga mercurialis. The sequence goes on from OX638363.1 coordinate 22,006,342, forward strand.
TCTACAAGAAAATCATTATAAGTTCCAAATGACTGTTACGTACACGAATACTAAGAATAGATCTTTAAAGATATTTAAAAAATAAATAACATATTTTTTTAATTAAACTGGCTACTAGATGGTGTAATGTAAAATAATAATAATCGTAATTTTGTCTTAAAAAATTTCAAAATCAATGACTATGATCAATATAGAAAAAGGTTATAAAGGTTGTGACGCTGGGTGGATATCTGATTGGCGTTGATGGATGGTTTTGAATTTAGCACTTTTTGTAAGCATTAGTTATAAAAGTAATTGTGTAAAGTGTTCTTGTTTGAGATTTCTAGATTCTGTTATGGAAATGGCCCGATTGATAAGGGAATTAATGACAGACTTGTTTTGTGCAAGATGGTGGGGCTGTTTGTACAAATATCTATCATTGTGTGTGAGTTTTTCATAGACAGAAAATACCAAAGTGCCATTAGGTCCATGAGTGACTAAGATATCCAAAAATGGTAGGGAGTTGTTTGATTTAATTTCCATGGTGGGTGTTTAGGTGGTCGAGAAGTTTGTAAATAAATGTTGCGCCTTCTATATTATTTACGTAAAATTACTAAAATTAAATATTTTAGATTGACTGATTATATTTTTTTTTCAAAGTTGTAAGACAAAATTCAAAACGTAGTATATAACAATGAAAAACTAAATATCCTATCTACATAGTCTGTAAAAAGTAAAGTTATATATATATTTATATATATATATTTATATATATATATATATATATATATTGACAGTTTGTTTTACAAATTATTTAGTTAACAATAGTAAGAAATTTAACGATTCTAAATTTTCAATATATTTTATTAGTTTCTACAATTTTAAATTTGGTAATGAAAATATTCCATGTAATAAAAGGTGAATGTAAAATAAAAACCATGTTATCAATTTATTGATCTATTTGGTAAATAACTGTAGACTGTACTATGAAATCTAAGACAGATGTTTACTTTCACTGAAAAGTATGTAAGCAAAATGAAATGAAATCGAGAGACGAGTCAATTTGATCTAATGAAGGTGAAGAAAAGCACAAGCAGAACAGAGAATGAATAGTATTAAATTCATAAGTAAGCTATGTGAATTAACTGTCAAAAAGGGGAATATAGACGACCGAAGTAAAATTTTTGTATTCCAGATATTTGTTTGAAGGTGTTTAAAATAAATATACTAAAGGTACTCGAATTTCTGAAGTGAGCCAGCTTAACGTACAATTTAAAGAGTTTTTTCAGTTTTCCGCAAATATTTCCATAACTGTTGAACGTAATACAAAGTACACAAATCATTGCTAAAATGTCACTTGTGATTAAGTTTTACCTTTATTAATTAGTCTATGAGGGTACTACACCCTCTGCCCCAAGAATATCGGCAATGGATAAAAAAACACAAATAATTAATTTACTTTTAATAAAATTTAGGATCATCACTGAATTGGTGTGGAACAAACTTTGAATTCACCTTTTGTAAACCAAGATTTTCAGTTAATATTTGATAAATTGCTGTTTTTGATATTGCAAACTCAATTCCCATGAATCTTACAAAAAAATTCTTAGAAATTTTCACGAAATCGCCCACTTTTTTAATGTTTTCTTCAGTAATTCTTTCACATGGCCTTCCCAAGAGTATCTAGCTATGTAAAAAGGGAAAGGTGAATATAACATATAATACTTCATTTAAATCACGATAAGTATAATGTGGACATAACATAGGAGTACAGCAATTAATATTTCTCAAATTTTTTCAATAGCTCTAAGTTTGATATAGACAAAATATTAAATGTGATATTAACTTTGAAGAGCATTTGCTACACTAACACGCCAAAGTGATTTTTTTAGTAAAGTCAACGAATCAATTTATTAGAAAAAATATAATAATTTTGTCCTGTAAATCTCTGGAAAATTACAGACACGCGAAAAAATTTATAGCAATTCCTTTGCTTTTGCCTAGGATCAACGATTCATATGTCCGAAAAACTGAAAAGAGGTATAATTTAAATTGGCTCGACTTTTTTTACGTCAATCTATTCACGATAAAAGAGCTAGACACCGACAACGCTGGTTTTCCAACCAAAATTAGGGATTTAACGAACTCAATATCCATAGATTCGCGACATTTAATAAATTTATCGCTAAACAAATCTCTAAAGTTCATCTAGAAATCCTTTATTATTTAAACTCATGAAAAAACAAATATAATTTATATTGTTCATTCATTTAAATTTCATATAAATCATTATCATTATAAATCAGTTATTAAGTACTAATCAATTTTTTAAGCGTTAAAGTAGCAAATCAAATGTATTAAAGAATATGCAGTTGATATAATGTCAAATATTTTGTAGATGTGATCTATTACCTCATCTAAATTAAGTCTATATGAGATTTAGCTTTTAATTTTATGAATTTAGTACCATCTTAAAGATTTATATGTAATATTAAAGTTTGAAAAAAATTTAACTTACCAGATGTGGAAGCCTCTGTTGTAATAGTTGCATTTCCTCATAAGAATAAACCGGTTGTTGGAAGTAAGGTACCTGCCCTATCATATAAGGTGTGCTCATAACAGGCGCCACACCAGGAGGAATATTTGACACAATACTGTTTGAATTTTTCGCTGCTAAAACAAATAAAATATTTAAAAATCCTTATATCTTACAAAAGAATTTCAATATAAAATATAACAAACCTAATGTAGTAGATGTTTTGCTAGTAGTAACACCAGCCTGAGATAGAGAAAGAGGAGTGGCTGTTGTGACGCTGCCCGTTGACGTCGTCTGACTGCTACTGGACGTATTCGAATTATTTTCATACGTACTACTTTCTTTGCCAATCTTGTTACTTGAAGTGTAGTTATTGTATTGACTTGTAGTCGTATTGTAACCCGAACTGTTGTTCAAACCTGTATTTTTTTAATTAAAATTATATAAGCTTCTAGTTTTAGATGAGAATGATTTGGATTTTTAAACTAATTATTTTACCCAGTGTGTAACAGGCTGTCACCAATGATTTACATCAAGAAAATGGTACAATTTTTCCAGTGGGACCTTACCCGTGCGTAATTTTCTACTAATCCTACATTTTCTGATTTCTTTGTACTCTTACTAATGATTTACGCTCAACGATTTTTAAATTTTTAATACTCTGCTGTACTATTAATATCTCTAGACATTATCTGAGTCTATATATTGTTTTTACATTTAGAGACTATTTATTGGACTTTTATATTTATTTATTCTTTTATCTCTTTTAGCTCGAAATATTTGATTAATTACGCATGTGCGTTGAAAAAAAAACAGAATTTAACTCCACCTAAAAGTAGAAAGGCTTCAGATTAATAAGTAAGATTACTACATCTATCAGTTCTTATCCTAATGTCATATTACAATGATGTCTAATTTACAATATATATGCGATATTTATACGTCATCAAAGCCGGTGTACATTTCTTTGGGGTTGTTACATGTCCATCAGAGCAGTTGTACCTCATTTTTTATTTCAAAGTACATTTCTCTAAAAATTTATCGACTCATTTGATGTGTATCTTAGTTATCATTACACACGAATAAAGATCCACTGGATTCCCTGTTTTTGAATAGTCTTCTAAATATCTATCCTAAATTTCTGCATTTTCTACTAAAATAACTTACAACTTACAATTTCTTTATCAAATCTCAACGGACCAATAAAATTTAATGCGATATTAATCAAAACTATTACGTTTAAAGAAACATTACAACAAGAAAATGCAAATAATAATTAGGTCAATTAGATAATAATGATGAAATTCGGAAGTTAATTAAAATGCTATTCGTAACGGTAACTTATTTTATCAGTTGTTTTTAAGATTTATTTTATTTACGTTCATTAAATTATCATAACGTAATATCTTTATTATATTAAGTGTTATTCAAGATAGAACCAAAACTTACCTGTGTTAGCACCATAGACAATTTGACTAGTATTTTGTGGGTAGGACTGGGTATTTGAAGAATAAGTATTGGGTTGACTGATAGAAGGGAATGCCGTTGAATTAGTGTTAGATTGGTAAGAACTATTCGATGAATACGTGCTGGGGTAGGTATTGCCGCCTGCAGCATTGTATGAACCTGGTTGGGTGTTGGAATAGCTATTCGCTTGGGGAGACACGTAGGAACTTACAGTTTGCTGTAAAAGATTTCATTAGTTAAAACATAGTAAAGTTTAAAATAAGTACAAATAGCAAACATTTTTAAACTCGATAGTTTGAATTTAATACGACTGAATAAGCTTAAACAAATATGTATCAGTAAATTTTTTTGCCGACCTTTGCTTACTTCAACGCGCATACCAAATAAAGATCTACTTAAAAGATTAATTTCAAAACTTTCGAGAGTATATCTTATATAAATACCGAAATAATTTTTTTCCGCAAAACTTGAATTACCTATGTTAATCTGATTTTTGTTTCACATTTATTTAATACATGAATAGAAGACAAATTTTGTAAGTTTAGTGCAATCTTTATGTATTTGCCATATCAATAGGCCCTTTGGCAGATTTTCAGTCTATTTATTTCTACCGGAATGTGGTTAGTAATTTGTATTAATTATGTAATTTTCTACAATATATACAATGGACATACATTATATCAAAATATATGACTTACTGTTGAGCCAGCATAAGTGGACGCATTGTAAGTATTAGATTTAGGTTGGTAGGAACTGTAAGTTGAAGTTTGAGATGAATAAGAATGACTGTCTGATTGCTTAGCGCCCAAATCTAAACCAGTCGCTGCTACAGATGATGAAGTCGACGTGTTGACCTGTGTATTCCTCGGTACGGAATTATAAGTGTTAGTCACATGATCGCTAGACTGTGGAATGGCGTCTGTGTTAGAAAGCTACAACATCCAAAAGTAAACAGTTGTTTCAGTTTTAGCATAAAAAATAAAGTTTTCACTTCATAAGCAATTAAATTATCAACCATTGATTAAATCATTTTTAAGTGGACCTTGTTTAATTCATTCTTATTAAATTTGATTAAAAAAACTACAAACATTTTATAAATACTTACACCTTGTGACAATGCGGAACTAATACTGTTTTGTGCATTGGTTTTGGGTGAATAGGCATCCAAAGAGGAGTTTTGATTAACCGAAGTGGAACCGAGATCCAAGTTCCCTCCTGCTACAGTCACTGCTGATGTACCATCTAAGGTACCCGTTTGCGTTCCACTACCATATTTCGCATCTATCCCCCCATCAAAGTTTACGCTGCTGTCCATAAGGTCCATAGCGCCGAACTGTACGTCTAAATACCCTATGCTGGAATTCAATTCGCCTGGCATCTCAACGGCGCTTGCTGGTATCTGCAAATGACATATAACCCTTTAAACACGGGAAAAATACATATAAACTTATACAAAATTTTAACACAATATTCAGAATGCCAAAATCATCTTAACCAACAAACGGTTCTAGCAACTTTATACATTTCAATAAAAGACTTACTGATAGTAGAGTTACCTTCACCAATTTGCCAGTCAGTCTCGTCATCGTTCATCATAAAAAAAGGAGCGAGGTAAAGGTTGTTAATTCCACATTAATAAATGAAATAAGGGCATACTTAGAATAGTTTATGTATTGTTTTCAGTTGACTTCATATTGTGTCAGGTTTCATGACAACAGAATGGGAATTTTTTCCTTTGAAGTAAATATGTTCTTAGACAGTCAAAATGAAATATCATGAAACGTATCATACCTTACACTAACAATGTAATTGAATGTATCAATATTTCCAATTAATTCATTACGCGACTATTTTGAAATTGCAGTTATAACAGTACTCTAAATTTAATAAATCAATAATGTGTTTTTTCTTACTTTAGAAGGAGGTGGAACTCGAGCTCTCTGGGTTTTTGTTCTTGTAGGTTGTTGTGTAGTCGCAGACTCTTGTCCTCCTACATAAGCGCTATGTTGAAAACTGTTGGTGTCAGTGCCATATTGGTTGGAGTTAGCTTGAGAACCATATTGTTGAGTAGCAGATACATAGGACTGAGAAGCCGCGTTACTACCAAATTGACTTGCTGTTCCACTGTTATACTGAGGTGTAGCATTACTGGTGTACTGATTGGTAGCAGATTTTTCGTAAGTTTGGCCTTGATACACCTGGCTTTGGTATGTTTTATTGAGACCGTCGTTATTTTGCTGAAGCTACAAAACGCAAAAACATTTTGTATTGTAATAAATAAAAAAGTAAGCTTTAAATAGTTTAGACATCAATTTAAGCACAAACCTGTGAAAAATACTGAGTTTGCGCTGCTGTAAGACTACCAACCATTGGCGGCACTGGACTCTGAGATGGCCGTTGCAAACCATGCTGTCCTAATTGTAAAGTTTGACCTAATTGATCGTTTCCAAACGTTTGGTCATGCATCGCGTTCATTGAACTAGGTTGTTCAGACACTTGATCCATGGCAGCTGCAGGAATGCTAGGGGTAAATACTTTTGTGTCAGCTAAACTACCCTGGTACTCTTCAGTTGACCATTCATCAGTGCCTGGAAAATCATCCACCCAATTATCGTCCTTGGTATGATTGGTGACAGCGGTACTATTATCCCAAGTGTTTGAATTGTCCCATGTATCAATTGGTTTGTTGTACGCGTTGCTACTACTCCTGTTATTTCTTGGTAGGTACCTCCCACCCGCTCTACCTCCGCCCCTGCCGCCACGACCACCCCCGCTTCCTCTAGAACCACCACCAGGTCTACCCCTTCTGTCCCTGTCGCCACGAGGGCGGTCTCCGCGGCCGCCCCCCTCTTCCAAATTACGGTCGTTTTCGAGACGTTCACGACCACGCCAACCACGGTTATTTTGCCGCCCACGATTACCACCACGTGGTTTTTCCTTATCCCCTTGAGCGTTTGTTGCAGGAGGAGCTGCATCATTCCATTCATCAACAGGAGGCGCCTCATCAGTTTTTTCTTGCTTGCTGGCAGAGGCTTGTCTATTCTTTTTCTTTTTTACTCGAGTTTCCCATTCACCCTGTAAATTTTTAAACATTATTGTAATTCACACAATATATTTTATCCCACACTATAATCCGACTTTTCACAGCACCGGATTTTAAAGATTTTAGAAATATCCAATAAACAAGTCGACCCTAATAGGCTCTCCTACTAATCAATCCTTGGGTTATAGTTTAAGCAATCAAAATTGTATTGACAACTTAGAAATTTGAAATCATCCTCTCTTAAATACGTCACATAATAAATTAATTTTTACTAATAGGCAGAACTATCAGAGCTGTAAAGAAATTTGTTTAGGCTACACTGTCTTAGAATTGTTTACTCTTTATGTGTAGCAAATATGTCCTTTATAAAAATGTTAACAATCAATCGATTTTTTGTTTTATTTTAACATAAGATAGTCTATTGATATACAGATTTCTTTACCTGTATACTTGTTAATGAACTAAAGTGAGTCTGTATGTTTATAAATAATAACTAGCCCTGATATTTCTTATAACTACCTGCCTGTGATGTATATAATTTTAAGAGAAATTCTTAAAATTCGTAATACCGAATATAATAAAGAGTAAAGTAAAAATTAATGTATTCGTTAATGAGAGTTGGCATTTAAAACAATTAGGGTATATAAATTTTACAGCATTTAAGATAATTTTTTATTAATTTATTTTTTTTGCTAAACTAACCTTTTCTAGGTTATAGTTCTTAAATAATTATATTTAAATACTTGCTATTTTAAATTTCTGTAATATATATTTTTTATATTGTATATATATATTCTTTAAATTTTGATACCTCATATGTAGATAAATTGAATTCAGAGATTGGATTTCAGTGGTATATCTTTTAGAGAATAGCAATACAATTTCAGTAAGAAGGCAGATTGAGCATTTTATTTTAAATTAAAATTGGATTAGTTCCTTACTGAATGGAACTTAGATTGACTTGTCATATTTATCTTAGGTTTAATTATTCAAGCAACAGTGTAAAATTAAAATCAAACAGAAAATAGTATTGCTTAACAATGATTTGTATGTAAACAAGCAGTGAAAAAAAAAAGAAAAGAAAATTATTATATTTAGTAAAAATCTACTTCAATACTTATTCTATTAAAACATAGGCTCCATTTTAGTTTATAACCACAATATATACCATATTTCATATTTTATTATTTAAGAAATTGCTTTTTCCTAAATTTGAGTCACATACTTGCCACGAAAATATTAATATAACTAATTTTCATAAAATAATTAATATGGTTTATTATTGATTATCAAAATTTTAAAAATGCAAAAAAATTCATTTGAATATCAAATGTTAAACTTATAATGGAGCGAAAGCATGTAAAACTAGAAAACATTATATATAAAGGAGTACTTTGTATTACTTATTAATAAAATATATATCAATAACAAAAATTAGTGAAAATGTTATTGGACTATATTTTTATTGCAATTATATCTGTTATTTTAAATATATTTGACGTTTACATTTTGACAAAATATCACCAGAAAACTGCATCTAGTTTTTTAAGGGTTATTTAATATTAAAAATCGTGATTAAGATTATTCATTATAAAAATGGGTTTCAGACAAGTAGAGTTATTTTTCAACCTAGCTAATTATATTCAACTATGAGATTATAATCTAGGAAGATTAAATCTATTTTCTATAGAAGAAGCCGTAATTATTCAATCATTATCCATAACAAATTCTTTTAAAAACTATAACAATGTTAAAATAACTGTTTATAAAGTTATGATCTTAAATTTATGAATCAATTCATCAATTCAATGAAAAATAAACTAAGAATTTTAAACAGTGAAACAATGATTCATATTTTTACACCGTATTTCCTTTATGTGAATAACCATTAAATAAACGAAATAGTAATTGTATAACAATGTATTAAAACATCGAATTATTTTTATTACAATACCAGCATAAATTTATATTTTCGTAAAAATAGGGAATTAAATCTATGGATTTAATACTTACAGGGCTCATTTCTTCATACAACATGTTTATGGCCAAATTCGCATCAAAATTACATTCTTGAAGTGCCAGACACACTTCTTCCTCAGATCTTTTGGTCATTTCTATCAACTGTTTAACTTTAATACTAGGATCTTCATTTTTGGAATTAACATCTCTGTGTTGTTGTTTATCACCTCCTTTTCCTATAAATTAGCCAATTTGTAATTGTTTACTTCTACCGATTAATACAACTTACCTTTACCATCTGATTTCTCTGATTTTTGAGATTTATCAGACTTCACGCCTTTGCCACCTTTGGAGGTGGCTTTATTACTTGAACTCATCTTTTTTTGTACAGTATGTACAGAGGTACTATTTACAAGCTAACTGCAAGATAGAAGATATAGCAATAAATATCTATTTTGACAACAAATGTCTTAAAAAAAATTTAAGAACTGGTTTGTATATGTCTCATCTTATGACAAAAAAATAGTTTTCTTAATCAATAAACACATCTGATAGACAGTGAATACGGCGCAACTAATGAATATAAATATAAATAAACAAAGTAATCAGTTTTTGCTTTTATGGATAACAAATATAGTAACAATGTAACGGCAACATCGCAGGTATTACCACAAAGGGTGTTATAAATATAGATATTGTTTGTGTAAATTAAGTGAAATTTTTAATATTTTTTATTTGTTATTACCAAACACCAGAGTTATTCACAATTTTTTTTAAAGGGTCACAAAACCATTTTTATCACCATGTGGAAAGACGCCATTTCCAAAACTGACAAGCTTAAGTTTGTTGAGACTAATGCATTTAAATATGTAAAATTATCCAAATAAAAATAACAACTATTTTTATGTTATAAAGAACAAACATATACCACCTGTAAATTAAAACTTATTAAATCACTTTCACCCACAATTGTTTTTTAATAAATTCAGAATGCCGTTAACCATACCTGATTATAACAATCCACAAAAGCGCTAGGCGCTACGGGTCAACAGAATAGCCAACTCGAAAATTAATAAAATGGCGCCAATTTTAATTTAGAATGTGAATTTTAGACATTTATTCAAGTATACGATAAAAATAAGTTAACTATATAGATGCTAGATAAAAAATAATTAAAACTACAGCTATACATAATTAAAGGAAGTAACAGCACTAGACTTTTACATTAATTAACGATAAGCTTAACACGGTCAACAGAAGTTCGTGTTTAAAATAACATAATCTCCATTAGAGTAAATAAATAAATAATCTTTCAAATTTAAATCGCTAAAATTCAACTACTTTTAAAAATCGTATATTAGGTATTAACCAATGAATTAGATACAGGGGTTTTGACCACAAACCTAGATCTCGTAAATATAATATATTTGGAATGTTAAATAAAAACTATCGCTCATTTTGGTCGCCATTATCGGCCAAAACTGTTATGGTAACACTGGACCAGAGATGGTTACAAAAGACATTTGTTTGTCCTATGTTTATTTATCTTCTTTGCAACGTAAGCTTAATGCTGATTAAGTTTTGAAGTAAAAATTAAACTGATACGACAAACAACTTACAAATTATTTATGGAAATATATGCCTTTATTTCCAAAATTAAGCGTTTATAATAATCAACGTTCTTATTTGAACCAAAATTACGGAGTGATACTTCCAGGAGTATTACAACATCAAAAAGTTGGTATAGTTTGCTTAGTAAGCTCATTCCCGAAAACTCTTATTAAGTGAACTAAGACTTCTAGAAGGGGGGTTAATGATTATCCATTTTTAAAGGTTCCTTTGACAGAAGTTTAGATGTGTAACTCCCACTTCACTCAACCACATATGCTATTTTGTGGAATAGTTTTTTCCCCTTTTTGTGGTATATTTATATGCCATTTTCTTTAAGTAAATATTGAAATAAGCTCTTCTATATAATTCCATATAAAAAAGGTACCTACTCTTGATGCACCTATGAAAATTCATTAGAGTAAAGACTAAATGGTTTTTCACCATAAGATGTTCTTACTAAATTCTATATACTAACCTCCTACTCTAAGCTTCCTTTCTTTTAATGATCGGCCTGATTCTAAGGTAATCTTAAGAATTTAAAATGATTAAAAATGTCATGTTTTATAAAGAGGTATAAAATTTCAATTTTAAATCCTAGATCTTTGCGAAATTATCTTTAAAAAACTAATTTAATGAATCCTCTTTGGCTTCTTTTTATTAAGCGTTTTCATAAATTATTTTATTAAATAAACTAATTATTTTTTGATGATCTGTCCTTGAAAAACTGATGAAATTTTTACCTGTACCATACTATAATAAGTATACCATCACAAGGAGGATTTTTTCTTTTATTATTTATACTCATTAGTTGATAGGATCGGTATGAATTTCTCCCGTTTTACAAATTGTATTTAAAAATATTTAAGGTTAATCAAATAAAAAGGAAGTATTTTATTTTGGGTAGATTAGGTACAAAAAAACTTACAGTCATTTAAAACTCAGCAGAGAAAACCGCAACAATCCGTCCACTTACAATAAATCTGAAATATTTTAAAAAAATTCAGTTTCTCCAAAGTACAGTGGACTTTGGCTAATATATATTTCAAAAGATTCCTTCTACAGGTAGGTTTTTATTCTTGATGAAGAACATTTTTTCTTGCAAAAATCAACTCCAAATCCAACCACTTGCGCCTGATAGCTACTCCTATAAAAAAAAATATTATATAGTAGCTGGCAGGGTTCTTTATTCTCTGAACATCTAAATATATCAAATTAGTTTTTGAAAAAAAATTTTATCTAATCAAATGTATCCAATGACATTAGTTAACTCATACAAATAAAACACTTATTGATCAAAGCAAGATCTTATGTATTTACCCCTGACAACCGATTCCAATGGGTTCGTTTATTACCATGGAAACGTTTTAGTTTTGATGTTTTAAAAATTATTTGGTTATAATACTGATAACGAAGTTGGTAAAATAATTAATGTTTTGATTATTTCTTTAATGACGAAATTATAATTTTTAATTTTATCATTCATAACACAGGTTAAAATTTCAATTTTGGTTCATTAAAAATATTTGCTGTAAATCATTTAGATGTGGAAGTACATTATGATGTGTACAGTATATACTAGGAAGGTAAAGTATTAACCATCCACCACTAACTACGTACAAGACTATAGTAAAAAAAATAAAGTTATTTGAAGAGACAAAAAGCGATATTTATAAAAATTAGGCCACTGTGTCGATGTTGATGGATGGTGAGGTTTTCGCGGTGTTCTTTCTTTCTCACCTTTAATAAAAGTATAAAAGTCTTTAAACAAGTACGTTATGTACAATATAAACTATAAAATAAATCTGTAACTAGACCAACTACAAAGAATACCTACAAAATTTAAAATGTAAAATAAAAACATGAACGTTCCATAAAATTAAACCCTAACAGGAATTTATTCTTATATAAAAGAACATTCTAATCTCATATTTTAAACTTTTTATTTTAATTTATATTAAACATTTATTTCTTTGAGTCGTTTTTACTATTCAATTCCAGTTTACAATATATATTTAAATTTTACAATAATCAATTTAATTTACAATACATTTTTCAAAAACTAAATAACAGCTTATGTTAACAATTAGACATAAATATATAAATTAATCTTTTTCAGTATGTTACATTGTCCCGTGATTTTATGTACAATGTACAAATATTATAATAATTTTTCCATGAATATATGTAAAGAGAATCACGATACTCGGGTACTTATGTCGTCGACTCTCTTAAAGTTTGAATGTCCCGCGTCACCGATAGCGAAGTAGATAGATGGCGGTAGAGGAGTAACCGAAACTCGAGAGGATGACGAGCGGATTTTTGGGAGAGAAGAAAATTTAATATAACGATTTGAGAAACAGGTAGAAGAAGAGTTATAACTAAGGAAATAACATACCTACTGGAATAAGAGCTTTAAATGTTGTTTCTTTTGTTCTACAGGTGAGAACGTAAATAATTACCTGGCTTTGTACATATTGTAAATAAAACTTTTGTTCTACAGAGAAACGCAATTGAGCTTTATTCTAACCTCAAAATTTGGATAAGAAGAAACTTATTACATACAGGGTGTTACTATATTCGACCGACAACGATTTACCCCAGAGAGCTCTCGTTAATTGATGAATTTTGATATGGGAACATAAACCCTTAAAGGGCTTAGTTTCCGAGATAGAGGGTGTTAAAAGTTTGAAATCAAAATTAAAAATTTGTCATAAATCAGAAACGCCTCCAAATATTTTTTTCAAATTTGGTGACCAATATGCTCTTTAAGAAAGTAATATTTTAACATAAACTGACTTTTGAAAAATTTAACCAGTGGCGCGCTATCAGGGTTTGTGGCAACTTTTATCCCCCTATCTTTTACGCCACTGGAACAAATATTTTTTTTTAAATTTTTTTAAATTTTCTGTTCATTTTTAGGTAAAAAAGTAATAACCTTTTATGGAGCTAAAATGAACGGTGTTGTAGATATTTGATTCTGAACAAAAGTCTGCAAGTACTTAGATAATTCACAAATTATGATTTGTTGTGTAATTTGCCCGTCGGCGTTTTGCTAAACAAGTAAGTATTTGCTTTTAATCCATAGTATTAATTCGATTTCGAATAATAACTAAGCGTTAGGCGTTAGTTGAAAAAAGAATACATGCTATTTCTGAAATTTTCTGAGAACTTGATAAAAGCAAAAATCACAATAACGCAAAAGCTATCAAAATTAAATTCAAACAAATGTATTAGATACAACAATAACAAAATTGACAAAATTACAATAGTTGTTCAAACTGTCGGCCGTTTACTTGTAAGCACGTTCTACACCGTTTTCTCATTGAAAAACGTGTTTTTGAGAATAACTCCGGATTGGACTGAATGAGTTCTGTCGCAGCTTGAATTCTCGCTATTAGATCTTCTTCAGTTTCAACGATGGTTTCGTACACTAAGGACTTCATGTAGCCCCAGATAAAAAAATCGATAGGGTTTAAGTCGGGTGACCTTGGAGGCCAACATTGGGGTCCACCCCGACCAATCCATTTTTCTCTAAATCGTCTGTTTAGGAAATTTCTAGCACTTGCAGCAAAATGAACAGATGCCCCATCGTGCTGAAACCACATGTGTTGTCTAATATTTAACGGTACATTTTCCAACAATTCATCTAACACTTCTTCCAGAAACCGCGTATAAATATCTCCATTTAATTTACCAGGGAAGGCATTTTTAATTCCAGAAACAGTCACGTTTGGGATGAAGAAAATCCACACTCTGTTCGTGAACGTGGATTTCAGCATAAATTTTCGGTGAATGTGTGGGTGGGTATGGTTGGGGATTGTTTAATCGGGCCTTACCTTTTTCCAAATAAATTAAATGGAGATATTTATACGCGGTTTCTGGAAGAAGTGTTAGATGAATTGTTGGAAAATGTACCGTTAAGTATTAGACAACACATGTGGTTTCAGCACGATGGGGCATCTGTTCATTTTGCTGCAAGTGCTAGAAATTTCCTAAACAGACGATTTAGAGAAAATAGGATTAGTCGGGGTGGACCCCAATGTTGGCCTCCAAGGTCACCCGACTTAAACCCTATCGATTTTTTTATCTGGGGCTACATGAAGTCCTTAGTGTACGAAACCATCGTTGAAACTGAAGAAGATCTAATAGCGAGAATTCAAGCTGCGACAGAACTCATTCAGTCCAATCCGGAGTTATTCTCAAAAACACGTTTTTCAATGAGAAAACGGTGTAGAACGTGCTTACAAGTAAATGGCCGACAGTTTGAACAACTATTGTAATTTTGTCAATTTTGTTATTGTTGTATCTAATACATTTGTTTGAATTTAATTTTGATAGCTTTTGCGTTATTGTGATTTTTACTTTTATCAAGTTCTCAGAAAATCTCAGAAATAGCATGTATTCTTTTTTCAACTAACGCCTAACGCTTAGTTATTATTCGAAATCGAATTAATAGTATGGATTAAAAGCAAATACTTACTTGTTTAGCAAAACGCCGACGGGCAAATTACACAACAAATCATAATTTGTGAATTATCTAAGTACTTGCAGACTTTTGTTCAGAATCAAATATCTACAACACCGTTCATTTTAGCTCCATAAAAGGTTATTACTTTTTTACCTAAAAATGAACAGAAAATTTAAAAAAATTAAAAAAAAATATTCAAACAGTGGCGTAAAAGATAGGGGGATAAAAGTTGCCACAAACCCTGATAGCGCGCCACTGGTTAAATTTTTCAAAAGTCAGTTTATGTCAAAATATTACTTTCTTAAAGAGCATATTGGTCACCAAATTTGAAAAAATATTTGGAGGCGTTTCTGATTTATGACAAATTTTTAATTTTGATTTCAAACTTTTAACACCCTCTATCTCGGAAACTAAGCCCTTTAAGGGTTTATGTTCCTATATCAAAATTCATCAATTAACGAGAGCTCTCTGGGGTAAAGCGTTGTCGGTCGAATATAGTAACACCCTGTATATGATTATCACTAATAAATTATTTATATTGCAATGAGAATGTTTTTTCGTTATTGGCATTTCTTATTATTATTTTTAAGATATTGTATATTTTAGATCCTATCACAGTAGCAAATCTCTGATTGTTATCATTTTTTGCCTGGTAAAATATATATGGTCAATGTAACTTTTACGTTTTAATTTGAAATAATATAAACAACTTTTACGAAAATAAAGAGATCTTACATTTAACATAGTTTTATAATACAATAAAGATGTAAAGTCGTTCCATTATTGTTGCAAAGTGACTAATTGTATACAAATGCTTCGCATGGAAATAAATTCTTATAGCATGTAGTTTTATATCTATAAATTGTGAAATTATTATTAACTCCTTGTAGTATTTTCATACATATGCTAAACGAACGGTTAGTCACTTTGCATCAATAATTGAAAGTCTTTATATTTTGTTTTTCTGCCGATCCCTGTGGTCGAATGAGCGGGGAACCGACATTCGGCCTCCGGGTTCAAGTGCCGACGTGGGCATGGCTGTGGTATGAATATGTGTGAATGTATAGAAAATATGTGGATGGAATATTAGAAACATAGTGTCTGGTTGCATGGCTAACGCCGAGTGCCAACAAAAAAGAAAATTTTGTTCTTTTAATATGTTACCCTTAAAATATAATTTTGAATTACGTTTAATGGTTGTGGCATATTTTCATAGAGCCCACCCATGTTAGTATACCGTATCTTATAAAAGATTCTACCAATGCGTGATATATTGCAATTAACGTTTTACACTTGCGTGCATAGAAATCGGCCCACTTGTAATGGGCTTCTGGACAACAAGAAAATACATTATTCATTACTTACTATTTATTTGGAGAAATATACAAGTTAACATTATATTATTTATAGAAATAGAATTTGTGAATTTCAACGTTATTTTAATTAATATTTCTTTTTGAACTGTTAGGTTAAACTTGCTGCGATACCAAGAATATGAATGAATATCGTCCATTTACAATAAGATTCCTTTTTATTAAGTCGGGTCTATCTTGTTTTCAAAAACCATTTATTTGTATTTGACTATGATAACAGGTTTTGGGAAATTATGATTCTAACAGTTTGTTGGTTTAACAATAGATAACAAACTTTCTATGTGGAATTTGTCTACGTTAATAGGAAAATTTAAGTGTTAATATTCAAAACAAAATAGTTATACAAATCAGTTAGTATATAACAACAAAATATAGTGAATGTTCTATTTAGGTTGGTACATTACACACTGTAAAGTTTTAACTATATTTTGTTTCGAATCTATTTACGAGATCAAGTAAAAATGTATGCCTTTTAAACGACAATTTAATATGCTCTGACATGAGTCGAAATTTATCAAAAGTACGTATTGTTTTTATATGGTTTATACATCGGTAAAGAAATGAAATGTTTATGTTGTGGTTATAACGAGAATAACAAACTTGTGACAGATTGAAATGATTGCTTTTGCCATTGAAATTGCACCTTATTCGTTTGTCGTCTTTTCATTAGTTTTCAAGTGTGTTACTACTTGGCAAATCTCGCTTTGAATATGAAATCGCCACGCCTTTCTACGCGCGGTAGCAAAAGGGATCAGGCTAGTCCGATAAACAAGTATACTTAACTTCAATGGTCATTTCTATTGCACCTGACTGACTGTAAAATTTACCCAAATACTACCCTCTTTGTCGACCGAATACTTTCTGATTCTAACTTCGCACACCTCATACATTTTTAGTAATTGAGAGCTAGTTTTGCCAATAGTTTAATGCATGCGATACACCGTAACAAGTCTCTCGAATAATTGCTCGAAAATGGACATAGTCGGAGCTGTTGCTCAACAGCTGTATATGACACGCGCAGCTGTTCGAAGAATGTACCAACGTTATGAGGAGACTGGATCCTTTCATAGGCGACCTGGAAACTGCAGATAGCGATATACAACGGATCTTGATGACCGCTTTATTGTGCCAACAAAATTAAGAAATCGTCGCTTTAATGCGGTTCAAGTGCAACAACAGCTCCGTGAAGTACGAGGAGTGGATATTAGTCAGTGGACAGTAAGAAGAAGACTTACGGATCGTAACCTGACTTTTAAAACACCTGCACGTCGGTCAAAATTTACCCTAGCTCATCGTCAAGTATATCTGCGTTTTGCACGAGAGCATCTGAATTAGACATTGGGACGGTGGGAGTATGTTCTGTTCTCAGATCAAACCAGAATATGGCAGCGACCGAAAAAGAAAAGTGTACCGGAGACAAGGAGAGCAATTTGCAAAATGCTGCATTGAAGAACGGATTGGTTATGGAGATGGTTCTTGCACGATCTGGGATTCAATTTCTATAGAAGCACGAACCAACCTTGTTTTTATTCGTAGAGCCGACCGTTGTCACAGGAGAGGTGGTTTAACGAGTGCTAGATACATCGAGGAGCTTTTAGCAGTTCATTTGGTACCTCACGTCGACTACATTGGATGCGAATTTATTTTTATGCATGACAATGCTAGGGCGCCCACCGCTAAAATCGTCCACGATTACATTACAGAAGTTGGTTTCGGGTTATGGAATGGCCAGCATCCAGTTCAGACCTAAATCCGATCGAACATGTATAGGATGAGCTAAAACGAAGAATTTTTGCTAGACCCCGTGCCCTAAACCTCGATCCCAGAGCTTATTGATGTAGTAGAAGAAAAGTGTCTTAACATCCCACAAGAAACAATATCGAACTTGATTAGATCTATGCGTAATCATATGAGATATGTTATTAGGGCAAGACTAGGTCCTACCCATTCGATATTGTAATACGAACGGGAGAGGGTACACTCGCCACGACTACGGTCAATGACAGTAGGGTACCCTCTCCCCATACATTTATGATGACTGATGACACTCATCCATTCATTCTTTAATTCATTTTAATGCTTTTATAACTTTCTTTTTTATAGAGTCCCAATTCAACAATTTTTTGAGAGCATTCCAAAAGATGACTGGTTCAAACTTTTAAGTTGTAGAAGCTTCTGTTACAAAAGTGCATTGATGCAGGTGGTGATTACTGATTACTTTGAACATAAATAAAATAATTTTCCTAAAAAGACAATGTAGGTTGTAGGTTTCTTGTATCTCAAAATATATAGTGTGGCTCTCGTATTAAATTAATAGGTATAATTAATTAGACATATTTTTAGTGGATCCACTTTTAAAGATTGACGTAATAATAGTGATTTTCATTTTCTTGGGAACTTTTCCGGTTTCAAAAATTAAGTTCATTATATACTCGTGGCGATGCACGAATTATATTTTCTCGATGGAAAATAACTTTTAAAAATCAAAAATTTTACTTTATTATACAATTAAAACTTTTACACAGATTATATATTCTAACAACTACGAATGATTTTTACTGACTGCCTCTGCAGTGCAATTTGTCTATTTATAAGTTCTTTCTAATGTCTGAATAAGCACTTCACAATAAAAAGAGTCTATTGTTGGTGGATGACATAATTCCTACCCTCGAAGATTCGGCTTCCGATGTCACAGAGGAAGATGAATGTCTTGTAGCTCCAGGGTAGCGTTTTGGGTTTGACGTCGTCCACGGACGTGTTTTGAATACCTTCGGAATAACAAAATTATAAGGGAGAATATCAGAATGAGATAAACAACAATCGTCCATATGCTGGGTACCAAAGGGATGATATCTGCTTGAAGTTGTGGTTGATTATGGATGATGTTTTCCCTAATGGATTGAAGATCTTCCAGGATGATTCGTTGTAAGCTAGTATGGGATATTGTCTCAGATTGTCTTAGCGGCTGGTCACTAATGGATGGAAACAATACAGGTTGTTTTTCGTTAGCTATTAATTCTTCATTCAGGATGGTTTCTTCTAAGGTGGTGAGTTTACAATGTACGGGAATCGTGGCCAACTGCGTTCCAATCAGTTGCATGGTTTCTTCTTGGGAACTGCAGCTGAGAGTTACGGTATTGACTTTTGGTAAAATTAAAATCCATTGATTGGTTCCTTCAAGCCTTTGGATTGTCGGATAGGATATTGTGATGAGTCTCTGGTGACAGGCGACTGGGACTTCCTGACGGAGGAGTTGAATTTCGCAAGAAACGTTATGTCTAGCTTCTTGAAGACTGACGGGTTCGCAGATATAGCTTTTTTCGGATACTTCGGTGCAAGGTTTATTCATAAATGAGTAGTACAATTTATTATGAATAATAAATTTATTTTCAGACATAATTACCTTAAACTGACCCTGTTTTGGAATGGGTACAGGATAGAGGTGATATAGGTTGAATTCGTGGGGCAATGTGACTGGTATATGCAAGATAAAAGTTATTTTGTTATTTAGAATAAAGCAAGATACTTTTATAATATTTTTGAATAATAATACATTATCTAGAGTTAATTCAATAGGTATTTGAGGTTTACTTGAGTTTTTGAATATATCCTTTAAAAGTTTGTATAATTCTTTGATAGTAATTATACTGGGATGCAAAATTTTTAATTGTGCTGCGGTTAATGCATTTTCTATATCTTGTAAAAGGGAATTTATTATTTCAAACATATTGATTAATTCAATTAAGGTGTCCTTAATAAATGTACTTTGTTGAAAATTAACTTGGTTCTGTACTATGGTTTCTATTGAAGTAATTTTATTTTCTAATATTTGCTGATTGTCATTTAAAATATTTATAGTTTTATTAAATTTATCGATTAAGGATATTGCTAATGAATTTTGGGTTACAATTGATTTTTGTAGTTCGTTCTGATTTGTTTGAAGTTGTCTAATCAAGGTTTCATATCGTTCTCCATCACTGGCATCTAAATTACCTGTAATGGATTTAAATATTGATCCTAAACCATTAATTAAACCTCTTTTTAATCGTTGGGGATGTGGTAATATTTCGGATAATTTAGTCTCTATATTATTTTCTAAAAATTTCAGAATTTTTAAATAATGTGACATATTTGTAAACCATATTGGGTGTTGTTGAATAATTTTATCTAAATTGGTAATTTTTATCTTTAATTTGTTGATTTCATTAATTATTGGATTTAAGTCATGATAGTAAATTAGTAAGTGATAATAGTCAGTTACTTTTGTCGTTCCTAGTTTTAATGGTATTAGTCCTGGATTGTCTTCGATATTTCTGATTGTTATAGATTCCTGAGCTCCGAGGATGCTCGGTAACCTAAAAATAATTTATTTAATTATTGAAGGAGTATAGTCGTTTAAGAGGACGTTTAATATTACTCATATGAATTTTTCCATGTTTAGAGGTGGTTATAGTTTTTTATTAACTGTCCTAATATTTATTGGTTCATGGAATTTATTCGCACTTTTTTGACGTTTGGTATTTTTTATGTAAGCCTTGGGGTAAGGTTCAAATATTTTAGGGTCTTCCCGACCTACATTAGTTTTTTCTATATAGTCTTTCTTCTTGTCGCGTAAATCTTCGTTTATTTTTGAGTATAATAATTTAGTTCGGTCTTTATGTTGATTTACGTAGTCATTTAACATTATTTTATCAATTTCTAAATTGAAAGGGTCATTGTTAGTAATATGTCCGTTGATTATATCTGATGGTTTTAACTTTGTCATTGAATGTATTGTATTATTATAAGCTAAGATAGCATAAGTCATTTTTGCTTTCATTGGCGTACTTGAAAATCCTTGCATGTTTAATAATCTTAAATGTTCAATTATTGTGGAATGAAATCTTTCTATAATTCCGTTCGATTGAGGTTGATCAGGAGAGCAGAAATGAATTTTGATTTTATGGAGTGATAAGAGTTCTGTTATAACGGAATTTTTAAATTCTGTTCCATTATCTGTAATTATTTGTTTTGGGATACTGTGATGTGAAAAGAATTTTATTAGATTGTCGGCTACTTCAGTGCCTGAAGTGGCATTTATGTAGTATGCTTGAGCGTACTTAGAAAAACTGTCAATTATTGTAAGGAATTTTGTCTTTTCGAATGTAAACGTATCCATATGTATTATTTCAAAGGGTTTTGTTGCTGTGGGTGAAATGTTCATTTGGATTTTAACGGGGTGCCGGTCGTATTTACACTGTTGGCATAATTCGCACTCATTTATAAAGGTTTGAATAGCTTTTTTCATATTAGGCCAATAGAATTTATCTTTGATTCGATTTAGAGTTTCTTCTATTCCGCGGTGATTCGATTTGCCTTCATGATAATTTTTGATTGTATCATGTATGTCTTCGTTATCTAGAACGTCTATTAATTTTTTATTACATCTTATCAATTTAATTAAAGATGACTTGAAATGTGTTTGTAAACATACCGAAAAGATTTCATATAAATTTGGATCTTCAAAATATAAGTAATATTTAACTTCAGGTGCTATGTATTCTTTTATAAAATTGACAATATCATTTTCAGTATTATTTTTTGAAATTTGTATATAAAATCTTTGTTTGTTACCAAACAAAACTTTTAATTTTGGTTTTGCAGGTGAGTGAAGTACTGAATCTATTATTATCTGATTTTTACCATAATTTACGGCATAGTCTGTTATGGGAATATCTACTATGGGGTTTTCATCAAAATTTGAATGTACGGTGTTGTCTTTGTCTGAGTTAACTGGTCTATCATCATTATTGTCGTTAATGTCATTGTCTTCTAGTTCCGGTATAGGAACTTCGTCTAAATTTACAATCATTGAAATTTCGTCTAGGTCTGGCTGTAATGTGTTATTTTTTTCAAATTGTTCAGGTTCTTTGGAAGTAGATGGGGGTGGTGTTTCAAGACGTTTGTTAGGGCTATTAAAAATTGGTCTTTTTTCGTAGTTTTCCGTTTCTGTTAAGATTTCATCTACTGTGGTCCAAAAAGAATCTTTTTCATTAGTTTCTTTAGTATGAATTTCTATTCGTGATAATGCATCAGCATTTAGATTAGTTTTACCGGTTTTATAGAGTATTTGATAATCATATTCTTCTAACTTAATTCGCCATCTTAAAAGTTTAGAATTGGGGTCTTTTAGAGAAAATAACCATTGTAAGGGTTTATGGTCCTTAATTATAAACAATTTGCGCCCGTATAAATAAGGACGGAAGTACTTTACTGCGCAAACAATTGCTAACAATTCCTTTTCTATGGTCGAATAATTTTGTTCGGAGCTGTTCAATGTTCTTGATGCGTAAGCCACCGGTAAGTCTTGTCCTATGGTGCCTTGTGAAAGTACGGCTATAGCTACATTAGATGCATCTGTAGTAAGGTTAAAAGTTTTGCTAAAATTGGGGTACTGAAGTATTGGTTCATTTATAAGTAAATTTTTACAAGTTTCGAAGCATGTTAGATATTCGTCGTTAAGTTCAATTTTAGCTCCTTTTTTGAGGCACTTTGTTAACGGTTTAGTTACTTTAGCAAAATCTTTTATGAAACGTCTATAATATCCTAATAATCCTAAAAATCCTTTAATTTGTTTAGGTGTTTTTGAATGGCTATAATCTTATCAGGGTTAGGCTTAACACCGTCTGGGGTTACAATGTGGCCTAAATATGCTGCTTCTTTTCGAAAAAATTCGGATTTGGTTAACTGTACTTTAAAATTTGCTTCTCTTAATCTTCGAAATACTTTACGTAATTTTTCTATGTGTTCCTGAAGGGAAGTCGAATATACGATAATGTCATCAAGGTATACTAGACAAGTTTCATCTTGTAGACCTCTTAGAATATTATCGGCAACTCGTTGGAAGGTAGCTGGCGCTCCTTTTAATCCGAAAGGCATGCGTAAAAACGGTGTTTTCAATGTCTTTTTCATTCATTTCAATTTGATGATATCCGCTTGCTAAATCTAGAGTTGAAAAATATTGACATTTTCCTATTTTATCTAATAAATCTGTAATATTTGGTAACGGGTATCTATCATCAATTGTTTTTTCATTTAGTTTCCTATAATCTATTACTACTCTATAGTGTCTTTCACCTAAATTATTAAGTTTCTTTGGGATTACCCAAATATTCGATCGCCAAGGGCTATTACTAGGTCTAATTATATTTGAATCTAGCATTTTTTTGATTTGATTTGTTACTTCTTGTTTATACACAAAAGGGTATCTATAGGTTTTGCTATACACGGGTATTTCATCAGTCGTTCGAATGTTATGTCTTATCTTATTAGTAAAAGTAAGTGGTTCCCCTTCTTTATAGAAAATATCTTGATATTCTAAACATAATCTAATTATTTGTTCTTTTTCTTCTTTATTCATATGATTAGTTCTAATATTGTTTATATCGAGTGGATTATTAACAATCGACTTATTATGAATTTAAAAATGTTGAATGTTGTTTTCTTCAAATTTTTCAACTGTAATTGGTTCAGAAAAATCTAAAGTTACGCTACTGATAGAATTATTTATAATTGTTGTGAGTGCACAACCATCTTTTGCTGTAGTTAAACACTCCGGAATTTCGCAGGTTTGCATTTTTGAATAAGGTATTATAATATCTCCTTGAGGAATGGAAGTCTTTATCTTAATTACTTGTTGCATTCTAGGCGGTATTGTTACAATGTTATTAAAAGAATTGCTAACTTTATAATAACTAATCGGAATATTAGCACGTGGGGTCACTAGGTAATTGTTCTGGAAGTTTATGTTGGCATTTAATAATCTGAGATTATCTAATCCAATTAAGCCATTAAATATATTATGGAATTTAAATAAATAAAACTTTAATTTGAGGGTGTCTTTTAATTTGAATATTTTTGAGGGGGTGAGACTGAGGCTGCAATCGTGAGAAGATTTTTGGACAACTGTAGAAACTATAAAAGGGTCATTTTGTATTAAGTTTGGATAGAATTGACGAGCTACTTCAGGATCCAAAAAAGATTTTGTTGATCCGGTATCTATTAAAATTTTTAAATTATGCTCCGGAAAAACTATATATGGTAATTCACTAGAATTGGAACAATTAAAAGAAATAGTCTATGGGAATATTTTCTTGTAGTTTGGTTTCCGAGGCTCTTAACAAAAATGTTCATTATTTGAATTAGTTTGATTATTGTACACGTCATTAGTTTGCTCGAAATCTTCGTTTTCTGACGTATGGTTATTGTATAGTTCTTCAACTTTAAAATTTGGTGGGCTATTAGACTTAAAATAATTCGAAGATGTGGGCCTATTAGGTTGGAATGTGTTTCTTGTTGAAATTGACATTGGTGTGGGATTTGGCAAATTTACTCTTTGATTTGGTCTAAATACATTATTATCTCTATTTTGTCGATTTTGCCCGAAAACTTGTTCGTTAGTGGGATAGTTTCTTTGTATGGGTCGTGATTGTGTATTAATTGGTTGAAAGGGGAAATTAGTATTAGGTCTGTTATTATTTTGTCTCAAAAAATAATTATTGGGAGTTCTAGAATTAAAATTATTTGGATTTCTATTTCTATTGAATTCAAAATTATTTTGGTTTCTATTACGGTTAACTTCAAAATTTCTGTTTGAATCTTGAGAATAATTACGTCGATTTACATTATTTTCTCTTGGAGTAAATCTATTATTATTATTTGGAAAATTAAAATTATTTTTTGGAGAATTTTGTAAATAATGAACGTTATTTTCTTGCAATACAAATTGTAGGGCTTCACTGAGAGTATCAGGTTTCATACAACGAATTGTAGTTCCTAACGGTTCTTTTAGGCCTGATAAAAATGTTTTTAATGCTAAATTTTGATATAACTCTCTTTTTAAAATTTTTCCTGCTTCAGTAATTTCATGAATATTTATATAACTACAAATTAAATTTAATATGTGTAGACATCGATCATAAAAATTTTGAGGAGTTTCGTGGTGATTCTGTTTTAACATTACTAGATCCCTGTTTAGACATACTTCATCTCTTTGATCAGAGAAATTTCTAGTTAAAGTAGACTTTAAATCTTCCCAATTATTACAATTTTGAATATTTATTACTGTTCTAGCAGTATCCTTTAACTTCGATATTATGCTATTTAATAAGTAAGTATTTTGAAAACTTGCGGGGTTAGCTCTATCATAAAATTGATTTAATATTGATTCGCTTACAGACAAAAATCTACTTAAATCATTTGGATTACCATCAAATTCTGGTACACAATTAAGAAATTCTGGTTTAAATTGGGCCATATCTATTAATAACCTATTACTGGATAAGGGTAATTCGGTCAAATTAGAGTCAGTTGAAGGAGAATCTAAATTTAAGTTTTGTAAAAGGTTTTCTAATCTTTCAGTGTCTGACATAAATTGTACTCACATTAAAAGAGTAATTATCATTTGGAACTATAAGGATGTTGACTGGATCGGCGATGCTGTCTTCACCAGGTCTTTATCCTTGCAGAAGAAGGCGATGCTTGTCCTTGTTCTCTATATAGGAATTGGTCCAGGTCCTCGATGGATGCTGGGAACTCCAAACTTCACTAGTCGAAGATTCAATATCCGGTTAATCGTTGACACGACAATCGATTCGTTCGATACGTTTCGATCCCGAGATATCCTACTGGCTGCGCCAATTATATTTTCTCGATGGAAAATAACTTTTTTAAAAATCAAAAATTTTACTTTATTATACAATTAAAACTTTTACACAGATTATATATTCTAACAACTACGAATGATTTTTACTGACTGCCTCTGCAGTGCAATTTGTCTATTTATAAGTTCTTTCTAATGTCTGAATAAGCACTTCACAATAAAAAGAGTCTATTGTTGGTGGATGACATAATTCACGTCATCGATGACAAAAATTGTGTAACCATTCGGCCGATTAGTCATACTTGTTAATCATATCTTTTCTTTTACAAGAATTAGTTGTACAACTGGAATGTTTCATGGATTATCAATATGAAGTTTCTATTGCTGACAGACATGTAAATGCAGAATAACGTCATATAAGTACGGAATTTTGTAACAATGTGGCATCATGAAACTTTAGTTATATTATGACGTGCTTCGAAAATTTTGTTGCCATGTCTATATGAGTTAAAGGCTCAATAATATATTGATGTTTTGCCTTAACTATTTTAGATGTAATTTCGTCATATCCAAGAGTATTATTATTTTTTAAAGATCTAATAGGCATTATTATGTCACTATTAGTAACAAGGCTCAGGTAAATGGAGTTTATCAAATAGATAGGAATACCTGATTTGAGGGTGATTAATACAATTTTTTATTTTACTTGCCATAGTTTGCACTTGTGTGAAGTGCGCTCAGCGGCAACGCTATTCCGCCACCATCAAGGCAAGTTCACACAACTAAAATATAATTATCAAAATAAAACATGAATAAATTCGAAGATATACGTGCATTTATAAATCCAATAAAACAAGCTACATAGAATTAGAGTTTTAATTGTGTGGAATTTTCCTACTTTCTCTGATATTTATCACAGAGTTGTTATACAAAATGACTCTAATTTGCATTAATATCTATATTTTTTAAAAGAAACCGTATTTCTGAAACAAAATATTGAGACGGTATTTGGACCACTGCACAGACATTTTACAGCTGCTTTCCCTAATTATTCCAAAATTCTTTACTATCAAAACGTCAGAGGACTTCGAACTAAATTAACCGATTTAAGTCTTAATGCTTCAAACTGTTCTTATGATGTAATCATTCTCACAGAAACTTGGTTTACTACCGATTTCAATGATGCTGAGCTCGGATTGACAAACTACAATATTTTCAGACAAGATCGATCACCTGAGTCCAGTAAATTTGGAAGAGGAGGAGGAGTACTGATAGCCACCAAGAAAAAATATCCCGCATATATTATTCCGTCGGATTCTTCAGTTGAACAACTTTTTGTTCACTTATGTGGTAAGTTGGTCCTGGGTGCTCTGTATATCCCGCCTAAGTCTCCTACTAACAAGTATCAGATCCATTTTGACCAACTTAATAGTATAGGTGAACAATACTCAAATTCTAAATTATATCTTTTTGGTGACTACAATCTGCCCTCAGCCGAGTGGGAACTTGAAGATTTTTGCTCATCTGCATCAGCTAAACCTAACACACCAGTTGCAGAAACTGAAGCTATTGATACTGTTTCAAATATTTGTGCTCTTCATAATCTTTTCCAATCTAATACTATGGTCAGTACTAGAGGCGTCATCCTCGATCTTGTTCTTTCTTCACATGAACTGACAGTAACCCCAGCAGCTGATATTTTAATTTCTCCAGACCCGTACCATCCTCCACTGGAAACAACCTTGCAGCTACACTTCTGTCAAAACTCAACTGTTGGAGTTGAATACTATTATGATTTTCATAAAGCAAATCTCTCCTGTATATATCAATACTTAGATGCAGTTGATTGGGACAGTCTTATAGGTGATAAGGACATCTCTGTGATGATAAGTGTATTCTATGATACTCTTTACTATATGTTTGATTTGTTTGTTCCATTGAAAAAAGTCTGTACTAAGAAATTTCCTTGTTGGTATTCGATTGAACTTATACAATTGCTACATGATAAGAAGATTGCCCATATGATTTACAAAAGTAATAGGTCTCCTGAAAACTATGCCAATTTTAGTCAACTCAGAGCTCAGTGCAAAACTTTGTCAAAAAAATGCTATTCTAGTTATATACGATCAACTGAGAACTCTATCCAAGATAATGTTAAAAATTTTTGGAAATTTGTAAATAATAAGATAGAAAATAACAGCCTACCTGTCTCAATGAGACTCAACAATTCAGTCACCTCTAATGGTAATGAGATCGCAAATTTATTTGCTAATAATTTCTCTTCTGTTTTTAGCAATAAAACTCTAACTTATGATAATAACTTAATAGAATCCAAAGTTAGCGTATCTTCCTATTTCATACCAATCTCGAAAATATATGTAAAACTTTCAACCCTTAATGTCAATAAAGGTCCTGGACCTGATGGTATTCCTCCCATCTTTCTGAAAGAATTCTGCTTTATTCTTTCTCGGCCGCTTTTTCACATTTTTAACAAATCACTGCACTTAGGGGAGTTTCTTGACTTTTGGAAACTGTCCTATGTTACTCCAATATACAAAGCGGGCAATAAAGCGGACATAAAGAATTATCGCCCTATCTCTATTCTCGGCACGATTCCCAAGGTATTTGAAAGTATCGTTACTGATTTTCTTAAGTACGACTGCACTTCTATATTGAATCCTCAACAGTTCGGATTTTCTTCTGGTAAATCGACAGAACTCAGTTTGCTGCTTTATGTTGATACCTTGTCCGAAGCTCTGGAGAAAGGATTACAGGTTGATTCGGTTTATACAGATTTTTCCAAAGCTTTCGACACGGTGAACCACGATCTATTGCTGCAAAAGCTTAAATTATACGGTATAGGAGGTCAAGTGTTAAAATGGATAGGCAGTTACCTAACTAATAGAACTCAGCAGGTTAGAGTTAATCATCATTACTCTAACACCATCTCAGTGACTTCTGGTGTCCCCCAAGGGTCACACTTGGGTCCACTATTGTTTAACCTGTTTATCAATGATATCTTTGTCTGTTTTTCTAATACTTCTGTTCTCTTATTTGCCGACGACCTTAAATGCTTCAAAATCATTAATAATCGAAGCGATGCAGTGTCATTGCAATCAGATTTGGACGATCTAGCCAACTGGTGTCTTCTTAATGGGATGGAATTAAATGTTAGCAAATGTCACGTTATTCGGTTTTGTCGGCATCATCACTTGTCAACATTTAATTATACCATAAATGATAAATTATTGGATACTGTAGAGAAAATTAAAGACTTGGGTATTATATTCGATCGTTCTCTTAGCTTTAACCTTTACATCAATAATATTATTAAAAAATCCATGAAAATGCTTGGTTTTATCAAAAGAACAACCCGAGACTTTACTAACGTGCTAGCTATTAAAACTCTCTACTGTTCTCTAGTCAGGACACACCTCGAATACTGTTCTCCTGTCTGGTCCCCACACTACTTGCATCTCAAGAGCAAATTGGATAATGTTCAACAAAACTTTCTTAGATTTATTGGTTTCAAAATGCACATCAACTGCAATTATACAAACATGGAGCAATACTTGAATATCTCTTCTCTTTCTGTCCGTAAAGACCGAAAAGATCTTACAGTACTGTTCAATATTGTCAATGGCATATATAACTGTCCTGAACTCCTAGCTAAAGTGTTGTTGTTTGTTCCACCACGTGCAACAAGGCAAACTCAAACTTTTAACATTTCTTTTCACAGATATAATTACTCATATTATACTTTTATTCCAAGAACACTAAGACTTGCTAATTCTCTGGATGACCTATTACTTTTTGGTAAAAAATATTAGGACCCTGACATCATCCCCAAACAACCCCATCCTATATTTTAAAAAAAATCGTATTTCTGATAGAAAATTTTGAGACGGGATTTGGATAATTGCACAGCCATCTTACAGCTGTTTTACAACTTCATTCCTAAGCAAAAAAAATACGATAAAAGGGGAAATAACACTAATATTGAGGCGATTACTAGGGAGTTTCCTAAATTAGCCTATCTGATAGAGGCGGGGTTGGACAAAAATAAGATCGAGACCGCAGCTAGGAGCTCAAAAGTGTCATGGTCGGAGAAATGTAGCGATTGAAGAGACTAAGCTGCTTTTTGCGGTGCCCCATAAGATGGATGGCAGCGGAGTAGATGACATCGAGGAAATAGTAAGAATGCTTGTGAACTAAGGAAAGAATTAGGGGATGATCCCGCAGAGGGTGATCCCGGCGGGTAGTGGGATTATCTTAGGAAGGTCCTGGAATTCACCTTTCACCACGTTTAGCAAGAAGGACGCGACGATAAGGAGACCCGCGAGAAAAAAGGTCATTGTCAATGTCAAGGCAGGCGGCAAAATGTACGCAGACCTATTGAAAACCGTCAGGAGTAAGGTGGACTTAGCGAAAGTAGGTGTTGAGATCGAAAAAGTCAAGAAGACGGCAAATGGCGATCTTCTCATGGATATGAGGGGAGAGATAAACGCCGCACCGAAACTAAGACAAACTCTAAGAGCGAATGCTGCTGACATGAAGGTAATCGAGAAAAGGGAGGTTAAGATGGTGCATATACTGAAAGGAAAGTGAGGATCCCTTTTTATTAAGACATACAATTTTGTTCGATGAGGCAACATTTTCTTCAAATGGAACTGTCAGTTCACAAAATTATCGCTGGCGTAACAGTAATCCCCAATTTACAATCAAGACTCGTGGATAATATTCTTTTAAGACAAACGTATAGTGTGGTATCTAAAAAAATAAAATAGGACCAATTTTTTTTCGACAGCCCATGAATACCGCGCGCTATCTACATTTTTACAGGATGAATTCTACGACTTTATAGACGAATCGTCCTTAAAAGACCGTCAACGTATATAGTTTCAATAAGACGGTGCTACATGCCATAGTACAGTACCTGTTAGAGAATAACTTGAAACTATTTTCAAAGACTAATTTATACATAAATATTTCGATATTTTTTGGTCGGCTAGATCTCCAGACTTAACTCCTCTAGATTATTTCTTATGAGGTTACTTAAAACATAGGATTTACCAGCAAAAACCTTTTCAAGATATGGATCATTTGGAGAGGATAATTTCAGACGCATGCCAGGAAATCACTCCAAATATGATAAAAAATGTATTACGGGAATTTGAAAAACGAACCGTTAAATCTTTAGAAAGAGGTGATGGATATCTTGAAACTTTAGTGAATTGAAGAAAAATACAAATTATTTCATTTCCAATAATGTTATATTACTTATTAGTTGACTTGTTATCGTCTGTTTATGTTTCCATTTGTAAAAAAAAACATGGTATGCACACATTAAATATTTAAATGCAATAGCAAATTGTTACATAACCAATAAATCGAAAAATTATATTTTTCAATAGAATATATATTTTGATTTGCCAAATTAAATTATAATTTATACCAAAAATTATTAAAGATTAATTTTTCATGGTAGATGGATAATAATGAACATCTGACCGTACTTTTCAATCAGTAGCAACTTTTCTTAATAACGATTGTCAATATTGTAAAAAAGGTACTTTATTCTTGCATAAAATTCAGATTTTTCGACAAACCTTGTATACGGCTCAAAATATTTGATGTATGGTGGTTGTATTTTCAGTTTAAGACCATGCAGAACTTTTTATAAAGAATAACTTAAAACTAACAATAAAAAGTTTCCCATATGGTGCCGACTTAATTGGACACACTGTATATATATATGACATTAAAAAATATTTGATTCAGGGTGATCAAAAAACAGATTTCAAATTCAAATTTATGACCACTTTGTATCAAATATTTTTTAATGACATAGCATTGAACTTGAAAAATATAAGCCGTTTTTAATGAATTTCAACTGTTTGACTGCTAAAGACCTCTAAATTATTTATTAAACATAATAGACATCAAGTGTGATACATCGTTGAAATCAGCTCGGCAAGAGGTTTATAAAAATGTAAAAACATACGGGGTAATCCATTTAAAAAAACAACTTGATAGATAACTTTTTTTGGGAAACCGGCTTCGTGCATCTTGTTTCTGGCAGAAAACTGGTTCCCGTTGTAACTACCTGAAAAGCAGCGCGTCGTTGGCTTTAGATGCTTTTCTGTAGATATGTAATAATATTATATATATAGATAACTAATGTTTTTTTGAAAACGGCTAATTCTAGAAAAATTGTTATGAGTTTTTTGTTAATGGTGCATTATGCACGTAAATATTAGAAACGCACTATTTTTGAGGACACCCTGTATAAATGTGTGTGTGCGTACGTGTGTTTAAAAGTGTACAAAAACAAAATATTCATTTAAAAAATGCATTTTTTTTTATTGTGATACAATTTATCAATCTTTGTCAAAAAATAACCAATATACTACACGTGACAAAATAGAAAAAGAAAATTGTTAATATGGCTATGTCAGATCCAAAATATCGACAATACGAGTTTCTAATTTGTCACGGTATGAAAAACTGCAAAACGTAACCTAAACTACATTTTTTAAGAATATCGATCTACTTATATCATAATAATGTATCTTGTGGTCGTTTTGTATTACCATATTACACTTTTCAAAATATAAATTATATTTAAGTAGAATCCACAGTCTAATGTGTGTAACATTTAACTTGGTTTGATGTCTATTTAAATAGAAAAGTCCTATTTCAGTACATTAATAATTTGCTTCTTTTAATAAATTATCATGCATATTACATTTTTTGTAAGAAATATTTTTACTTATAAATTGAAGAATGGTAATACAGAACAGTTTATAATGGAGCTGTGATGTATAAATGGATAGGCGAAATAGTACAAAACTCGATTTTATAAGGCTTTTGTAAGGTATGACAGCCAATTTTTACATATAATCCTGACAAAAATATACATATCACCAGTATATAAATAATGAATAAAATGAGTATTCTTTTGGAGAATACAAGAAATATTAGGATTTTTTTCAATAGTCAACGTTTCTGAATTAATTTAGTCATCATCAGAACACTGCATTGATAAAAATTGCTTCTAAAATTGATATTGGTAATATATCCTGAAATGTTAAAATACAAATTATATTCACATAAAATCGTAGTTTTAAGTGTTAAATAAATATATAAAATTATTTAGAATTTTAATTTTATATATTTCACCTGATGTATTTGTGTTTTATTTGAATATTTCAGGATATATCCCAATGTTGGTAATATAAATACAGACTTCAGACTATATGCCATAATAGTTTTCTTTAAAGTGACTATCTTAAAAAAATTCATATATTCTTATAAAAAAATATATTAAAATAGTCCAAAATACATACAATAACCGCCAAAAAGTGTGTATCTTATAATTATTTATTTGTCTATAATTTATGTTATTGATAAATGTTGGTGCATTACCTAAAACTCAAAGTAAAACCGTTAAATGTCAAAGTAGTTAGTTTTGACTTGTCGCAAATTATTTAGGATAGGGTATGGCCTCTGCAAGTAGAGGAAATTTTGAAATACCCTAGCAGCCCAGAATCTGCGTGTTCTCTATATGCAGTTTTAGTCGGCTAGTGTCAATCAAGTACAGAGTATAAGAGCAAACTTTTTGACAGTTACTGTATAACAAATATGCTTTTTAATAGAGAACCATTCAATATTTAATAATGTAAAATGTCATTTAGCACTAATTTTTCAAGCAAAAAAAAGAACTAAACATTTTTCTAAAAAATGTCCATTATATAAAGTATAATGCGGTTTGGTACAGTTGTACCAAATTTGTTTTCAGTTAACGCCTCTTTGGAGAAAACTAACATGTAAAAGTTGATTTCATTTTACAAATTATTTTAAAAATTAAAATTTAATATCTTTTGTTAATAAAGTATTATAAAAGATAACGATATATCGATTTTCAAAATAGTCTTAACCCACCAATTTTCCAATAGTTGATTAATTACAGTAACTATGTCGACAAATTTCAATTTATTTAGTTTACATTTCTTAACCATTTTTTTGAAGTTATAAGCAAAATTAAAATTATGTATATTTTTGTTTTTCAACATTTGAAAGGTTCTTTTATTATATCAACTGATATATTGTATTTTATTGGAAATTCCGAACTTTTTAAATGGAATCAACTTTACAAATTACTAAACAATGCAGAAACTGTAAACAATGAAGACGACTAATTAATTTCATAATTTAATTTAAAAAAAATCCATATGCATATTTTTCAGATAATGCAAACTAATGAAAAGTGTCTAACATAATTAGTAAAAATACAATCAAGACGTGATACAAAGATAAATAAAAATATATCACAGAAAAGTTAAACAATTCAAGACAAAATTAGTAAGAAATTCATACAAATTATCTAAACATAAAACATTTCAAACTACAAAATAAATAAATAAAACTCATTCATTCTTTAACTGTAATCGTTTTCAATTCTATCTTCCTGATCCCACGCTTTATTTTTAGTTAAAGCATCTTTGTTTGAAGCTTTTTCTCTCCTTCCGGTCCCTCCAGGTTTAGCCCATCCAGAGTTGGGTTTCTCTCCTGGTTCTTTCCAGTTATTGGACTCAGTTTCATTGGATTTGTTTTTAATCAGTCTGGCTCCAGCACCTAAAATGGGTCTGCCGAATTTTCCGGAACTTGTAGTCGATTCCTTAGTGCTACTGGAATTTTGGCTAGATGTATCAGAGGAAAAACCGCTAGTGT
The DNA here is from genome assembly GCA_951812935.1 of Hermaeophaga mercurialis. Taxonomy (NCBI): domain Eukaryota; kingdom Metazoa; phylum Arthropoda; class Insecta; order Coleoptera; family Chrysomelidae; genus Hermaeophaga; species Hermaeophaga mercurialis. The sequence continues at coordinate 22,041,151 of OX638363.1, forward strand.
TTATAAAGGTGCAGTTAACTTCTGAGTTGTTAGCAGGAGTAGATACGTTTGGTTCTGTACAAACAGGCAAATCAGGCTTTGTTGATAACTGTAAGATATTAACATTGCTCTGATAATTTTCTAAAGCTTTGTTGTCTTCTGTAGTTTGAACAACCAAAGTGTTTTGGGCTTCCTAAAAATATATAATATAGTGTTTTTTTTAATTAATAGGTATAATTTTATTTTGACTAATTTTACGAATTAATATAAAAATACTAATTTACTTAAGTAAAATAATAAAAAATATTTAAGTAAAGAAAAATAAATAGACCAACCCCAAATATATCCACTGCATTACTACCAATTTGTTCTTGATAAAACTTATAAATTTCAATTGGTAATATTCCAAACTTATTTCCAGCGATTTCCAATGAAAATAAGAGCCACAATTTACCTTCCCCAGGTATTTTTTTGTCAGAAGCTAATAAGAGTCGAATGTTGTTTAGAAGATTATTTAATTTATCAGAACATTCGGTTTTCAGAGCAGATCCATTCAAAAATATCTAAAAAATAATTATGCTCGGTAATTGCCAAGAAGACTAATTGTTATATCTTAAATCAATTATTTATAAATTTTTAACACTTAAGCGCTTTTATTATTTAATAAAGTTTAGAGACAGTTATAAAGCTTCAAATATGTTAATTATCAATTGCATTACTACCTGAGCTGCAAATTGTTGTAAATCTAGAACTTCTCCAGATTCCAAAAGCATTTCAAGATATGATAATAAAGGTGATAACATGAATGTAAAGCGTTGCCCATTTGCTAATCTAGCTTTATTATAAAACTCGCCCAGCATCTTTACACTATTTCTAAATCCTGTAGCATTTGTTTTCTGCAATATTTTACATCCTGAAAGGTAGTTGAAAATATATGTTTTGAATTGTATATTTGTCATAATAATTATTATTCCAGAATAGATCAAATATAAGAGAGGTTCCAATAAAAACATTATATAAATATCTTACCTTCAAAATCGTTTTGAAGTTTTTTTAAGAATATAAGACGTATATTTTGATCATGAACTTGTTGGTATATAAATGATCTTGAAGCAATCATAATAACAACTTTAGAAGCTAATTCAGCATCATTTAAACATCCTTGATACAAAGCATCGAAACTTTTCCTGAACAAAAAATTATTTTTCATTTATGTAAATATAAACAAATATTGTACATACAATCTTAAATATATGTCGAGGATAACGGGCGGCTACATTTTAATTGAGACAGTGTGGCTGTCTAATAATAACCGGTAGAAATTAAAGCCTGTTATAAATATGGAAAAGTTGCATATTTAGTGAACCAATAAAATGACATACTGTAATTCAAACTATTTGGGCTTATTCCGGAGATATTCAAAAAATCAACATTGTTGATTCTATATCTTTCAATGTTTTAAAAAACTGTTTAAATTAAAAAAATATTTTAGTTTTTTTCCTTATAAAGCCTGTATAGTCTATAGAGATCTCACAAAGAATAGTAATCCTCCACTTCGACTTAAAGTTCAATCTGCACCACAGGCAAGACCTATTCAACCTGATATCATATACTCACAAACTCTAAATACAGAACAACCGAAAGAATAACTAGGAAACAAAAAACCTCTGCATAAATACTTCCTAAAATTACATATCGGAATTGAAATTATGATGTTGAACTTATAAACTTCGATCATAAACATATTAAAAAAAAAGTAAATATTTAAAAATTGCAGAAAAAACAGTTAATGAAAGATTAGAACTAATTTATGTAGACAATCACATTATACCTATCATCAGTTTGGATTTTGTAAAAATCACACAACCGTTGAACAAATTCAACGAGTTACCAATAAAATAATACAAGACTTGGAATACAATAAGCACTGCTCTGCCGTGTTTCTTGATATACACCAAGCTTTCGACAAAGCATTGGATTATTATACATCATTAGAAAACTTCTACATCTTAACTATTACCTTATCCTGAAGTCATATCTTTAAGATCATCACTTCAGTGTAAAATTCCATACTGAACACTCAACACCCCATCCAATAAATGCCGGTGTTCCTGGAGGAAGCGTACTGGGGCCACCCACTCATATCTTCTATACTCGCATGATCTGCACACATCTGATAATGATTTAATTGTCACAGTTACTGACGATACAGCTATATTAATATCATACACAAACCCACAAATTGCATAACAATCGTTACAAACGAATCTTGACAGACTTTATGAACAGTTAGAAACATAGGGAATCAAAATCAATGTGATTTTCACCAATCGATGAGGAAACTGTCCTCCTGTTACCTTAAATAACATATATCATAAAGGGATATATATAAAGTGCTAATCTACAAGATCATTCTCAAACTCGTCTGACATACGGAATTCAACTATGGGGGTCCAGCGTCCAATTCAAACATCGAAAGATTTAAGTCTAAGACATAAAGAATGTTAGTCAATGTAGTATGGTCTATACCTAACCTAACCTAACCTAACCGTATTATTGCCCACAAGTTGCAAGTGTTAACAGTCAAGGAAGAAATTAAAAACGTAAGTGATAATTATACAAAAAGACTTCCATCTAAACAGGCTTAATATTTAAGGGAACTACCACTGGGTGTTTCCCTACTTGTTGTATTTAGTCAATATATTTACTTATTATTCTGTACTATGAATAGATTGTAAATAAATTGGGATTATAAAAACGTCTTTTCCTAACTTTAATAGTTAGCGCTAGGAAACCAATTAAGAACGAATTTGTCCTTTAGAAGAATGATAGAGGACTAATTTTTGAGTAACAAAAAGAGTGAAAAAATTATATTCCATTGCATGATGATAATGATAACGATTATAAACTGCCCATTGTAAAAAAACCAAAAAGAAAAGAACCCCTTGGTAGTTGGAAATTTCATGGGAACATCCCAAATTGAAGGCTTTGATAGGAAAATTACATTGCACATATTCAATAGTAAGCCCAACTCCCAACTGAACCCACATTCATTTTTCGCAAAGCAGCTATGACAACGCAATGGCCGTAGCACGCCTGCATTATACATTTTTTACAAAATAGTAAGATGACGCAGGAACACCGCACACATCTCAACAAAATACTCTAATTAAAATATGAAAGTTTAAAGATTCGCAAACTAAATACACAGTGTATCTCCAAAACTCTAAAGAATTTAATTCTTTAGAAGTTTTAGCTTCTGAGTAAAACCCTAATTTTCTTAGCATTGGTGTGAATGATAGCAACTGAAATATAGATCAATTTCAGGGTATGATCATTTGATATTGTATCATGCCTATAGTGAACATAGTAGTTCCATGATTTATGTGAAAAATAACCTTATTGTGTAAGTGACAGATACTCATTTATTCTTTAAGAAATACATTGCATTCATTTATTCATAAGCTAATGTAAAATGTGTATTTTAAGTATCTTTCGCCCATCTAAAGCCAATAATTAGAATTTCTTTCATAATTTTAATTATTTTAACGCATACTTTTTTAATACAACACTGATAAGTTTAGCTGTGGTGACTAATATTATTTATTTAAATAGTCACAAAAACGTTTTTGGATGATATAATAATTAGTTTTATCTTTTACGTGTTACCTCAATATGACTTACAAAATTATGTATTAACAAATGAGAAAGAATTTTGTTTAAGGTCTGATTTTTAAAAAGTGCTTATGTGCATTCCATAAGATACTTTTTTAAGTTCAACATATTGCGTAATGTTTAGATTTTTTTTTTCTGTTTTCCATAAAAACTATCGAAAAAAAATAAGTTGAAATTAAACTTTTTCTTGTCGAGGCACCATTATTAAATAATAAATAATATTAAAGCTTTTTCTATTAAATACATTAAAAATATTACAATTTTTACAAAAAGTTTTCAATTTCAAAAAACTTTATTAATAGATTACTCCAATGTTGAAATGGTGAATATGCACTTTGTGTGTATCATGGCACGGAGATATTTATAAAGCACGTCGAATATATCCAAAAAATATCCTGTATTCCTACAGCAGCCACTTTTCACAATTTAAATCAATATCTATGAGAATCAGGTAGTTTATAGAAATGTAATAGAACTAAACTCCAAAACAAGCACAACAAAATAGCACTGATTCTAAACATACGCCATAAGTTAGTGTGTAGCTTTTAAAGAAACCAAAAACTTTATCTTTATCATATGCAATGGAGACAGGCTCATTTACCGAGGGATTTTCCTCATCTAAGTGCTTTTTGTAATTGGGAACTACAACAAAGTAATTCCACACTTTTTGTAATGAGTTTTATTATTCAATGAAGAAAGCTTCTCCAAAAATGAATTTTAATAATAATCACATATAGACGAAACTTGTGTTCACTAACATACTGGAGATCAATGCAATGAACAGCAATAGGCGAATCGTTCCCAAAGAAGGCGAATCGTTCCCAAAGAAGGCGAAAACGGTTCAATTGGCAGGAAAGGTCGGTATTTTGTGGTGTAATATGTTTTGTAATTTGATTGATTACCTTAAAAGGTGTAAAACAATAAATGGACAATATTATCCTAACTTAGTTTATCAGCTGCAACAGAAAATTCTATCGAAAAGGTCTGGATTATTGAAAAAAAAACAGTTTTGTTTCATCAAGACAACCTGCCTCGTCATTATCAAGTATGTGTCTGATTTGAAAGTTATTGCCAGCGCAATCGCCTATTATGAACAGCTGAATAAAGCTGCCTATAGGTGAGGCCTTTTAAGCCTTGAGCGACAAGGAGACTATGTCGAAAAAATTTAAGAATTTTGACTCAATATTTTGTTTTTTCTCTCTCTTAAGCTGGAAATTTTTCATTCCATCCTCATAGATATGTTTGAAATTAGGAAAAGTCTACTTAAAAAATGTAATAAAACACAAGAAGTACAAACTAAAAAATGTATGGATATGATAATTTTAAAAATTGACTAACTGATCTAGAAGGAGTATAGTGGGAGAAGGCCAAGATTAATATTTATTACAGCGGTCTGTATACAGATTTAGAGCAAATATTAGATCCTACATACAAATGCATGCAAACATAAGCAAAGAATGGATTACTATTTCCCCTTAATATCTTGAAGTGGGTCTATCGGAGATGGGAACATGGTTCCATACAATGTGATAATAACGTACCAGCAGTCGTGATTGTACCTCTAGAACAGCAGAGTTACAGAGAGTAATGATAACAGAAGGGACATTATTTCCTCTCTCTAGGTTACCTGGCTATATATTAGTACTTTGTACTCCTTAAATTTTCTTCCTAAAGGATTTTAAATTCTCTCTGAATCTGTATAACTCAGCATTTCCACTAGTTAGAATACAAACTACTTAGAGAATACTAACTAGTCAGTATATTATAAAAAAAAGTATGAAGCATGAATGATAATTGAATCAATTTTTAAAGTTAAGAAGAAATATATATTTACTTACTCCACTTCTTCACTAGTATGATAAGCTTGCTTCCAACTTTCTAAAATATATTTAATTTTCTGATTAAACTTAATGCCGTCATCATTTAAATCCAGATCCTTTACTCTACGTATCAGGTCTTTGTATCCACAAATGTTATTAAATGAATTTGCTTCATTCAATGCTTTCATTGCATCTTTAAGTCGAATAGGTGCTGGATTTGGTGAAACATTTTGTTGATTCTTTTGCAAATTTAACCACCCTCTCCCTCTGCCGCCACTTTTTGACATGATTTTCTGATACTAGATATTAAAAGTTATTACCGAATTGTATTTATCGCTATATTAATACTAAATAACTCACCTAATCGAAAAAGTCCTCAATTCAAATCAGAAAAAGTTTAAATGAAGGTATTAAATTCTGTATCTTATTTACTTTTACTTTCATTTGTTTTTAATGCTTACTATGTTGTTAGTCAGTATTAGGTTTTTGGAAATATTGAATTCCGAACAGATTAGAACTCTCTATCCTTTTTCATAATAAGGTAAACAAGAGAAAAAACATATAACCCTATTTTTCAATTAAAACGAACTTACTTATGAAGTTTGATATCAATATTATTATTATTATTATTTTTGTTTTTATTATTATTATTATTATTATTATTGTTATTATTGTTATTATTATTATTATCTTTATAGAATGATTGAAGAGAAGTTATTTCTATTGCAGTTTAGAGTTTGCACATGGGCTGAATAGTCGTCTAGTAAAAAGTCAAAATATTCTTCAATCTTGGTGAAAAGTGTTGGTTTAACCAAACTTTTTTCACGTTTTTAAAACATTTGTTTTTGAATCTGGAATTAGTTAATTTGTTAGAAGTTTTAATTTACTATGGAACAAGAAGTTAATTCGCTTAAAAAAAAAAGTCACAGAGAGAGACATTCAGGTATATTTTGTTGAATAAATTATTTTTCTCAAAGTTTTGTATAATTGGTTTTTAGGCAGAAAAGCCGATAAGAAAAAAGCTAATAAAGGTAACGAACTATCTGTATCCACTGAAGATCCTAAATCTAGAAATCCCAAAGCTTTTGCTTTTAACTCGGCAGTAAGAGCTGAACGAAGATTTAGACGTAAAGAAGATTTAAATACAAAGAAACAACATATTCCTCTAGTTGATAGAACTCCTATAGAGCCACCTCCCATAGTAGTTGCTGTAGTAGGTCCTCCAAAAGTTGGAAAGAGCACAGTTATAAATAATTTAATAAAATTATTCACAAAGTTACCATTAACAAACGTTAAAGGTCCTGTTACTATTGTAACTGCCAAAAAAAGAAGAATAACTTTATTTGAATGTAATAATGATGTTAATTCAATGATTGATTTAGCCAAGGTAGCAGATTTAGTACTTCTACTTTTTGATGCTAGTTTTGGTTTTGAAATGGAAATTTTTGAGTTTTTAAATATTTGTCAAGTACATGGTATGCCTCGAATAATGGGTGTATTAACACATTTAGATTTAATTAAAAATAGTAAGACTTTGAAAACCACTAAGAAAACTCTTAAACATAGATTTTGGGCAGAGGTATACCCAGGAGCAAAGTTGTTTTATTTGTCTGGAATTATTCATGAGGAATACTTAAGAAATGAAATAAAGAATTTAGGTAGATTTATAAGTGTTATGAAATTCAGGCCATTGCAGTGGAGGACTACTCACAGTTATTTAATTGGTGATCGGTATGAAGATCTTACTAATCAAGAATTGATTAGGAAAAATTCAAAATGTGACAGAACTATTGCCTTATATGGTTACATCAGAGGTGTGCCTTTGAAAAAAGACTGTTATATTCATATTGCAGGTAAATGATTAATATTATTTCCCATTTTATACTTAGAAATCTTGGCATAAAGCAATTTAATTCTGAGATATGTATACAAATTTAGTAATATTCTTTATTAAATCGCAATCAATTCACTTGATATATATTTTTATTTACAGGTTTTGGTGATTTAAAAATTCATGATCTTTCTTACCTACCTGATCCATGTCCATTGCCAGAACAACTAAAAAAGAGAGCTCTCATTGAAAAAGAAAAACTCATTTATGCGCCATTTTCTGGAGTGGGAGGTATAGTTTATGATAAAGATGCTGTTTATATGGAATTAGGAGGTTCTCACAGTCATAATAAAAGGGAAGATGAAACTGAAAATATTGTAACAAATTTAATAAGCACAAAAAAAACTTTAGATGAAAAGTTAAGACATTCTGAACTACAAATTTTCACTGGAGGCAAAAAAATAACTGCTGATGATATTAGTAGCAGTGAAGATGAAGCAGTTACTGAAAAAATTGAATTTGAGAAAAAAGATAAGAAATCTGATAGTTCAAATCTTGACAATGAATTAAATGAACTAAGAAAAAAATATGTAGAAGTTATTGAGGATGGCAGAATTAGAAGAAAAGTTGTTTTTGATGATTTAAATGAATCGCATGAGGAAGAAAGTGATGAGAACGCAACTGATGATAATGATGAAGATGGAGATAATGATTTAGGTATATATGAAGAATATGTCACATCTATCCAAAATAAAAACGCTGAGTTAAACATAAAAGTTAGAGACATTTTGAATAAAATAGAATCTATTGAAAAGAAGAAGCAAGTAGATAGAGGACCATATTCTGACAGTGAAAAGGAGAGTGATGAAGAAGATAATACTGAAGTTAAATGGAAAGAAAATCTTATGGAAAAAGCTAAAGAGTCCTTTTTGGAGAGACAAAGTATGAACAAAAATTTAATGAGACTTGTATATGGTAGGTATACTAATATTGAATCTGGTAATTAATAAAAAAATTACCCACAGAAAGTCGCTAAGTAATATTTTATAGATTTTCAGAGGGAGGAATTAAAGGAGGAGAAAACTGAAGAATCTGAGGATGATGAAATAGGTGGATTATTTAAAAAAGTTTCAAAAGAACAGCATCAACTCAAAGAAAGCAAAAATGTTATGAATTTAACTGAAAGTTCTTTGATGCTGCCTTGGAATGCTGCAATGAAAGGCTGGACTGAAACAAAGGTAATTGTTTGTTTTCATTACAAATTCTATATCATTTAACATAGCTCTAGTTTATAAAGCATAGTTTGAATAAAAATGATGATGTCTTTATGTTTCAGAATAAAGAATTGATAATCAATTGCTTCGTGACAGGTAAATGGAAAGACAGTGAAGATGCAACTGAATTACTAAAATTAGATGATGCTGAAGATCTAAGTGATGCAGATTCAGAAGTATTCGGCGATTTTGAAGACTTGGAAACTGGCGAAAAACATAAAGCTGAATCAATAACCAACCCAGTAAAACGTAAAAAAGAAGAATCAGAAATATACAAAGATGCTGAGACCATAGCTGAAAAAAAGCGAAAACTTAAGGAAAAATTTGATGCAGAATATGATACACATGAAAAACTAAGCTATTATGATGAACTGAAATTATCTGCTGAGAAACAAGCTTTGTTAAATAAAACTGTGTTTGATAATGTTCCAGATGAACTAAGAGTCCAAATTGAAGGATACCGACCTGGAATGTATGTAAGGTTAGAGTTTCAAAATGTTCCTGCTGAATTCATAGAAAATTTCGATCCTACATATCCAATAGGTAAGTTTTATATCCATTCATCCATGAATAATTATTGATAAAAGTATTGTTCATGTTTTTTAATACATAAACTATTTTTATTTTTAAATATTTTCAGTTATTGGTGCACTAAATATGGGCGAAGAAAATGTAGGATACCTGAATGTAAAAATAAAAAAACATCGTTGGTATAATAAAATTCTTAAAACGAATGATCCGTTAATTATTTCCTTGGGTTGGAGAAGATTCCAAACGATACCGCTTTACTCAAAATTAGAAGATGATCTAAAATACCGGTATCTCAAATACACACCAGAACATTTAGCATGCAATGCTCATTTTTGGGGACCCATTACTCCTCAAGGGGCTGGATTTTTAGCTCTACAAACAGTTAGTTCTGAGAGTAATGTAAGTATTTACATTTATTAAATTAATTTTTAATATATAACTTATTTAAAAATCGTCTATGCCAAATAACTAAAACCGAGAAATCCAAACTAATTATTTCAGTTAGAAAGTCGTGATCTAAAATCTCTAAAATCATCGAAAATATAAAATTTCTTGATTTGAATGAATTTCTTTTCACAGATCATAGGTGCTGAAGCTTGGTGAGCTTAGCATTAATTCTTTTTATTTTTCTAAAATTCTTAAAACCTTAAAACAAAATAGAAATTTAGGTATGAAAACAAATGTATATTTAATAGTTATTGTTAAATTACGTAGCAAATAAAAAAAATTTTATGGCACCGCAAAAACGTTAAATATACCTTCATACCACAATAGGACAAATATTTTGGTGGAATACCCCAATATCACTACTAATTATTTATTGCCCCTTAAAACAACCACATCCAGTTATCGGTAACAGACTAATAAGTTAAATTAAGTAAATTAAAGGTATAATGGAGTAATACCGAAGTAGACTTTGCTTCATTTCATATTGTAATATTTACAATATAAATAAAGGCAATTTATTATTATCATTTTTTATGGATTTTTGCACCTAATCCTCTATTTCCTTGTAAAAGTGTAAATGCTTCCTATATTTAACTGAAGTGTGTTATTTATTTTTTTTTAGAATATTAAAAAACTTGGATTTAGAATAGCAGCAACAGGATCAGTACTAGAATTAGATAAAAATACCAGGATATTAAAAAAATTAAAACTCATTGGACACCCTTTAAAAATTTATAAAAAAACTGCGTTTATCAAAGGTAACTTTTTATTGTGTTTTTGTTTCAATTACGAGTCTTTATATTTTTAATAGGTATGTTCAACAGTTCATTGGAAGTGGCAAAATTTGAAGGTGGGCGAATTAAGACTGTTTCTGGCATAAGAGGACAAATAAAAAAAGCAATTGGGAAACCTGAGGGTTGTTTTAGGGCAACATTTGAAGATAAAATTCAATTAAGTGGTAAGTTATTCAAATGCAAGTAATATTTTTTATATCATTTCATACATCAAATAATTTCGTAAATTTCTTCTAGATATCGTATTCTGTAGAACGTGGTTTAAAGTCGACGTTCCAAAATTCTACAGTCCTGTTAACACCTTATTGCTTCCAAGTCATATTAGGAACTCTTTTAAAGGAGTAAGGACTACAGGTGAAATAAAAAGAGAAAAAGGAATCCGAAATTCTGCAAATATGGATAGTATTTACACTGTAAGCATATCAATAAATTATATATGTTCTATTAAAGTTAACGTTTTCTTAATAACAGCCAATTGAGAGGGAAGAAAAGCCATTCAAACCATTGGTCATACCACAAAAATTGCAAAAAGCTTTGCCTTACAAGGATAAACCCAAACATGGTGCTAAAGTTTCAGGAAAGAACAAGATAGACAGAATTGCTGTTATTGCTGAACCCGAAGAAATAAAAGTAAGTTTTGCTATAATCTGTCATTAGTATTTCTATAAATCTTTTCAATTAATTTTTTATTCATGATATATAGAGCGTGGATAATTTAAAAATAATGACTATAGTTTACATCTTTAAAATCAAACAATAAACAAATTCCATTTTAATTAATTGTACACACAACAAATCACTATACAGGGATACAATTTACAATAGATGTGACATAAAAAGTGTATTAGATTATTTTATACAGTTTCAGAGGAAATATTATATCATAAACGCAAATCCATACAAGCGTAAGAGAACGCATTATGAAAAAGCGAGAATGCATTACAATTTCCCCTTTAATATTTTAAAGTGGGCATATTGGAGGTGGGAACGTCGTTCCAGTCAATTCTTAGATAGTAACATACTAGTCATGATGGTACCTCTAGCACAGTGGAGCAGTGAAGTTCGAGATAGTAGGGTTAATCTAGACGACACATTATTGTGCTCTTTCTCTCACGGAGTTTTTATTTCTTTGTATATTTTGAGATAACATTGTTGTAAATATGTAATAGTCTTAATCGGCACATGCACCTCTAACTGATCTCTCAGTTTTAATTCGTCAGTCTTCTTTGTGTTATTGTGTTGTCAGTATATAGTAAATTTGTGTATAATAATTCTTCTCTGAGCATCTCCATGTTATTTTTTGCCATTTTATGTCATAATTTGTACTAATTATATTTGTTGTTGCTTTCCAGTTGCAGTCTTTGGTCGTTGTTATTTGTTTTTTCATGGTTAGTATATATGCCTGCTAAATATCTCTCTTATTCTTCTTTTCCTATTTATTCACAAACAAATCCCATTTATAATATCGTATTTTCCCTTGGTATTTTTGTTGTTTACATTTCAATTTCCTCATAGAGTATTTCTCTTAGAAAGGATATATTGAAGCACTTGGAAAAATATATACTTCATCAAAAATTTTGCTTGGTCTAAAACCTAAAATGCAACCATCAGATATCAAATTTTTTCAGTAATATACGATGTTTGTCAGAAAATATGAATTTTGTTCAAGAGTAAAGTACCTGTTTCTAACAGTCGAAAATTGTTATGAAACAAATTTAACCAAAATTGAAAACTAAAGTCAAATATGCAATTACATTACATACTACCATGAAAAATCAAGTTTTGTTATTTTTTGTACTTTTTACTACACATTAATTCTATTTGAAAACAAAATAAATTAATTTTATTTTTAATAATTTCAATACCGACCATTGCACTCTTTTGTTTTTGTTTGTAATGAGTTTTTTTTATTCATTTGACATTTAATTTAAATAGGTAATACATGTGAAACTTTCATTTATTTTTTCCAATAAGAAAATATACACAAATAATAAATGGTATTAACATTAATTGAAATTAAAATAATGAAATTTTAACTTAGTTCACTAATGACACGACATTGAAGTCATTTTGAAAAAATTATAAGTAAGGTTCGCTATTCATAGATTGTCGAAAAAAATATGGTCCAATTATTCTGTTTTTAGTAAATACCACACCACACGTTATTGGTCACGAGTCTTTATTGTAAAGTTAAGACTCGTATCAGATCACCAACGACAATTTTGTGACGACACAGTTTCATTTGAAGAAAATGTTGCTTAATCGAAAAATAAATAAACATCTTATTTAAAAAAAGTCCCTTCTTCTAATCTCCTTAGGTGAGAGAACAAAATTAAAATCGTCTATCTAATTCCTTACTATGTAACAACGAAATATGGTTTGTAGGAATGGTGATGTATGGATTATTTCATATCTAAGCCGACACTTTCGCGTAATTATATTTTTGGAGATTCTATGGCAGACAGCATTATTTCAAAATCCGCGTACTCCTTGACGACCTGTTTTCGAAGTTTTTTATTAAAATTATTTCGAATGCTTTTTTGAATTTATTTACTATTTTCGTAACTGTTGATATAATTGGATATTTGAACTAGTTTTCAATTCTGATCAACTTTCTTTCAAAACAATTTTCGATATTGTCAGAAATGAAGGTACTTTACTCTTGAACAAAATTCATATCGTTTGACAAACCTCATATACCATTGAAAACAATTGATATGCAAAACGTTTTATTAAGTTTTTGTTCTTAAAATTAATAAAAAGTTTTCCAAATGATTCCATCTTAAGTACACATTGTATGTGGATACAAATAAGGGGGTCCTGAAACAGGTATGGGGGGTGGCCTAATTGAAACAGCAAAATGAAAATTGTCTTTATTTTATGAGAAAGGAGCACATTTTGGAACTACCAGTATATTAGATAAGTTTTAATGTCAACAATATTTTTTATTTAATTATAAATTGATTCCAAAATATGAAAAATTACATATTTTTATTATTCTTACTCAAGGTGTATATTTGCTTTGAGAAGAGATTAAAAAAGACTTAGTGATTAATCTATTTATTTTCTAACAATTTAGGAAATTCACTTTCTAGTCTAAATACATTTAATTTAGAAGTTAAATGCCAGGTTTCATCTCCATCAATTTCAATTTGTTTATAGGAACATGAATAACTAATTAGCTCTAAAGAATTGTCAAAGTCGAGATCCGCTATAAGTAAAGAGTTTTTTTGGTTTTTGTAATCTGGTTGGCAGTTGTTATGTTGTGGTCCATTGCAGATAACGTAAATGTCTGTTAAGCTAACATTTTCGATTTGTATGTCGTTATCTTTAAGCAGTATTAAAATGATTCTTTCAGAGACCTTGTTCAAATGAAATGTTTCATTATGCACTGGTACATTCCTTTTATAAATTTTAGTTGAAGGTGCTAATTTTAGAGAACTATCTTGCCAATACCACATCTTTAAAATAAAACCCTGTATATAACTTTCGAAGGAAAAGAGAGGCCTTGCAGATGGGAAAGTGAAGGGTATTGGATTCATAACCACAGTATTGTTGAAAGTCCAAAAATATAGTTTGGTGTTATTTGTGCTATACAATGTTACTATACTTTCACATTTAGGGCATTGATTTAAGTTTTCTACAACCAGTTTCTTGTTTCCGGCTTGATAAAAAGTTGTGTTATCGTCGTTTTCCACAACATTTAATTTTATGTTTGCAGTGGGGTTTATATACTTTGATTTAATATCATTCATGGATATTTCATAAGTGGCTTCTACATCTTCTATTTTGGAGCATACGTATTTGATGCAATCTTTGTTTGTATTCTTAAGTAATCTTATAGAAGAACAAACAGAAGGAAGTTTAACATTTGAGAGAGCTTGGCCAGTCTTTCCAGATATTATTAATAAATCACTCTTTTTATAAACTGCTAAAAGTTCATGTGTGCCATCATTATTGAAATCGTCTATTTTGATAGGCATTTCTAGCTCTGGAATTGATTTTTCTTCTAAATTATGAGCATGCCAAAGAGCTTCGCCAGATATAGTTTCAATAACCTTTAATCCTTTGCTATCAATAACTAAACAGTCATAATATCCGTTTTTATCCACATCTATGGTTGTGCAATTTATATCCAATGGGTAACTTTCTTGTTGGAAATCCCACGCTGTGTCGCCATTATTTCCAAGTAATGAAATTACACCATTCTTAAAAGATTTCGGGTTACTAAAGCTACCTTTGTAGATAAGTGCTAGATTCCAATTTTTGTGGAAAATACCTCTAACTAAATTTATTGGTCCCAATAATTCCAAATTGTCCTGCGGAGAATCCCAGTTACCAATTTTTAAAGAACATGTGTTAATATCTTGGCAAGGTAATATCCATAAAAAGACAACAATCGGCAGAAAACAAAGAAATATTGAGAAAATAAGTGCAGCTTTCCGATGAACGGATAATTTCCTATTTGTATCTTTAACCATGTCAGTATTGTTTCCATATTCGTTCAGTTGTCCATGACCATTTTTCGGTTGCGAAAATTTTATTTTAGAGGAACCGCCACCATTATTTATGTAATGTGTTCTTTCTTCTTTTTCTGAATCGGAATCACTAAGAGACTGAGGCAGAGGAACATAAACACCTTGCTTTGAATTAGACATTTTACTTTGATTCTGTGCTACATACTTATTGATTTAATTTTTACCTTCTCTAAACAACACGTGTTGGTGTATTGATTTTTATAAAGTGTAGTTGAGGTAGTAGTAGTAGATGTCACTGGTATCGGTTCTATTTTAGAATCACACACATAAAACTTAACCAAATGAAAATTAACACATTTTATTGAAGATGTGTTAGCTTCCCAATAAAACGGTTTTATAATCTCAGAGGATCTAGTGTCTAATTTTTGTTATCAATAGGAGTAGAAAAAAATACACTTTTTTGTTTTTGTATTATAGGGAAAATTAATATTACCTCATGTTTATTGGTGTTCAATATGCACTGCCTACATTTTTATTTACAGGGTGAATCATCGTTATTCTGTAGGTCTCACATGTACAAACTATTTATAGTATCCATGTGATTTTTGTTAGAGCATTTTTTAAAATGTGCTATAATTCAAGGTGAACCATACATTTTTGGAATTTAATTTTTTTTAAATGACATCGTATTTTATTACACGCTTAGGGCTTGAATGAATAGCTTGGACCGCGCACAATTGTAAAGCGCATATTTTGAATTTAAATTGGGAATACTATATTTATGTATATGCGAGCATAATATACTTTATTTAAATTTAAAAATTTAGAATTTGCTAAAAATATTTATTTACAAAACTATAATTTTTTTATTATAACTAAAACTGAAAAGGGCCTAAATTTAGTATATCTTTAGCATTTTAAAACTTTTTACTACGTTATCTATAGTTTCAGTAGTGGAATAAAACATTTACTTGTCCTCAAAAAAATGGTTAGAATAGTTTAGGTACAATAACAGAGGAATTACCTTGTATAAACTTTCCATAACAATAGCGTTTGTTTATTTTTTTAATTTTATTATTTAAGGCAACATATCAACACAACAAAAGATGTGTTGCCTATCTTTTTAAAGAATTAAATTATATTTCTTTCAGGAATCGACCATGATGAAAATGTTAAGAGCAACATATGATAATAAACAGGATAAACTTAAGAAAGAGACAAAAGAAAGATTGGAAAAATACAGGCAAGACATTGAAGCAATAGAAGCTAACAAATATAAGAAATTAAAAGAAATAAAGAAAAACGTCCATAGGATGCGAAGTAAACAAGCAAAAACTAAGGAAGGAAGAAAATAATATTTTTAATACTTTTACTAATGTATACATATAGAAGTTCTGTTCATATTTGTTTTTATTAAACAATAGTTAATTATCAACGAAGTTTTATTAATACTAGATACATCTTTTCTCAAAATAAAACTGAATTGTGAAAGATAAAAACTGAAAACACAATACTTTCAATATATTACTTAATATACATTTAACAATATAAGTATCTGCAGAGCTTTTAAGACATTTAAAATAGTCTAAAACGGCTACATTAAAAATGGAATGAACATCTATAAACAATTAAGTGATTTGAGTTTAGTGCCTATCAAAAAAAATATTGCACAAATACCCTACTGGCGGTAGTTCTTGTGTATTTCTGGCTTAATATCATAGACCAGCTTCAGAATTTCTTGAATGACCTAAAAAAAGTAAATAACAATTATCCTCTGCATTCTTATGGAAAATTAGTTTGTAAAAAATAAAAAAATAACTTGAAAAAGAATAAAATTTGTTGCGACCTTGAGTGTGGAATCATGTGATTAAGTATTTGAAACTTACGGGTTCTTTCTGGCTTATTATTGCTTTATTCATATCTTCAATCCTCCGCTTGGTGTCTTGTTCAATTTTTGCAGCCACATCTTCTTTGGAACCCATGTGTTTGGCTTCAAACTCACGGAATTGACGTTCCCTTTCTTTACGATATTTTTCAATTTCATCTTGAGCCTCTTCTTTGGCCTGCTTTAGTCTCTTAGCTTTGCCTAAAGATAAATAATAAGATATAAATTAATTTTTTCAGTTATACAAAAACATTTTTTCAAAACGATATTGCATTTAAGGTGCTGCTTTAATTAATATTGTAAATAAAATATTCAGAGCTAAAAATATTTTTGTAGACATCCCGTGACTATGTTAACACCCAGTTTTCGTATAATTTTTAAGTAATATTTGCTTACGTTTCCTAGCCTCTGTAACTTTGTCTGCAGCACGTTTCTCAGCTGCTAAAAGTTGTTGCACACCGTGGCTTTGATGGCTAGCCATGATTTATAAAACAATTCGTTAAAAGACCGTCTTGAACATTCAGCAAGTCAAAACTGATAAACTGTGGCGAAGATAGTGGACCAGCCTTCAGTCATATGATCCAAAAATAACCTTGTGATATGACGTAACTGTCACTTTTCAGGTTAACCAATCGATGTTTTCATTGTTGATATAACATATTATATTACTTTGTTATCAATAATGAAGGAATTTCCTTATGTTTTTAATATCATGCATATTTTATAATTTCTTCCTTTAGTGCTTGCATATAGTGAACTAATATTGGAAATTGTTATGGTAACACTGGACAACAGGGTTGGCTAATATTATTTTCTTTATGGCGTATATTAAATGTTGATTTAAACTTCTACGACAAATTTTTATAGAAAATTACCGCAGTACTAAAATGAAAAATAATAGAATTGCTCAGCAATAATAAATGATTTTTTTGCAATTCTTTTAAAAAAACTAGGCGCCAATTTGTTGAAACCCAACCAAATAGGTATTTATTTATTCAATTTTTCGTAGGTCTAGGGAAGAACGAAATAATACAAATCGTTTCTTTTAGTAGCTTTATAATTGTCCTAATTTTATCTAGGCTAATGATGAGAAAACAACTGGCAAATTTAAAGCGCAAATTAAATTGTGTAATTATCAAAAGGAGTTCCATACGGAACATAAAGTGTTGCTCTCCGATACTCGCCACTAACTACCGTACGACAAAATATTTGAGGAAATTATGTAACATATGTATATTATAATAAATAATATTAAATAATATTCCAAATAACCCTAGCGCTGGATAGCGGCCCTCTTTAACATTTTAAGTGACAATAGGAGGTAGAGAGATAATGATTAATTCTCTATTTCAGTATCAGTTTAAAAAGATCTACTTCAATTATTAAATCAGTGTTGTTTTGTTAGCTTATTTTAAATTTAATTTAGTCAAAAACCGATAAAGCATATAACAATAATATTGAACAGATCATTAAAAATCGTTTCAAATGAGCTATCACTTTACCCCTATTGCCATTTAAAATTTTTAAGGGGATAGCTACCCTATGCTGGGGTTGATATTTGGAATGTTATTTTTATAATCAAAATATGCTTCACAGAAATAAAAATCGACCTGCCCAAGCATTTCCTCAAAAATTTGGTCGTACAGTAGTTAGTAGTGGAGGCGAGGAGAGTTAATACTCGACATTCCTATGGGGTCATTTTTTATTATTTCTTTTTGTTAAAAGTTAGAGTTTTTCTTGATGATCCTAGTAAAATTTTATGAAAAACAAAAAATCTTAAATAAGAATATATCATAAAGGAAAATATGAAAATGAAAAATCTTATAGGGGAAAAGCTACTGGGACCAGTTTTGAGAATTATTGTTAGCTTTGTTTCTAGTAAAATTCTGAGGTGTATTAGTCTGTTGTGTTTGAGATACTGTTATTTTACATCCTTTTCTTACTCAAAAAGAAAATACAATTAAAATATTTCAGTCTGACAACTACTTTTGGGCCGATAATGGCGTCCAAGTGGTGTGGTCTTTTACTCAACTGTAATACTTGTCTCATATTTATTTTATTCGTAGGAAGGCGAAAATAAAAGATAAATGGTTTTTTTTATTTTCTATGGTAGAAAGTATACTTAAACGTTGGTATACTTGAAGGATGGAAACGTCAAAACTTTATACGTGTACAGGTTATAATGTTTAAAATACTTGTTTCAAAAATTTTGAATAAACTAATTTGTGTTCAGAAGGAGAATTATAAAATTTAGTTAACGATTAGTAATGGGTAAGCCAATCAGTAAAAATCTGGAATTGGCGACAAATGAATATTGTCTAAAGTTTGTGGGACAAGAACCCATTTCTAAAAATGATCCCTTTTGGAACAGATTTTTAGCGTATAATTTAATTCCGCCTATGTCCGTGTAAGTATATTTAATTTAATGATTGATTTATACATTTTATCCTTTGATCTTTTTAGCGAAGATCAGTTGTCATTAGAATCAAGAATTGAACCACTATGTCAAGAGCTTTTCAGAAATAATTTATCTACAGGAAATTTTAGCACATTAATCCAAATATTTCTTGATAGATCAACTGAACTATTGTCGGCAACTAATAACCAAGCGTAAGCGTTTTGTTGTACTGTTTTAGAAACGCAATATTATTTTTACTTTTACTCTTACACAAGTTTTATAGACATAAAATATTTTTTATTATTAAATGGACTGAAGTGATAGAGTTTATTAAGACATTAAAATAATCTTAACACATTGATTTCATTTTTTGAGTAAAATGAGATTTGTTTTACAAAAGTACTACTGTCTAATGTAGTTTTGTCTGTCTTAAGTCACTTCAATATCAAAAAGTTTCTAATTTCATTTGTTTGACATAAATGTTGATACTTTGTATAATTCTTTAAAAGAAAAATATGAATTGTATAAAAATTCAGTAATTTTAAATAGAAGTAAATGTTGCCTTATCAAGCTGGCATTTATTTTGATCTGTTGGTGAGTGATAATAAGCAACTGGTTAAGTATTAATGAAAATCGTTCGAGGCTAGTTTAACTACTGACATAATATCACAAAAATTCTTATGATTGAATATCTATCATCAGAAAAATTAAACCCCCAAAATAGTATAAATGCATATGTATTATTAAATCTGAGACTAATCCTTCACAGTTTCATAAAATATCAACTTATTAAAGTTATAGTAAATTTCGTACCAACAAATTTTTGAGAAAGATGTTACATTTATATTTTTTATTTATGCACTCTATGTTTCATGTATTCTAATATTTTTACTGCAGGGATCTGTTTAATTGGCAGCTCTTTAATTCTATACTTACAATAAGATGCTTTTTAAAATATCTAATAGAAGTTATCTCAGAAGATGAACTTATAAAACATTTCGCAGTAAAAAGCAGTATAAATTTATTGGAGCCGTTTATGGGAACATTAGTAGGTTAGTCGACTACAGTTCCTCCAGTGGATCTTTTCCCGTGCATTATAATTAAATTAACTAATTTTTTTAAATATTATTTGTGGGAACAAAAGTTATTGGAATTTTATTATTTAGTGTTTTGGTAAAGAATTTGATCTGAAATAATAAAATTGTAATAAAATATTTAAAAAGATAATATGCATTGATGATTTGTATAGTTATATCTTTTTAGTGTACTGAGTATAGTGTGTTATCGCACTTCCTTGCTTAAAAAACAGTAATTAAGTTTAACTTACTCTTCACACTTTGTAGAAAATGACATGACGTAAAGGGTATCTGTTTTATATTAACAGATATTAATGATTCACAGAAAAAGATCCAAAGAACAAATGTTTTTATTTTATTTGCAATAACATCAACAGTTTTTTATAATTATTTTTAAATTTAGGTATAATAGTTGATGTACCTGTTGAGGATTCAACATATCTAATTCATTTAGAATCAGTGACATGTCTCTTAATTTGTCTGTCTATACAATATCATTCAGGCAGCAGGTCAGATCAAAGTACCATATATAGGCTGATGATGAGAGGAAAGCATGTAATACATGCTCCTATTCTAGTCAAAAGTTTGATGACTAATTTTATGAAACAACAAAAGTTACCTGCAAGTTACGCTGGAAACGCTGGACATAGCATCGTTTTAGGTATAAATGAAACACATTTCTATTACTATTAATATGCAAATACATAGTTATTATCTTTGTAGATTTGGCTTCCAATCTTTGGTCAGTATTGACATTTAACAAAAAATCCACTGAGGAAAGTTCTGAAAATGATGAAAATTCTTACCACGATACACCTTTAGCAACACAAAGTTTGCTTTTACTCTTAGTTTTAGTTCATCACTGGACTACACAGTCTAATCCTTACAGAAATTGTTTATTTTCATGTTTAGATAGTGCAGGTAGGTTTCTTTTAAAAAATAAATGTTATCTGTGAATATATAATTGAATTAATTATTTTTATAATTCAACAGACATAAAATAAACGTATTTCAGGTTTTCTTATAAAACAATATTAATTTTGGAGTAAGATTCTTTAATTAATTAACAACATAAAAATAACCTATTGATTTTGTATTAATATTGAACATTATATTTGCATGCCATTTAAAAAAAAAATATTTTTTTAGATACAAATCCAGTGCCACCATCCAAAGTTTCATGTTTATTTAAAATAGATTTTAAAAATTTGTACTTAGCACTATGTAAAAAAGCCTCTGGTGATGCTGCAACACTGCTTTTATATTTATTGCTACATCGAAATCAGTCATTTAAATCTTATATGTTATGCAGAGAAGATTTAGATCTCTTAGTAAGTTAATTACTCAATATTTTTTTAATAATTTATAGAGTAATTTATTTAAAAAACGGTTTTTTAATAATTTTCAGATTGTACCTATTTTGAAGAGTTTATACAACGCGCCTAACAGTAATTCTCATCATATTTATATGGCATTGATCATTTTACTGATACTGAGTGAAGACGACAGTTTTAACAAGACAATTCATGATTTAGTAAGTTATTTTTGATAAAAATAGTAAAGTAAATTTAAAACTTTTTAATAAATAAATTTTATTAGCAACACATTTTTAAATAACTCAACCAATTTAAATGCTTAGCTGTAGAGTTTTTGGCAGGCCATTGAGACCCAGATCTTTAGTGTTTATTTCCATACTGATCTATTCCTTGTGTATTTATTCCAATCTTCTATGTTCTTTATTTTTAGATCCTCATCGTTTATTTGAGGTGTTCATATTTCATTTGTTCCAAGTGACTATTTTCATTAAGCTTGATGCTGCTTCGTTACTGGTCTTGGCTTGAGGGTTACTTCATAAGTTTACTATCAATTTTATGAACTTGTGATATACAGATTTGGCTTGAATATTTGAGGTCATACACGAATCCATGCGAGTATTAAAGAACGCATTATGAAAGCGAGAGAACGTATTACTAATATCTTGAAGTAGGGATAAATCGAGGTGGGAACATTGATCCGGTCAATTCGATAATAACATACCGACAGTCGCGGTCGTACCTCTAGTTTGATTGAGAGGGGACACATCATTGCCCGCTCCTTAAAATTTCACCTATGTCCTTTTAATACTTTCTAAACCTGTATATGTAAAATATCACAGACGCCGGTCCAGAGTTTTGCTTCCACTGAAATTCTCTTAACAGTTTCTTGTAAGTTTGGGAGTATTGTTAGTCTACACCATTTTCTTTACTACTCAAAGGGGAGTCATGAATAATATAAATCAGTCTTAATGCTATAATAATATAAATGTGTGGTAAATTTTAAAAGCAGAGGCTAATTTCCATATTTAGTCTCCTTTAGAGCTCACTGTTTAGCATTAGCCTTCTGATGAGGCTTCCCACCCTTGACAGTAGCTCCCTTGCTAGTGTTAGCACTCGCAAAGTTTATGTATATGCGTTGCAGAATCTTTTTCTTCTTTCTGGCAGAATTTACATACCTATACTTTCATCTACCATGCCAATCATGGTTATGTTTATATAGCCTCTAGTGTATTCCTAGCTGTCGTTTTCTTTGTCTTAGCACCAATAATCTCATTTTAACCGCCACCAAAGTAATGCCATTGTTAGATCGACGTATTAATGAATCCCACAAGCTAGGAGTAGTGTTGCCTGATTCTGACTACCTAGTCTGTTTAAAGCATTAACTACACACCCCATACCGATCTTGATGTCGTCTGGTACTACTTCATGGCTCAGAGTGCTGTTTGTCTGTTGGAGTAGGTGATAATTCTTTGATTTTTTGCTTGGTGTTATCGACTACTTTCATCAGCACTACAAAGCCCTTACCTCTCTTTGGAAGACAGTGGCATGTTTACCTAGCCTAAGAGAGACTTCTATCCTCTCCTTGATCTAATGAATTCCAGTTGCAACTCCTGTTTTGAAGCAGTAATTGTAAAATTAAGCAAAAATTCGCTTCCATGGGAGGTTCTACGTCTTTGATGTTGATGCCATACTGCACTATATTAAATTTTTGATTTTTGAAACTTTATTAGAACATAAGTTTTAAGTTTTTTTTTATTGTTTATGTTTACTAGGAGACATCTGGGCTTGACGATACTTTTCTAGTGCTTTCTAGCATTTAAATAGTTATCTATTTTTAATTTTAGAAACTTAAAAATGTACCATGGTACCTGGAACGAGCTTTGACAGATATCACTTTGGGTGGCTTGCTCATACTGATAGTAATCAGAACAGTACAGTACAACATGTTAAAAATGAGAGATAAATATTTGCACACAAATTGTTTAGCTGCTCTTGCAAATATGTCTGCACACTTTAGAAATTTACATCCATATGTAAGCCAAAGACTGGTGTCTCTTTTTGAAACACTTGCCAAAAAGTATAATAGGTTGACGACAAGACTGAAAACTGAAAATGCTCAGAAAAACAATAAAGTCGCCGTAGAGGTGAATTTATACATGCATGCACACAGTGAAATGAATATTTTAACATTTTTTATTTCTTTAGATTGATCAAGAATCTGATGATGCAGATCAAGACATTTCTGTTCTGGAAGAAGTATTACGAATGGTATTAGAAATTTTAAATTCCTGTTTGACAACACAGCTTGGCAATAATCCGAATTTAATTTACACGTTGCTTTACAACAAGAGCATGTTTGAAGCATTTAAGGATAATGTAGTTTTTCAAGACATAATACACAACATCGATATTATTCTAAAATATTTTTCCCAGCTTCTACATGATAAATCATTGGAACATGAAGTAGATGCCCATCATGTTCTTCTCATTATACAACAAGGAATGAGAAGTTGGCCAAAGGAAAAATTAACAGTAAGAAATTCGACACTTACAGTATCTTTTTTTTTAATATTAAATAAGGCCATTTTAGCCAGTTTTATTAAATTTATTTGTTTTATGGATTTAAGTATTAGTGAAAATATTTTATTTTTATTGTAGAAATTCCCTGATCTTAAGTTTAAATATGTAGAAGAGGATCAACCGGAAGACTTTTTCATTCCTTATATTTGGGCTCTTGTAGGACAACAGTCAATATTACATTGGGTGAATGACGCTTCCCCATCTATGATGGTGGTTTAATAATAAAAAACCTAATGTAAAAAATAACGTAAATAAGTATTTAAATAATTTAATTATAAAACGTGTATTTATGTATAAATCTGTAAGATTGTTAATATATTTTATAATATATATATATATATATATAAATATTTATTAATATTTTATTGTGTTTATCAAATTCATTTTACTACATCATACTAAAATACTTTCTATATTCTTTCCAAGTTCGTATAAATGGCCGATTCACAGCACTTAATTTTTTATTTCTTCCGGTACATTTCAGAGGGACACTGGTATACAGGTTCAAAAAGTACTTAACTGGACGTAGGATTCGTGTATTTCTACACATATTCAGGCCGAATCTGTATACTATTTGGAATATGAATAGCATGTTCATAGAACAGTACAATTTACACTTGGCTCTCAAGGTACTTCGAAAAAAGGCATTTAAAATATATATTAGTTTATAATAAAATAGTAAGAATAAGATATGTGTATACTAGGCTTAAAGTTTAGATTGATTTATGGAGAACTAAAATACAGATGGGAGTATAAATGATGTTTTATAGGTACATAATAGCTTGCATATTACTTCAACAAGGTATGTACACAGCAGCACACATGATATATGCACTGACTAGTCTTATGCCGGTTGGAAGATAAAATATCTAGAGTATAGACAGATATCTAAATAAGTAAATAAGAGCAAATATTAGATCCTATACACGAATCCATGCGAGAGTAAGAGAATGCGTTATGTAAAAGGGAGAATGCATTACAATTTCCCTTCCTATGTGTTGAAGTAGGCATATCGAATGTGGAATCATCATTCCACTCTTTGATAGTAAATTACTGGCAGTCATGATCGTACCTCTAGTACAGCTGAGTTCGAGAGAGTAGGGTTAACGGGTGGGACACTATTGCGATTTCTTTCAGTTATTTGTTCATATATTATTATTCGTATTCTTTTACTCCTTACAATTTTTGCCTAAAGAATTTCAAATTTTATCTGAATCTGTATATGACCAGATAAGCAAGAAAGGGCGCAATCCTATGATCGCGCAATGCAAGAGTTGTGGTCACGACTGACGGTACGTTACTATCAAATTGACTTAAGCGGTGTTCCCACCTCGAAATCTCCACTTTAAGATAGAAGAGAAATTGTAATGCATTCACTCTCTTCTTTATAATGCGTTCTCTTATGCTCAGATGGATTCCTAATCCTATAAATTTATTATTTCTGAACCGGTATAAGAATGTTTTGTGCTATATTGTTACTTAAAATGTGACTTGATAATAATGTATATCTGTAGAATATTTGTAAATATATAAAATAAGATTATTATTTTAATTTTTACTAGTTTGCTGAGCTGTTATTCAAAATGTTTGTTTTTGTGAATATCCCTGTATATTAGAAAATCAAAACAAGTGTATTTTAAAATAAAAATTGGCACGTCAGGCTTTTTGGATCAAAACTGGACCTGTGAAATAATTTACATATCTCTAAAAAAATTATGTATGTAGCTGAAAATATTAATAGTAAGAGGTTATACGTCAAAATCAATGAGAAGCTAAAACTAACCTATTACTTTTTTTTAACGTTATTTAAACTTCAACTTTTATTTGAAAAAATAGTTTATGCAGTTTGCATATACATTTATTTATAATTTATAAGCAAAAATGTAATAAAGATGTCAGGCAAGCTAGCAGTAAATACTTTCAGAAGCGTCTTTAAAACAATTGATAAAGATTTACTAAGATGGTTTCCTGGTCACATGAACAAGGGTATGAAGCAAATGCAAAATAAATTGAGGACTGTAGATTGCCTTATAGAAGTACATGATGCGAGAATTCCAATTTCTGGCATAAATAGTGACTTTAAGCATACAGTGAGTGGAATAAAACCCCATATATTAGTACTCAATAAAGTAGATTTAATTGATCAGTCCTATATACCAGCCATAAAGGACACTTTAAAAAATGAATACCAGCATATAATATTTACTCAAAGCAAAAATCAGCATTGCAAAGGACTTAAACAGGTATTTCCTTTAGCTCAAAAGCTAATTAGAGAGTCTGATAGATATAACAGAGCTCATGAAGAAGATAATAACATTATGATTATAGGTATTCCTAATGTTGGAAAATCTAGTTTGATTAACGCCCTTAGAGT
Source organism: Hermaeophaga mercurialis (assembly GCA_951812935.1). Classification (NCBI taxonomy): domain Eukaryota; kingdom Metazoa; phylum Arthropoda; class Insecta; order Coleoptera; family Chrysomelidae; genus Hermaeophaga; species Hermaeophaga mercurialis. Next base: position 22,067,609 of record OX638363.1, read on the forward strand.
TAAATATTTAGGAAAAGGAAGCGCTACTTCGGTAGGAGCATTACCAGGAGTTACAAGAAGCCTATTATATAAAATTAAACTCTCAGAAAAACCTTTATTTTTTATGCTCGATACTCCAGGAATATTATCGCCTAAAATTTCTAATGTAGAAACTGGTTTGAAGTTGGCTTTGTGTTCTACAATAGCTGATCATATGGTTGGAGAAACAGTTTTAGCGGATTATTTACTTTACTGGCTGAACAAACACAAACACTTTGAATATGTGAAAGCTTTTAGTTTAGATGAACCAAATGACAATATTTTAGATGTTTTAACACATATTGCAAAAATAAAGAGAAAGAGTTTAACATTTAAAGATTCATTGAATAATTATGTTATTAGACCAGATTTGCACAGCGCTGCTAATTATATGTTAAAGGCTTTTAGAGTAGGTAATTTAGGAAAAATAATGTTAGATGAAGATATTATTAGGTAGTAAAACGTTATAGGTAATTAACATATATTAAAATTATTAAATTGTCATTGTTTCATTTTTCTTCTTTCATTTAATCCTTTAAAATGAATGGCACCTTCATTAAATGAAGTTATATGATTTGTGTTTTACATTAAAGTGATCAAACAAAAATGTATGTTTGTGTATTCCTGTTCTTAAAATTCAATTTCACAAATTGATGTCTGTGTAAAATAAATTTATTTCTGAATTATTTCAAGTATTCTTTCCATAAGAGTCCATGTAATGTAAAGAACTGGTAAAAGTGAATATAAAGCTTTGCACTTATTTCCATTTTATGTTGTCAGAAGGTTACGGCTCATGGCCTCAGAAAAGGGCAAAATGGAATACTTGTAAGAATCTGATACTTAATAACTGAAATTTTAAACCGCGAACATATCTAGGTATTGATTGGAATTTGAAACGATTTAACTAGATTAAATTTGAGAACAAAACGCGTTCGAACGTGACGTTTCAAGTTCAGAAGAATTAAATTACTTTGTTTTTTGGATTCCATGACACTGAGAACTTTTTAAGTATTCAGTACTACTCCATTTCTAGTACTCGAGTCCACCATGATAGTCATTAAACCGAATTTTAGTTAATTTTTTATTGTCTAATTTTGACATTGAAAATAAAGTTTAAAATTGTCAACAACCGTAGCCACAGCTGTTCCGAGTACAGAAAGAAAGTACTTCTGTACAGAGTAGAAGTACTTTTTACAGGAAGTAATGAAATTCCAAGTATAAGCACGAGTAATCAGGTACTTTTATAAGTCGCGAGTACTAAGTACTAATGGGTTTTTACAATTTTGAATACCTTTAATTTAATTAACTGATTTAATTAATTACTTTATTCTAGTTGTTGGAAAAATTCCAAGGTTATTTCTTCTCAAAGTTGAATGAAGAACAGAGAAAATTGAATAGTCGGAGTTACTCTACATTCTCCACAATATATATTCTTACAAATTTTTGTGTAAGAATATATAATGTGGGGTAGTTTCGAGTTTTTAATTTTCTCTTACTTTAGGCTTTTAGGCTAATTCCCACAATCCTATTTATTCCCTTATACCCATTATCCTAGTTTATTACTTTTATAAAAAAAATATGTTTCCAGAGCTGGGTAATTCCTAATAAAAAAGTATTTAGCAATTACAATTACTTTATTTTCGTGTAATTTCTAATTGTTATTTAAGTACTATTTTTTCTTAAAGTAATTTATTAATTTAAATGCAGCAAAATAGGTATAGAAATTTTAATGTGTAAAAGTATTACAGAAATGATCTAATTACAATTACTTCTTATAAATATAATTACTTTTTCGATTACAATTACTTTTTCCAATTACTTTTACAATTGTAAGTACAATTATAAATGTAAAAGATAAGTATATTTGATATAAGTATATAATTATTATGATTGTAAGCTCAATTAATTTTTCTGATCATAATTAATTTTAAATGCGAAGGTATTTACATGTGATCTAAAAAACAGTAATTTCTTGTAGGAACTTGTTTGGGAAAATATTGTAAACTTGTAAAGCAGCAATATATATTTATTGTGAAAAAAATATAGAAGTATGTAGTGACATTTTAGTAGAGATTTAAAGTTTTTCATTAATTTTAACAATAACCTTTTAAAACTCAAATTGTTAATCATTATTAAGTTCACTTTTCAATATTTTTTTTATAAATAATTTTTCTTTTTCTGGATTGTGCTTAAGTGAAATGATTTTAATATTTTCTATAAATAATAAAATGCCTTTTTTGATATATATTTTAACTCGAATTTTAAACTTTTAATTATAATCTTTAAATATGAGTGGTTGTCAATTTTATCTGTATAATTCCGTATAATTGTAATTAGATAAATATAATTCCTTTTTTAAGACATGTACTTTGTATTTGTAATTAGTTCCTTTAAAATAATTGTAATTACAATTATTTTAAATGTATAAGTAATTACCCAGCAATGTCTGATTCTGATTTTTTACACATTTCATGTACTTGAGTACGTTTCTGGGTATTCGAATACTCTGAAATGTACTTGTTTAATATCATCTAAAATGCTCCAAGTACAAGAACAAATAAAATAAAAATATGTACTCCTGGAGTGAGTACCGAGTACATGAAAAGTAGTTAGAGTACACTGTTCGAGTACTGCATCTCTGACTGTAGCTAACGATACAATAAGTAATTCATATAATTTGTGTTTAAAGTTGTAAGTATATATTTCCCCGTTATAAAGATTTTAATTTTAGAGTCGTAGAAAAAATATACTTTGTTATATTTTGGATAATTGCCATGATTAGTGCAAGTGCTTCATTTTCTATGTATATTTTATGTTAACACTTATACGTACAAGTGCCAATACGTGTTTTTAATTTATGAAATAAAAAAATTAAAAACTAAAATTGGTGTGTTTGGAGTTTGATATCTAAATACCCAAATCTAGAGGCTCTTCTCTCGCTTATGCATATTTAGAGAGAATTTAAAATCCTTTAGCGAGAAATTTTAAAGAGTAAGAGAATACGATTAATAATTTATGACTCCATAACCGAGAGAGAGAAAGAATGCAATATGTGTCCTGCGTCAACCCTAGTTTTCGAACTCCGTTGTGCTAGAGGTACGATCATGACAGCCGGTACGGTGCTGTCGAATTGACTAGAACGATGTTCCCACCTCTGATATGCCCACTTTAAAATGTTAGAGGGGAAATGTATTATTGCTTTATCATAACGCGTTCTCCTACGCTCGCATTAATTCGTGTATATGATCTGATATTGGAATAAAACAAGCTGTGTGTGAGCTATTAACGAAATTATTTTTTTATTTGAAAGGCCCATGTATGCCATTATGTATGGAATACGAGTATGACATTGTTGAAATGTTCGCCGCGGCTTCGCACGGTGGCACGGATCTGAGAGGTCCAATTTTCAATTACTCTGCTGCATAGATCTGGCTGAATTTGAGCGATGGCCTGGGTTATGTTGACGTCGAGGACATCGGTCGATTGCGGCTTATTGGGATAGACCTACGACTTCAGAAATCTCCACAGGAAAAAGTCTAGCGGAGTCAAATCGCACGATCTTGGTGCCAATTCACATCACCTTCACGAGAGATAAACATACAAACGACGCCGCCTGCCCAAAATCCGCACCAAACAGTAATTTTTTGTGCATGCATTGCCACCTGGAGAACTTCATGTGGATTGGTGTCGTCCCATATATGTCAATTTTGTTTATTAACATAGCCATTTATTCAAAAAACGCCTCGTTGCTAAAGATTATTTTCCGGCCAGAATGGAGGTCCTCTTCCAAACGCTCTGAAGCCCAGTCAGTGAAAAAACGGCGTTGTCTATAGTCATTAACTTTGAGCTCCTGGATCAGTCTACAGTAAACTGTATTCAACGCGCGCAATGTTTTGAAAACGAATATTGATTTTGATAATTATCAATTATTAATAATATTTTATCATTTGGACCTGCTACTCAATTGTGTAACTTTGCATGGTGATTTGGCAAGAGTGACTGAATAATAAACAATAAATTTGAGAGACGCCGCCAAAATAACATGGGCATTATAGCCTGTCAACATTGACCCGTCCCTATTGAAAAACCCTTTATTTGCAATGAATCTGTATAATATACAATAGGGTGCAAATTAAAGGAATTAATTAATCATTTCATGACTTCGTCGCACCTACTTTCATGCTATGGTTTTTTTATTTTCTATCTTTATTAATATCGAAGGATTTTTTTTGGATATCATGTTTAGCAATTTTGTTATAGCTTCGCTTTAGGAAGTTCATAATTTTGATGTTAATAGTTGGCCTTAACGTTATTTATGGTAATTTTATTGATTTATTATGTGAATTATCACATAGAAGGATCATTCTTTGATGATTGTATTTTTTGTGAAAATTATTTTTTTTTCTTGAAATAATGTGTCTTGAATATTTCTGGTAAAGATTTTGGAGTGACGCGTACTATTTTCTTTCTTCAGTCTACGTTCTGTTTTGTAACTAAACATTTTACATGTCCTGATTTTCAGCAGGCTTCAATGAATATGTCTATTTTTGTAACCAAAAAGGGTAAAAAAATACAATTATTTACTGAAAAGGCGAATGTTAAGAAAGCAAGGTTGTTTTTAAAGAATAGTGTCGCATCATAAGATTTAAATATGTAAGTAATTTTTTTTTGTATAATACGATATTATTTTTATTGAATTTATTTAAATTCACCCATATGGTTATTATTTATTGATATTTATTTATTTATTTATTTATTTATTTATTTATTGGGTACTCCTCACAAACACTTGAAAGTAATTACATGTAAGTAAAAATAAAAATATATAATATCATATAATGATATATTTTGGCGTGCGTGTACAGTTGCTCTCGTAAAATTTGCCTTTTTTGAGGGAAATAGTAGTGTAAAAAACTCATTTTTGGAACACATATGTAACAAGTGGTGGACTATAAGTGGAGTTAAAAATAAATCCCGGGTTTTGCGTAATTGCAGAGATATTTGCAAATTTGATCAACCAAAAAAAATGTGTATTTGTGATAAGATTGTAAAAACAAGTTTTGCTTGGAAATAAATCAACGCTATCCTACTTACCAGTGAAGTAGTGTATTTATTTTATCTATGGGATATATGAAAACAATGAAATTTAATTATGGAGTGTTTTATGTGTAGAATAATAAAACAACCAACACCACAGGTAAAAACTCCTTGTTAACCTTGTGACACATGTAGAAATGTAATATGCACAGACTGTTCAGATCTAACAGCATCAGAATTAAAATGTTTACCTTTACAAAAAAGAACAATGAAATTTGAGTGCAAGAATTGCAGAAAAAATGTTTATGTTGAAAGTTTAAAAGTTGTCATACAAGATAAAGAACAAATAATAAAGGACAAAGAAACAATTCTCAAAGACAAAGAAACAATAATTAAAGACAAAGAAACTATAATAAATGATAAAAACCAAATTATAAAAATGCTTGAAGAAAAACTAAAAAAATACGAACACTTGGAAAATGGTGGCTTAACTAAAACATATTCTGATATTCTAATGTCCAGGCAGGAGCCTTCCGCTGCACAGCATATATTAAAAAATATTCCAACTATAATTATTAAACCTAATTTACCATAAAATCCAGAAATTACAAAACAAGAAATACAGAAAAGTGTTAATCCTAAATCAATAAATGTATCTATAAACTCTGTTAAAACTGCTAACAATGGCAACTTGTTAATTAAGTGTAACTCTGAAGAAGAAGCTAATAAATTTATTGAAGAAGCAAAAAAGAAAGATTCAGCAAATAAATATAACATGCAACTATCCCAACTGAAAAAACCCAGAATTAAAATACTAGCTTCTGGCATCGATGCTTTGAATCTAGAGGAGATTGAAGACTACTTGAGAAACCAAAACGATTTTATAAAAGTTGACGATTACCTGAAGATAACATTCATGAAAACGTTAAACAATGGAAAGAAAATAATTTTTGCTGAATATTCTGGAGACCTTTTTAAGAGATTTATGTTCGCTAAAAAAGTCTACATACAATATGACAGATGCCCAGTGTATGAAGACCTATCCATTCCTAGATGTCGAAGATGTTATGCTTATAATCATAAGGAAAACCAGTGTAATAATAAATTAACTTCTACCTATTGTGGTGATGAACATAAGATAACTGATTGCTCAAAACAAATTAAAAAATGTAACAATTGTCTAATCTCTGTTGAAAAATTTAAATTAAATTACGATGTGAACCATGAAGCTTATAGTCTGGAATGTCCAACATATAAATTTTTCTTACAAAGATTCAAAAATACTATAGATTACCACTCTAAGTAGTTTTTTCTTTTTTCTTTTTCTAAATTATGGTAATAATTGATCAAGATATAGTTTTAGAGGAACTAGGACAACTCGAACAAGATCATCTTGGTGACCTTACGGATCCAGGCGAATTCAGCTCGAAAGTATCTTCAGCAAATAAATTCCTAAATATCATGCATTTTAATATTAGGAGTGCAAATAAAAACTTTGATGAATTCTAAGCACTCATTGATACATATAATTTACAAACTTGTGATATTTTTGTCCTAAGCGAATGTTTTCAAACGGCATCCTCAAATAATTTCAATATACTTAGATCAGGTCAGTGTTAATGTACGGAGTAGAAACTTGGACGCTAAAGACTCAAATGATTAAAAAGCTTGAAGCATTTGAGATGTGGCTCTATAGGCGCATTCTGAAGATACCTTGGACCGACAGAATAACCAACGACGAAGTGTTGAGACGCATCGGCCGAAAACGAAAGCTGCTCACAATCATTAAGATAAGAAAAATATCTTACATAGGACACATATTACGCAATGACAAATATCTACTGTTACAAAATATTATGCAGGGCAGAATTGAGGGGAAGAAGGGTATCGGCAGAAAGAAAAAATCCTGGCTCCGAAACATTAGAGAGTGGACAAATCTCAGCGTTGGAGAACTGTTCCATGTTGCAAAACACAGAGAAGAATTTAGAAAAGTGGTCGCCAACCTTCTATGAGAAGACGGCATGAAAAGAAGAAGATACTTAGATTCACAACTGTCCATAATGGTGGTGATTTTAACAGGAATGATGGGGTCTTGGTTATGATTAAATCTGATTTAAATTATAATATTTATGTTAACAAATTAAATATATGTGGTGTAACTTTGTGTCTCATAAACCTGATATTGGATAATGTATCTTTTAGAATAATCGCTTTGTATAGACCAATCCCAAGTAATTTGATCTCTTTCATTGAAGAAATTGATGCATACCTAGACCAAAATACTCAGAATAACATATATGAAATTTTCATTGGTGATATCAATATTAACAGTTTATTTAGAAGAGAATGATTTAAATGTAAACAAATATCTTTCTATGCTTGGGAAATACGGTTTTGTACCGTACATATTAAACCCCACCCGTGTTACCCCTAAAACTGTTTCATGCCTGGATCATATATTCCTGAAAAAAGCATACAACAACAAAGAAAACTTTAATTATAAATCCTATATACTTAACTGTCACATTACTGACCATTACCCAATTAGTTTAAATAATAATAAACCAGATATAAAAAAAATAATAAACTCCTCTGAAAAAATCATATCTAAAATTAATTTTAATAAACTACAAACATACTTAAAAAATGAAGCCTGGGATGATTGTTTACAATCAAATGATCCTCAAATCGCTTTTGATCTATTCAATGATAAATTTAACAATTACCTTAAACTATCCACCAGTATTAAAAAAAATCCAAAAAAGCTAACAAAATCAAACCTTGGATAACAGATGGCCTAATAGTATCAATAAAGAACAGGGATAAATTAAAAAAACGCCTAAACCAACATTTCTCTCGTGAGTTGGATCACGAATATAAAACATATAGAAACACACTAAATAAACTATTGAAAAAGACAAAAAATGATTATTATTTAAGACAAATTGAAATGAATAAAAATAACTTAAAAAAAGTATATAAATTAATTAGTGATGCCACCAATGAAAACACATTTACAGTCAATAATTATCAATTTGTTAATAATGAAGGAGTCTCTTTTACCGATAACAAACAAATGGCAAATTATTGTAACAATTATTTTATTAATATTGGTCTAAATATGCTTAAAGACATTAAAGCCCCTAATAATTTCACTGAAAATATAACTAGAAATGTTAATTCATTATTTCTCACTCCTGTATCAGATACTGAATTAATTAACCACATCTCAAATTTAAAAAATAATAGTGCACCTGGCAGTGATGGGATAACATCGGATGTAATAAAAAAAAAATCATTTGTTTATTTTACAACCACTAAAACATATCATAAATTTAATTTTTGAAAAAAGTATTGTCCCTGTGCAATTTAAATCCTCACTTGTTACACCTATTTACAAAGCAGGTGACAAAACGAAAATCTGCAATTACAGGCCAATTAGTGTAATTAATAACTTTGGTAAAATTTTTGAAAAATGTTTAAAATATCGTTTAGTAACATTTTTGGATCACAATAATATATTGCATAAAGACCAATTTGGATTTCGTGCTGGTATAGCAGTATTCTTAGATCTTGCAAAGGCGTTCGACACTGTAAATCACGAAAAACTTCTTAAAGTTCTTGAACATTATGGAGTTCGAGGTGCAGTGTTGGACGTCTTTGAAAGTTACTTAACAAATCGAGAGCAGCGTGTGAAGTTAAATGATGATATAAGTGAAGCTGATACTGTTAAAATAGGAGTTCCCCAAGGTACTGTCTTGGGTCCAGTTTTATTTATAGTTTATATTAACTCGTTGCTCTCTTTAAGGACGAGTTCAACCATTGTATCATACGCAGATGACACAGTTGTCTTATTTTATGAAAAAACATGGGCAGAGACCAAATTGACAGTTGAGACAGGATTGGAAAAAATTATAAATTGGTTAAACTTGTATCAGCTATCATTAAATATAAACAAGACTCGCTATATTGCTTTTAGTCTCACAAATGGGGTGGATTGTATAAGAACTCTCTACAAAAGCTAAATGTTACACAAAATTATATCTTAAAAATTATCTATAGCCGAAACAAACGTTATCACACTAATTTGCTGTATACAGAAGATATTTGTAATATTAGATCGCTTTACTTTCACAGCCTTTGTATATATGCTTTTAAAAACAAATATAAACAAAATTATGTAACTTCTGTCTATGGTACACGAAGTATTTCAAATGAGCTACTATATTTCCCAAAATTTAATACAAATGTTTGTCATAGATTCATGGTATATACATTGCCAAAAACCTATAACTTGTTACCAACTAGTATAAGGAATGCTACAAACATAAAAAAATTTTCGAGTCTGAGTAGGAAATTTATTTTTGCACATTATTACGAATTTATTAAAATATTAGAGTAAGTTGGGTACATATATGATAGGTATCTAATATTTATTTAGTTATTTTAAGATGTACACATGTATTGCTATTGTACGGATTATTTCTAAAATTATAAACCAGCGCAATACAAGTGTTCACTCACTTAGGCGCTAGTATGATTTAAAATGTATTATTTAAAATGTATTAAAATGTATTAAATGTATTAAATGTATTAAATGTAAAAATATGTCAATAAATATATCAAAAAATAAAAAAAAAATAAAAAATATAAAAAAGGAACACAACAACTACTATATACTAGAAAAGAAAAGCTGCTTTACATAGCTATGACTTACTAACTAGGAATTAACAGTATATATTTAATTTCTCTTAAATTTGTATTAAATATGTCTAGATTGCTGTTCTGCAAATCATTATTACATTCAGACAACATGCGATTTATAGGAAAACAACGTCTAGGGTCAGTGAAAAATAATTTATATTCCCTAGATCTCAAATTGATTTTAGGAATATTTATTTTAATATGATTAATTAAGTTCTTATATTTAAGATTATTTATGACAAAATACAAATAGATTAACATTTGTACTGACTTCTAGTATATAAATCTTGTATGCCAAATATATTGAGTATACTTATTATAAGATACTAGTACTGGGTATGCTGGATAGATATCAAATTTTTTAAAATAAAGACACCTGAGAAATTTCTTTTGGACTTTTTCAATCAAATCTGAGTTACTTTGTGCCTGTGGGGACCATGTAACTGAGGCATAATCCAAGTGAGATCTGACGAATTAATTTGGAAGCCATTTTATTAAACTTGATGTTACTAAATAGTATAATGACACCATAGAGTAGCGATTTTAAGTATAATTCACTATTTGGTGGCATGTGAAAGAAGCGGCTAATTTCAAGAGACACAGTCTTCTACTGGGGGTTCTATGTATGTTACTTAAAGTTTCTATACTTTTAAGTTCCCTTGCTTATTCCAGGTACGTTGCTAGAACCGCTATCTGGAACTGTAAAGTACTATATCTTGTAAGTCTCAATTTAGTTCCACAAACTAGTAATTGCCTCAAAGCTTTGCCGTTTCAAGTAGTAATCTTTTGAAAAGCTATTTTAATAGTAGCCGGGTAGTTCCATTAAATTTAAAAATATCTTCAATGTGGCGGACCTTTGTTGTAGTCAATTTAAGTAGCAAATAAGTAACTGCTACACTTTTTCAACACCATAAAGTTATTAATCTTTTTAAGTTAAAAAATAGGTAACAGGTTTGAAGCATTTACGTTTATAAAGTTCCGGTTTCTATTATATCTGTTCCTGATACCAAATGTGTTACTTGGGCACACAATTAAAAGTTTCAACATGTATTTGTTTTGTATAGCCACTAGTACCCCACTCCCTCTGCATACTTGGTCACTGCAGCGATCCTTTCTTACCACCGAATATCTGTTATCAAACAGCTCAGAATCGAAGAAGTTATCTGTTAGCCAAGTTTCTGTCTGTCAGAAGGATGATGCCATAGTCTTCTAGTGCAACGTTATAAAAATATGTTGTTTTTGTTCGTAGGTCTTGTACATTTTGATAGAAGATACAAGCATTTAATGTTGTCCTCTAATTTTTCGGTTCCTCGTGAGGGCCCTGAAACTGATCGGGTGCCCTCTTCTTCATTAAAAAACGCGACAGAGAGGCCCACTTGGGCACAGTTCGCGTTTCCATTGAAGCATATAAGTTAGGATGTTTAGAAGAGTGCTTCTCGCAAATTACCTCAGGAAATTTGTTAGTGAGCACTTTTTTGAGATCATCAGGTTTCGTGTTTGGATCAAGTCTGGTCACATGTAGAGAGATGAATTTTGGAACCATTTTTATTGAATTCTTCTCTTTATTCCTTCCTACCATAAAGCGTCTACTTCTCTTTTTTGAATCATCTGCCAATCAGTATCGTCCTGCTCCATATTTTGAATGTTCTGCAGAACCGTGACTGCTTGTGTTTCATGAATAGCTTTAATTAAAGCAGCAGTCCTCGTATTCACAAAAAGTCAATGTATGTTGCAGAATATTTAACGAACGAATATTATGGCCTACCTCGTTGATGGCAATTTAAACGTAGAGAACTTTCTAGAATTTTTAAGAAACGGGATGCTGTTCATGATCAACCGTCAAGAAGTAGTAAACTTGCATTTTCAATAAGATGGCTGCTAGGTACAAAATGCCAGAATAGAATAAAAATTTTCTTCTGGCTAGGACGAGGAATTGAATTAATAGGATGGCCATCCAGATATTGATATATTTACCATGTTTATATTTGTTTTGGTTTTGACAACCTATAGAAAGAGGTATGTCATATAACTTGAAATAAGTTGACTAATTACATTGTCTACTCTTGCCCAAGATTCGTGCGCAACTTAGATAGTCAACACCAAAATGCCCCGATTTGACCCGACTCGATTTTTTGTGGGATCCTCTTGTTAAAAAAATGTATAAAACCTTTCAAGAAATTGACAAACTGTTTGAAAGAACGACGACAACCTTGTAGAGAAATTAGAACTCGGTAATTAAGAAACACCATCAATATTTTTCGAAATCGTTTATGACAAAAATACCTAGAACTGAATGGAGTCTTATTGGAGGCAACAAAAATTGAAAATGAATAATTCGTCATTATTGAGAAATTCTACCTAATATTTTGTTGTTAGTTTTATGATTTATTGAAAATAAATGAAATGAAGAAATAACTTGGATTGGATTTCCACCAATAAACTTAAAATTCTACTTTGCATTATCAGTGTTGCCAGTTTTCGGAAGCTGTCTAAAACCTGTGTAAAAGATATACGTAAAAAGTGCGTTATCAAAATTAATGTTATTTTTATAACTTTGTTAATATTGTATGATACTTGAAATTAAACTTGCTTATAAATTGTGCAAAGTCTAAGTAAAATAATGCGTATCAGTTTTTAAAAGTTCTAAAAACCTAATTTTATAATTTTTGTTGACTCATTAAGCAATATACTTATCATAATAGCGTTTGGACTTGATTACAGTGTTATTGTATTTATTATATTTAAAGCGGAGGCCACGACTTGCACCTTATAACGAAAAGATAAGTCCAGGGCTCGACATCCAAGATTAATCTGATTGGTTACTTAACTGGGAGTGTATTGCGATTTTGGGTGATGCAATATTCTAGAGACATCAAAATGACTAAAGAGGAAATATGACTTGCGTTTAAATATATATTAATAATAAAGACATACAGTGTATTTATAAAGTCACCCTTTATTTTAATTACATTTTGGCATAAGAGTTTTCAGGATGGTGTGGCAACACCTACTAAATTTCAAGTGATTTCGAGTGATACCTTATTTTAAAGGTCTTTTCAACTTCTTAACCTTTATGTTTTGTTTTTTGAAGTTGGATAGTTAAAAATGAAGTTGCAAGGGTAGTAAGATAAAATAACGAGCATGTCACATTTAATTAAGTAGCTAGTTAAAACAATTAATTCTTTAAAAATAAATAGATAAGTGATACAATTACAGCTTTTTAAAATATCTTTAAAAATTCGTGTTTTTAAGAAAAAAAATTAATAATTTCGTAAAAAATTTGTTTTAAATAAAAGTTGCCGAAATATTTTAGTAGTTATTTGGACTTCACTTGTTCACCTGTGCCATAAATTGTCGATATTTTTGCAATATGCGTACGTTGGTTGAAATAATTAATGAGAATATTTTTTCCAAAGCTTATAGTACATATTATGAGGCTGTTCGATTATTTTTGGACGACGAGGAAGTGTTGAATGGCCTACATGTTCGCCATATCTGTCACTATTAGATTTTTTCTTATGGGGGTATTTGAAAAGTGTAGTTTATATGCTGCAACCAGAATCTCTAGAGGCTTTAGAAGACGCGATTATAGATGCGTATAGAAATATTCCTGAAATTTTTCAAAAGGAGGCGGGAAAATATTTATAATCGCCTAGAGATCTATCAAGATGTCTTTGATGCTCATTCGAAACACTTATTCTAGCCAATATTTTTTTATAATAAATTTATATTACTTAAAGTAGGATGATTTGAAACGAAAGCATTTTCATAATCTTATGAATTTGAATTAGTAACAGAAATATAATTATCTATAGGTAACTATTGTCTGCTCCTATTTCCCTTGAGAATTGTTGAATATGATATGATCAAGACTAAATTCTTAGAGATAATATAGCTTCAAAAATATTGAAAAATATACCAACATAAATTTTTGATGATGAAGCATTAGAATATATTTACAACGAACTTTTTGTTTTTAGTAAATATTACACAGCAGTTTGTGAACTAGAAATTTATTTTAGGTCAAATATATTAACCTCATCTCATCATCATAATCTGTATACTAATTTTTTCTACGAGTTTTGATGGCAATAAGAATCTGTGACAAAAACAAAACAGATCTGTAGGTATAAATAACCTTTTTTTAGGGCAAATTTTAATATTTTGTGTACATTATCAAATTGATCAAAAGTCGTGTTTTGAACTTTAATAAGTGATAAATTCTATTTTCTATGATTTGTTTTTTATTAACATTGAGATTAATATTTACTTAATCTTAAAATTGTTTACTCATTACTACAAAAGAGTTACCAAGAAAGTATTTAGCGATAACGAATTATTTTAGAAAATCACTTCTTATTGTCTTATTTACTGTTTTGATATATTTATTTTAATTTTATGGTTTTATGAAATCCCCGTGGGGTCATCATATGTGACGTAATATAGACGTTACCTCTTTCTTCATAATGTATTAACAAATAAGTCAGTATTTTTAATAATTTATACAGTGTGATTCAAAACTTGATTACCCAATATTATGTTTTTAAATTAATCCTGTTTATAAATAATAATCAGTGGCATAAAAGTTGCATTTATCTTATTTTCCATTAGAAAATATATATTTTATACCTATTTATATAAAATCTGCAGCCACCTCATAACAGTAACTTTAGAATCCCCCATTTTAGTATCATAAAAAGACATTCATATAGTACACGGACTATAATACACTTTTATTATAGAAGTTGTATCATGATGAACATTTGACTTTGGTAATACCAGTGTTTGAAAATGATTCTAATTATGGTCTAAATAGCCTATTTAAACCAATAATTTAACTCCAATTGTGTGTAAACCTTTTTTGTAATATATTTTTTTATGTACTATTGTTTAATAGTTAGTGTCTATTGTCTATTTTTTTAAATAAATTGGCAATAACTATTTAAAAATCGCTAATTCAAGTACAACAATTTCCATATTTTTTTTATTCGAAGAGCGAAAAGAGATAATATTTATTTCTATATTTGTTGTTCAATAAGAGGGAAGGATAGAATCAAAATGATGGGTGTTTTCGAATACGTTTCAAGGTAAGAATGATGGTAAATTATGATGTTGGGGGGTTGTTATTGTGGACAGATAGTAATAAATTAAAGACATTTTCATTTTAAAAAATAATGCGGAGTGTTCACTGGCACAACCCAATGAAAATAAATTTGAAAATATTTCGATTTCGATTTAATATATTAACGTTATAAAATGATACTAAAATCAATGATCTTAAGTTTATTATTTTACTATAATATAAAAAATTAATACAATCATATAAACATTAAAATCAATAGAATTTTGCAGCTCCATTTTTAACTTTCAATGTTTAGAAAATAATCACATTATTATTATAAAGTAAAACTACTTTATTGACGTGGAAAATGAAAATAGTGAAATAGTTTCATAAGTGGTGCAGAAATAAGTGTTTTCTCTATTTATACTTGGAAACAAAAAATAGTTAGGTTTTTCTAAACTATGTGAGTATTTAGGCATGTTTTTATAAAAACCTATCTTATATGTTATTAAAACCTCCCGGAAATTCTGTCTAATTTTTATCTGACTTGTATTAGCATTTGAATGTATTAAAAATGCGATAATGCTGTAAAACGCAACATATCGAAAAATGATAAAATTAATTACTGCCACACATTAACAGTTGACTAATTTATGATATTATAAATATTTTGTTTAATTTTATTATCAGTATCTCAAGATCTATATGTTTAATATCAATAGAATGAAATGTATAAACTTCCTAGTATTGTAAGTATATTATCTCTAGACTAAATATATATATCCTTTATATAAATCCACTTTAAGATTTGTATTTTGAAACTCCCCTCCAGAATTGGTATGTTTTATCTATAAAAGAGAATTCAGAGTAACAATTGAACAATCACATTTTGAACTTTTCTTCTACCTGCTTGTGGTGGTACTTAACTTTCCAGTTCTAGTTTTACAGTGCAATTATATTTTTTTTTAAAAAGTAATTTATTGATTATAATACTGGCTAATATAAAAATTATTGCAAAATATCACCGGCGTGATTGCTTTATTTCAAAGTCGGACAAAATATACCTAAAGTATATTTTCGGGTATTATTCTATGTACCACAAATCCTATACTTAATTTAAATTTGGTATTTAATTAATTTGTAAAGATGCCTGCATTGTATCCAAATGTTATACATTCTAACGGGTAAGTAACGTCTTTAAATTTCTATAATAATAAATACGTGCACAGAAATACAGTATATAAGAGATTTTTTTTGCTAGATTATTTGGTAATATTTTTGTATTGATTTTGTAACTCGTTCTTCTGCTTGCAAACAGCTAACTTTAATTTTATTTTCTACCTGGCTGTTTTACTTTTGAGTACCGTATTGTTTAGGCGAAAGAAACATCTCATAGTAGGGTAGATTGGGGGTAGTTTTGGCACACCTGTTAGCAGCCGAATTGATGTTTTGCCAAAAAAAAACATGTTGTATATTTATTTATACCTATTCAATTTTAGATAATTCTGCTTTGGTTGTTGTGTTAAAAATAAAAATATTCGTTTTTCCTTTAACTTTTTTCGAGAAACGCTAATAATAGTTTTTGATCCAAAAACTTACTTTTTAAAAAACAATTTATTTGTTTTTATTACAAGTATTAAAAGTACTACAATAATAAACGAGTTTATACCTCGAGCTCCCACAACTAACTAACTGTATTATTTATAAAATGGAAATGACTCCTAGGTGATTACGTAAGGCTTATCTACATAACCTTCGGGTAAGCAACTTCTTATGTGTGGACTCCTTGTTAGAGGGTGACATAATTCGCTAGAGAGACACTTATATGCTGAAACACGTCAACCGATTTTGATTGTAGAGGATATTTCCACCCTATAAGTGGCTCACGTGACTTTTGTCGGTGACGTTGCCGACATTTTTTTTAAATGAGGCGGTATGCCAAGTGGCATTGGGAAGGCCATTCAAAATGAAATTGTGTCCGAGTTTTGAATTTTATTCAAAATTAACACAATAAATTACAATTACAGTTAATGTAAGAGATGCTCGAAATAATTTCAGTTTGTAAATTTTTAACAAATTATAGGCCAAAACTCATTTATGTTTTTAAAATTCTTTAAAGTGAATTGTATATTGTGATAAATATTTTTAATTCGAAAAACAGGTTTTTGTCAACCGATTAAAAAACCCTTATTAAATTTAAGATGTCAATCATTTGGTGATTTTTGACACAAACAATAAAATATTAACTCCCTCAATCAATAATAAAATTGAACAACCATTAACTCGGTTTTATATTTTATTTTTTTCTGTCAAACTTATATTATATTACTATTATTATTTTTATATATCTTAGACGACAGTATTAAGCAAAATTGCTTTTTCTCTATGAATAAAACTATCGTATTTTTTGTTTTATCTTGGTGATGTGAAGAAAAAGTAAAATTCTACTTAAAATTACTACACTAAGAAAAATATAATCATAGAAATATTTCATTTAAAAATTAGACGGTTATTAAAATATGTAAAAATAAAAAAACAATTAAATACATAAAAGGATAGACAATAATTGTAAAAATTTGATTGTTACAGTGTAAATTATACAAAATACATCCGGTTAACTGGAATGGTAAGATCAAAGAATAAAAAACTATGAAAAATCAATTTTTTGGGAAAATTGATTTACTCCCCTCAAACTAAACAATAGAAAATTTATTGGTTACGGCATAATTTATTTAATAAATTCAAAAGATTGTCAATAGATAAGAACATCTGTTGTATCCAATTAACATGTCAATCACACTTTCATTACAATTTATCAAAAAGAACATTCTAGGGTATCTCCTAAAAATAGTTGTGAATTAATTTTTGTTTATTCTGAGCGAGCATTATCGCTGTGGCGTCTGCTGTCAGGAAATTTGTATAATGTAATCAAGTCTATAAAGGCAATAATTTTATTTATAATTTATCATAGTAATGAAAATAAGTAAATTAAGTAAAATACAGACAACAAATGGATTCCAGGCGTAATATTATTATTTATTTTTTTATAATTCCTGTTATAATCAATAAATAAGTCTAATAATTTAAAAATTATTAAAAATATATAATAAACCATTTTTATAATTACAAATTAATGTAAAAGTAATTCTTAATTGTTAGTTATATTAGTAATGTGGTTTTCCTTCTTAAAAATATACGATTGTAAATTCTTCTAATTTTAACAATCATATAAAAATGGTATATTTGGATGATGCAATTAATTTTGAAAGAAAGTAAGCCATAAAAATGTTATACTTTTTAGTTATTTTTTGATATCTGGTTCACTCTGTATTTTGAGTATGTTTCTGTTAACAAATTGAGGTATTTGACCAAAAGCTCTAAAGTACACAACATTTTTCGTGATCCCGTGATGCATATTACAAAACTGATTACTGATAAAACTTATTTTCAACGACTATACACCATTCTATTTGTTTCGATCGTTGTGTGTTGCAATTATCATTGTTGATTGATATAAGAAGTCTTTTCTAGCCGCTTCTATTTCAGTGAAAAAGTGGATTCGGCAAAATTGTGATCGCCATGAGGCCGTTGGTTGTCATTTTCAAAAAACAAAATTTGCTCTTTTGCAGATTCACTAAGGAAATTGGAGATTTTGCGAAGAGTTATGGAACACCAGAGTTCCCTTTTATTGGCCAAGTTAGAAAAATCAGTGTCGTTTATGGGGATTTAAACGAGTTACCAGAAAAGGTAGGATTTTAAAATATTTTTTTGTTTGTAGTAAAAGATAATAGAACCAGGTCAAGTACAACATTTTTATAACATTTAATAGTTAAATAGTAATTTCGAAAATAAAAATTGTTTTGTTTTATTTATATATTTGAGAAAACCTAATTCGTTTATTATAAAGTTTTTTGTAGTTGGACTTCCACAGAATGCTTTTCAAATTATACTCTAATTTTTTTGTTTAAATATTATTTGAAAGGTTTAGAAATGGTTTAAGAAAAGTAAAAATGAAACATTTAGGAATTTTTGGTTTAAGAAACTTTACATAGATAAATATAAGTACTTTTATTTAAAGATATAGGAATTATTATTTCGATATTACTTCTCCTAATTTACAAACTAAAAAAACACTTATTTACGAGTTCTAGTTAACAATCTATCTGTTACCTAATAATATTTTATTAGATTAAAATAGGAAATTTTTACAAATTGATAACAGTCATATAAATATAAACATTGTGCAAATATTTCGACTTTTATATCGAAATCCTTCAATGAATAATTAAACATAAAATATTATAATGGACAATTTCTACTATTAAATTATCAAATAAAATGTTTCAGTCATTCAGCTAAAGTTAAAAAAATTAACGAGACAAAAAGTAATTTTATTAAAACCTTTAGATTAAAAAAAGTAGAAAACATTAATTATGTTAATTAAAAATTTTCTGTATATAACTCTGAATTATTATAATTATTTATATTTCAGGTTAAATCATATGTTCAGAAGAATATTAAGCTTTGCAATCCGGACAAAATACACATTTGCGATGGATCAGATGCTGAAAATAAAAAGTTAATTAATCAAATGTTAGAACAAGGCACAATTAGACCTTTACCTAAATATGAAAACTGGTATGTTATTTAACGTGTTTTGGTAGTTTGGTTCAAAATTTTTTGCTTTTTATGATTTTTTTATTTAGTTCTTTATTAATATAAATAACATACCTATAATATTGGAAAATATTAAAAAAATATATATTTATATTATCATAATATGAAAAATATTAATAATATTGAGCAGAAATCTATGAATAACTCTTAAATTTTTGTTCTTGTTTTCCTTATCCATATTTGTCGATTATGAGCGAAATATTTTTGGATATGTTGTCTCTATTAATTTATTTCGCTCTTTCCGTTGAGAGCTTTCTCAATTCTACAGATGTTCTATGCTTCTCTTATTTATTCGTACCTTGATTACTTTTTCGTAATTTTATTACAGGTGTAGTATATTTTAGTCTACTTTTTCATTTTATGGTCATTTTTCAGGTTTTTTATTGTTAGTTATTATGTTTCTCAGAAATTCAAAACTCGTACCATATTTACTTTATTCTGGTTAACTATGAGGGTATTTCATTTATTTGTTATTTATATTTACGGTCATCTTCATCTATCTACGTATTTTTACACGCCAAATATTCGCATAGGAGTAATGAATAAATATTTTTGATACAAGTTTTATTAATTATTTGACGCCTGCTTTATTTTTGATTTTTGTTTCTTAGTAGACCCACTATAATCATAATTATAAATAGAAGTACATTTCCTATTTTTAGGTACTATACCTTTTTTCATCGATTTGTACATTAGGTCACACTTCATTCTAAATTGATTTTGTTAATACACTTTTGTTGAAAATATTTTCATTTCATTTCATTTTTAATTTAGTTCTATCGACTAAGTTAAAAGTTGTTTTCAAGTCAATAAACAATAGATATGCTTACCTAACTACATATATTTTCAAATTCTAGTTGGTTGGCACAAACTAATCCGGCAGATACAGCAAGAGTTGAATCAAAAACTTTCATATGCACTGATAATAAATCTGAAACTATACCAACACCCAAAAATGGTGTTACAGGTACTCTTGGTAACTGGATATCCCCTAAAGAAATGGATGCATCTGTCAAAGAAAGATTTACCTCATGTATGAGAGGAAGAGTTATGTATGTCATACCATTTTCAATGGGGCCAGTTGGATCACCTCTGTCAAAAATTGGTACAGAAGCTTTCAATCAATACCGTTTGTCTTTTTTTTAACTCTTTATTTTTTTAGGCATAGAACTTACAGACTCGCCCTATGTAGTAGCCTCAATGCGCATCATGACAAGAATGGGAGCTCCTATTTTGAAACAGCTTAAAGAAGATCAGGAATTCGTTAAATGTCTTCATTCAGTTGGAACACCTGCAAATGGTGTCATTGATAATCCTTCTTGGCCTTGTGATCCTGAACGAACTATTATCTTGCACAAACCAAAAGAAAATGAGATTGTTTCCTATGGAAGTGGATACGGTGGAAATTCTCTGTTAGGTAAAAAATGTTTCGCTCTCAGAATAGGATCGACTATCGCAAAGAGGGAAGGATGGTTAGCAGAGCACATGTTGGTAAGTTTAATAATAAATGTTTTCTATAGTAGCGTTTCGCCATTGCTGATAAGTAATATGATTGGTGGCTTTTAAAACAGAAGAATGGCTATAAAAAACCTAGTGTTTGTTGCTAATTATCTTTTACGATAAAATTCTTATTATTCAATTTTTTGTTGTGCCATTTTTCTTATGCTCTGAGAGAATAAAATCAAAATTAAATTTGTCTTTTTAGATTTTAGGAGTAACCAATCCAAAAGGTCAAAAGAGGTACATAGCTGCAGCTTTTCCCTCGGCTTGTGGCAAAACGAATTTAGCCATGATGACCCCATCATTACCTGGTTATAAAGTTGAATGTGTAGGTGACGATATTGCTTGGATGAAATTCGACAAAAATGGGCAACTGAGAGCAATCAACCCCGAAAATGGTTTCTTCGGAGTAGCTCCAGGTAAACAAAAGACCGTTGTTTATTTTATAAATTCGACAAATTGACACTTATAAACGGGAAGTTGTAAATCCTTACGATAAGTCCAAGCTTCATTGAATTTTATCATATAAAATGAAATATGTTCATTGTATTTCCACTGAATTATCGACAAATAAAGCGAAATAAGTGAATATATAATTTATTTTAGGTACCTCCAGAAGCAGCAATCCAATTGCCATGGACACGATTTTCAAAAATACCATTTTTACAAATGTTGCATCTACAAGTGATGGTGGAGTATTTTGGGAAGGAATGGAAAAGGAAGTAGCTGAAAATATACATATAACAGACTGGAAAGGCAATTCATGGACCAAAGGTCAGAATACTCCTGCAGCTCACCCTAATTCAAGGCAAGAAAATAAATATATTATAATAAATAAATCACAAAATGCCTTCTTTCTATATGTTTTGGTTCCATCGTTTTTTATATTGTTACCGTGAATGTATAATTTTTAGGTTTTGTACCCCAGCTGAGCAATGCCCGATTATAGACCCTGCTTGGGGAAATCCAAAAGGGGTTCCTATATCCGCAATTTTATTTGGAGGTAGAAGACCAACAGGTGTACCTTTAGTGTACGAAGCCAGAGACTGGAAACATGGCGTTTTCATTGGATCCGCAATGAGATCAGAAGCTACTGCAGCTGCTGAACACAAAGTAAGTTTCACATTTTGAAAATTTTTGAACTGGGGTTCAAGAAGAATCAAGAATATATTTTTTAAGATTTCAAAAACATAGGTTCTCATGGCAATCCTAACAAACTCATAGAAATAAGCTTAGCAACTATATATTATTCTCCTAATATTTTTTTATACCTTTTCTTTTGGTTTGTTGCTTCTTTTAATTGTTTTTGTATTTTGAATGATGGTTTTTCTTGATATTTTTTTACTTTTCTACCTGTCGGACTATTAAATATAAAGGAATTTAGTTGTTACTTTTAATTTGGTATTAGTGCTAATTATAGACAAAGGTAGAAGAGAACTGGATACCTCGAGAAATCTAAAAAATAAAATGGTTGCTTTTAGGGTAAAGTCATTATGCATGATCCATTCGCCATGAGGCCTTTCTTCGGCTACAACTTTGGAGATTATCTTAGCCATTGGCTGTCAATGGAACAGAGATCAAACAATCTTCCAAAAATTTTTCACGTAAACTGGTTCAGAAAGGACGCTAATGGAAAATTCCTATGGCCAGGGTTTGGAGAAAATTCAAGAGTTCTAGACTGGATTTTGAGAAGACTGGATGGGGAAAATATCGCTCGAGAAACACCTATAGGATTGGTTCCCACACCAAATAGTTTGAATTTGGAAGGACTTAAAGAGAATATTAATTTGAAAGAGCTTTTCAATTTGCCAAAAGATTTCTGGTTACAAGAGGTTGAAGATATTGAAAATTACTTTGATGATCAAGTTGGTAAAGATTTACCAAAAGAGATTATGGAGCAGTTGAGAGAATTTAAGAAACGAGTATATCATATGTAAAAATGCCTTAATGTATCAGTATTCATTCTTTAGTACGAAAGTTAAAGGTTATTTGAGGTTGTTTTTTAAGAAAATAGAATTAATTTATGACCGAACATATTTTTTTTGGTGTGAAATTATAAACTATTGTGAACATTTTAATTAAACTGATATCAAAGTTAAAGTAGATGTAAGTTTTGAGCGTTTAGTATTAATCTTAATATTAATTTTGTTTTATGCCGATGTTTAGTTTATTAGTGAATAAAAATGTATTGAAAATATATCAATTATTATTCACAAAAATAAGAAGCGTTTTAGAAGAAATAAAACACAAAGTTATTCAAAATAAAAATAATTAACTTTATTTAAATTTATAGTAGGCCCTTTAAAAATATATAAAATATGTTTAAACTGTATCTGAGAAAAATCACACGAATGAAGAACACACAAGGCAATATCCAACAAAGAAGACTGTGCGTAAAATGTTTGAATCACCACTTGATTCCAATATTTAATTTTCTAAGTTTTAAAGCTGTTCCAAATATTTTATCCCACCACGTACTGCTTATACCAAAGCCTAGAAACAAATAAAAAAGAATTATTTTGTCCCATTTGCACAGCCTCGGCTTAACAAATAATGTTAATATTCTACTTTTAATAACATAATATACTATTTTTTTAAATCGTATTCGTTTATCTTTTTATTTCATGTAATCAAATTGGAAGAAAGGAGACGTGTTTATAGTAAGTATCTTTGTAGGTCTATATTGTCCTTACGGTCTATAAAAAGGAAAATGTTTTTAGTCGGAAAAAGTCACGTGATGATGTTGGCTCTTAATAATCTGCAAACAAACTTGAGTGTAGTTTTACAAGAAAATTAAAACAATTTATCTAAAAAATGTGTATGCACAAGCGACACTTAATTAAATTGCTAATTATTTATAAATTAAAAATATATTTCATTTTCTTTAAAAAGTTCAAAATGTCCAACAGAGGCTATATTGGCACCTAGTACACGTCGTTCAAATATTAAATATTTGTATTAAAAATTGTAGGAAAAAAGGAAACCTACATTACTCGACATTCATATAGGGTTTAGGTAGAAAAGTCTTTGGTTCCTGCTGACATCCTCTGCACAGATGTGTTTTCATTTGCCGCCCCATTTACTGGGGATGTTTACGTAGCTGATAACGGCCCATTAGAGTGCACATACCCACATAGCATAATATATCCAATGAATATTCATAACACATTCATAATCATGTTTTATATATTCTCTATATCAATGATGTATGTGGAATTCTGAATTTTCAATAAATTGGTACGAAGATTCTTATTTATTCATGAATATTTTTCGTATATTCTGGGTATAATTGTAAAAATACGTATGTACTATAACTAGTATATGTATTAAAAAATAACTAATGCCCAACACATCTTAAGATGCTTTGTACAATACATGTACGCTCCCAATCTTGGTTAAGTTATAATCTGGGCATGTATATATTTGGCAACGTAGAGAAGAGTTAGTAATATTTTTTATAGAATTGCATGTACTGCATTTTTGACATAACATTTTGGCTTTTGCATTTTGTTACTGTCAACTTAATAATTATAAGGTTCTCGGTTCGAATCCTGGCGACAATTTTTTCTCGCCCCTAAAGGTGATTTCCACTCCAGAACACAAGGCTAATGACCCTGGCAGTTGAAGCCATCACCCAAAAAAAAAAGAAATTATTAATAGAATGAGTGTTTTGAAGGAATACAAAATAATCTTTGGTTATCGTTTAGTAAGGAGAAAGTGGACAGTTGAGAAATAATTACGCGAAGTTACGCGGCTGAAGTTAAGGTAAATGGTGAATTGAGATGTAAGTTAGACTTAAGCTGAAAGTATACCTAAGATGTTATAGCGCAACGGATTTTTGAGCTACAGCTGGAGCTCAAGCTCTGTTGGTGAATCCGGCCATAAAGTATGTTTGGCTCTTAGAATAAACTAAAGGTAAAAATACTAAATACCTATGATATATACTAGTTTTTTAGATAGGCCCTTTTATAAATGATATAATTTAAATTACTTTAAGATTCTAAGTAAGTATTTTATGTTTACTATGGCAGAATGTCGAGCGTATTAATTTAGCAGAACAAAAATAGCTACTGTTACTAATTTAGGTTTCGAATTTAATTTATGTTGACTATCATACTATTATATAGACCATATTACGCAAAAAGGAAGTTGATTTTTCCAGCTGTCAATCTGTGATCTACTCTGAATTCTATTGAAGTGCAGGAATAATTTGGTTATACAGTAAATCTAAATAGTTGTCACCATTCAAGTTTCCGTCTATAAAAAATGGGCCCATAAGCCTATTTTCGACAATTCCCATCTAAACATTCAACTTCTGTGGATGCTGGTTATGTGCTTCATGAAACCAATGAGGATTCTCATTTGACCAATACCTTGACTTATGGCGGTTAAGTGTTCCATTTAACCAAAAAGTTGCCTTATCGGAAAACACTACTTTAGATAATAAGCTCTTTTAAAATATCTAAAAATATACAGGGTGTCCCATTTAAAGTTGAGGGTATTTCCGATTGAACCGGAAGTATATTATTAACAAAACAAATTACATTTTGCCCCATTGCAGTTCCCTACAAAATTTCATAAAAATCGTCCGTATCGTTTTAAAGAAATTTACTTGGTTCCATACTTTATCCCAACCCCCTATACAATTATATGTAGACTTTTTAATACAAAAATAGATTCACATCATATCAGTAATGTTCTATTTGTAGGATCGGTTTTTTCGAAGTGATTTTAAAACTACATTAATTTTTACGGTTTGTGAAGTAGCACTAACGGTTGAAATATTATATCTAACCTAAGTAAATTAATGACAATATCAATTTCAGTGGTAACATGATAAGCATTTTGTCCAACAGTACAATGTTAGTTTAATATGGATTTCATAGGCGTACATATTTTTAGAGTTATTTAATATGAAGTATGGATATGTCAATAGTAAATTTACAATATTTTGTCGACAAAGTTTATTAAACATGACTATAAGTCAGCGTTATTGAAATAGTAATAACTGTATACAAATCACCTTTACATTTTTTCGACATTTTAATTTATGCACGCGCTCATGAGTGTTCGTTTAGGGTTTTGCCTTGGTTTCATTTCGTTAGCTTATTTCAGAACAATAAGAATAGCTGGTAGTACTATAACGTAATAGAAATATTGTGTATCGGTTTTTATAATAAATGGATCATATATGAAAGATACACTATATATGCATTAGATATGAGTCGAATATACCTAGTATATTATTATTATTATTATTATTATCATCATTATTATCATCATCATTATCATCATATTATCATCATTATCATCATCATTATCATCATCATTATTATCATTATAATTATAATTATTATTATAATTATTATAATTATTATAATTATTATAATTATTATAATTATTATAATTATTATTATTATTATTATTATTATTATTATTATTATTATTATAATTATTATTATAATTATTAATTATTATTATTATTATAATAAATAGGAACCTTCCTAGCATATTCTTTTTTGTTCGTATTTATGTACATGAATATCCATCTAAGATTTTCTGAATATAACCATATGAAATATTGCTGGAATATACAAAGATTTGTTCATTGAACTTACATCTGAACTTTTTAATATTTTATGAATACACTTTATATGTATAATGATGAATGTGCCAGGCATAAATTTTGCTATGTTGGTATATGTTGGTTTATTCATATGACTATCAAATATTTCCATCAATTTTACTAAAAAATATTTTCTCTATTTACATTTTTTGCCAGACAGTCAGCAGTATCGTAGTAGTGGAGTAAAAGTTAGAAGTTTGAGCTCTGGTTTGAGTTCGGAAGTTTTCAGTTCCTTAAACCCTAAGGTTTTAGTGAAAAGAGCTACTTGTATTTCTGTATTTTTGGGGTGGATGGAAAATAAATACTTCGGGGTATATGTCTCGAGAGAGCTCTTTGTAATGTCTCAGTTATCCTTAAGTTTCGCGTTTTCTATATTTTTCTATGATTTTCTGGTCACTTTCAAACTCAATTTAAATGCAAATAAAATATTATTTATATGAGAAAGGAAAGGAAAAAATGGGTTATATTTCTTAATTTAACAGAAGGGACTTGAGTGCTTAGTCTTGAAGGTCCAATTTAAAACCTTTTTGTTCTATTATAAAAAACCCTGATAATTTTAAACGCTGCTTTAAAGCAATTTTACAGAATAAATTGTTTATTACCATTGTCATGGTGAGCGAAGTGATGCTGATTGTGGTATCTCTTCAAGTGGTAAAAGTAATTGTTTTCACTTGGTGCACCATGATGTAGATAAAAATGAATCATGTCATACGCTACATAACCTAAAACAGAAAAAAGTGGTCCCTTAGATTTAGCAAAAATTAAAAACTTTTTAATTTATCCATGTTGCCAATTTTAGTAAACATGCTGTGGAAAAACTCTGGTTGTTTAAAAAGCAGTTTATATTATTATATATTACAAAGATACTTTCTTTGCCAGATATTTAATTACAGTGCTAATGGCGTTCTACTAATTGATTTTTAATTAACATTGAGTTTAGATTCTACTATAAAAATATCAATATACATTATAGTGTAACTATGGAAACTGTAACATTTGTATTACATTTCTAATTTTCTACGTTTTGTTCAGCGTTAGTAATTGTCCTATTCGTTCTACTTACTAAACAATATTTTATATTATTATGTATACACATGCCGTAAATACTAATCTTTCATTTTTGGCAGAGCTAAGAGGCAAACTATAGAAATGAATTTTTTTGCATAATAAAGTACATTTGTATTTTTCACTCATTCATCTGAAATGCAAATATCAAAGACAATCTTAAAGAAGAGTCTTTTTTTATTGTTGTTGACGGATCTAATTTTTAAAATTCAAATTTTAAACAAACTTTCGAAGTTTGATGGTTGATTTTCGCTATTATTGTTACTGAATTGAAAGATATGGTTTTGATATATTCGCAATTAAAGTTTTAGAATATTTTATTATATTCTAAAACTGAATTTATTCAACTTACACGACATCGTCAATTCCTGGGTCATACAAGGAATTCTCTCTGTATGATCCTCGACAACTTTTAGGCCTATTCCTAATCTAACATAACCTAACCTAACCTCTACACTGCATTACAAAACTTATAAATTTTTTGTTTATTCTAGTTTTAAAAAACGGTTCTAGGACAACATTCTTGAGGGTTCAAACTGTCGACAAATGCAACAGAACAAAAATCGATTTTTGAAACCGATAAACATATGTACCCCCTTAATAATAGCATATATTAAAGGTAGAGGAATATATGTGACAGAACAATGAATTCTATTCAAATTTGAAGAAACTAATGTATCCAGTTGGATTAGGATACACAATAATTAAAACTATTGTCGGTAATTCCACTTTAGATATGATAGATATGAAATAGAAAAATCTGGCCACCACCCCAGTTATTAAGAACAGTTGGGTGTTAATCAATTCTGCATTGCAACGGGGTCATGATGGGCTATGTAGAGGAACAATGGGTAATCACGACAAGTGGGTAATCCAGAAAACATTTCGTTTGGTAATGGTGTCCCGTATTGATTATTCGACCTAGACGTTTCTTATGTTTCTAAATACAGGCTGAAAAAGATGCCACCCTCAGATATATGTATATAAGTTTTTCAAACGTGGTTTGATTTATTATTTTGTCCGTTGACAGATTAAGGAAAATAACCGAACATAAAAACTTTTTGTAATTAATAGTATTACAATCATAAACTTAGCTATTGGTCAATTCTAATTTACTTTTGTTCCGCAGGGATAACTATAAATCCTGTTAAAGAGAAAAGTTATGTTCTTCAAATACTGCTTACATAGATAATTCAGTTTGGGTTATGGTTTTTAATAATGCTGGTTATCGTTTTTCATTTATATATTTGCCATTTATCCAATAGGAATTTACTACATTTCTTTTAATAGCTTTTCATGTTTTTGCATGCATTTGTAGTTAATTGGCGTATTGATAATTGTTAATTAATAGTCATACTTTACCTATACATTGCAACTTTATTCTTAGAAAATAATCAATATTCTTATTCGTGATTACCCGTCGTTCCCGTGTACTGGTGAACAAGCTTTTGTTAAAAACATGGGACAGCAGACGATGTTTGAGGATAATAAAGGGACGCCAGGGATGATGAGGATAAGGGAAGTGGAGTTGCTTGCATTAAAAAATAAAAGAATTAGTGCAATTTGATTTTATATGTGCATGACTGCCGCAGGGGCGTATCACATAGCATTTAAAACACAAAAAACTATATACTAACCTGCAATGCCGCCTGCTAATACTAACAATATCATTGAATCGGGAAGAAAAAGCGAGAACAATTGATATAAAGAATAAGTAATTATTGCGGCTGGAAATGGTGGAAAAACCAATCTGTTGGAATCAAAGGGAACCTAGAACAAATTAAAAAAATATAATAAATGTTTTATTTTCTAGACGCATACAGAAGGAAGCACTTCAGAAAAATAATTTGTTGTTTAAGTATTTTTTAAAATAATATTTTGAATAGTTTATGAGTTTTTTTACTAGAGGTTAGCAATTCCGACTTAATTTTCTACCAACAATGGGTTGATCATTGAACTTTGCATACTAATATTTTTTAAATATTTGATTCTCACGCTTAAGAGCCGATTTCGTAGTTTTGGAGTCTAAATCGGTTGATAAATATTTGACAAAAGTATGTTGTTATCATTCGTGCATAAATTTTCTTATAGCAGAAAGCTTTATCGAACAGAAGCTTTGCTGTTTTTGCTAAACCTAAAGCCAATGTTCTGTATACAATTTTATAATGACATTGGTGCAATATTTTAATGGTTACATCTCAGAGTTGGATAGGATACAGGAAAAAAGTATGCGAGAACCGAATACGAATACTTTTAATGTATCCGGATACTTTTTAAATAAGTATGGATACTTTCATCTAAAAATGTACTCGTATGGAAGTAGCTGGATACTTTTCAAATATTTTAAAGGATACTTTTAAACTGATTTAAAATAATATTTTTCTCTCAGCCGCATCAATCATGGTTGCAAAAGAGAAAAGTCTTTCTATTGGTACTAACAAAGGTAAATATGTGTCGCACTTATTTAAGACTTGTACATTGTTTCATTTATCTTATTAATTTCAGTTGATTTTTTGTAGTTTTATTGCTAATGGTACTGCCATCCTATTTACTATGTATCGTACTACAGTCCCTGTTATCTGCTTCTTGGTGATCTTTGGAATCAGTAAAATGAAAAAAAATTATCCGAAATTTAGGTCCCCGCTTTCATCTGATTCTTTGTAAGCTTCAAATTCTATCTATAATACATTTTTGATATTTTTCAAAGATTTTGTGGGATTATTAACTATATGGTATCACTTTCTTTAAAATTTAGGAAAAAAAATATATAAATAAGTAGTTTTTAAAATTTGGTAATTAACGAAATTAAACTGGATAATAAATGTCATCACCTTGCAACAAATCTAAAATATTGTTTTCGTGATATTTTAAATTGTATAGAGTGCATCAAAACAAAACTACAAATCATAACCAAATAATTCTCTGGTACCATTGCAATTGGGTCGAAAATATTGTAATCTTATTACAAATTATACAGAATTATTGGAAAGCTAAATACAAAAAATATTTCCGTTAGAACAATCAATAAAATACATTAGTTTTTTCAAGGTTTTTAATAGAGATAAGATGGAATGGATATGAAAATTACGAAATGACTACATAATAATAAGAGTTAGGTAAAGAGGATTTGAGATAAAACGGTATATTATTACCGGACTCATTACATCGAATAATTTAAATAATAATAATAATAATAATCTTCTTCATTGCCATAAATCAACAAAGGACATAACAACGTCAAGTTTTACAATAAATTTTGATACAAAAAACTGTTTAAATACGTATTACAATACAAATACATTACAAAAATAGACATTTATATTGTAAAAAAATGAATAAATTAAAATAAGTATTAAAAATTCTTTCAAAAAGTTTTTTAAAAAAAAGCTAAAACTAAAAAACATGCATGTATCGAAGTGGGGTAAATACAATTCTACACCCACTGTCTAAATGTATAAAATACCTTTTCCTTTAAATATTCAATGACAGAACTTTTAAATTTGTGTACATTTTATATAGTAGCTAATCTCATTTGGTAAAGATATGTATGTTTTTATAGCTTGATACTGAGTACTCCTTTGAAAAAATCTTATGTTATGTTGTGGGATTTTCAATTTATTTCATTGTCTAGTTATTACATGTAGGTCAGTTTTAAGTTACCATTGGTACAAAATAAATGTGGAAATTTTTTTTTACGAAACGGACTAGCTGCAAAAAATATAAGCAAGGCCCTGATAATAACTTATTTTCTTTGAAATGTTGTTTACATTTTAAGCAAAGTATGCAACGCACAATCCGATTTTGCCAAATAAATATTTTATTAGCTGTTGTACTTTAACCTCATAAGATTATACCGTATTTAATGATACGCTGAACATGGGTCTTCGAAAATGTCACAGTGAGTGACGAAACCGGCCAGACTGTTAATATTAAAAAAAGAAACAGCCTTGTAATACGGTGAAAATTCAGATAAGTACAATTTATCTTTTCATGTTTATCTTTAAAGATGTTAATGAAACTTGCTGTCTTATGAATTTAATTAATCCTCATATAGATGCTAACCTAGGAGTTAAATTGTCTAAATACTCATTCCAGCGTAGCTTCGAGTCAGTATATATTCCTAAAATCTTATAGATGTTAATTCAGGAACTGATTTTTGATTATGGAGACTCTACATTTAGTCGACTAATATTAAATGTTAATAATCCAATTAGAGTTATTAAGCTGTAACAAGTCAATGTTAAACCACTGCTTCATTCTATATGCTATGTCTGTAAATATCTGAGATAAGGTCCTAATATCAGAATGTGCCACAATGACTGATGTGTTGTCTCCAAATTGATATTCTTTGCTAGACTGTAGATAATGCCAAATGAAGAGTACTCACATATAAAATGAAAAGGAGTGGACCCAGTATTGACCCTTGCGGTACTCCTTGTCGAATTAAAGTTTTTTCAGATTTATATGTTTTTCATTGTTTATTATATCCACTACTTGATAACGTTTTGTAAGATATGACATACACAAGTCTTTTTTAATTGCAAATGGCGGACTTATCAAATCTAGAAGAAAATTTGGGTTGAAGGTCACTAATATTATTCAGAATTTCATTTGGAGTTGTAGGTAACCAAATATTGAGTTGACATTAAGTTCACTTTTAGTCTATTCATTGTAGACTGAATTATTTAGACCAAAATGTGTTTTAAATACATTTGTTTATTGAATTTGGATCCTTAACTTTGAATTTTCAACACTTTTGTTTTGGTTTTTATTAGTAACATTATTGAAAATGTTCCAGGTTGACTTAGATTTATTATTATAATTAGTAATAGTGTTATCGTTCAAAGATTTTTGATAATTTGATAGATATCTGTTGTAAGCTGCTTTTTCAATTTTATATTTTGTAAGTACATTATCGCAATCGGTGCTTAGGTAAGTTCGTACCACTCTCTAACTTGTTGCCCATACTGTTTAATGTCAGCAGTTACCCAATTACTCTTCTTATTTTTCTTTATTCGTATACCGAAATTAGTATCCGGTATCCAGATACTTACAAATTTCGTCACGGATACGTATTCTGGATACAAAATTTGAAAAACACCCGGATATAGCTTTCGGATAGTTACAAAAAATATCCGGATACTACCCAACTCTGTTACTTATTGTATACTGTTTTGATTAAACTAAACATTTTTCAAATAATATTACGAAGACGACTAAATAGTTGGTAAAAAATTTTAACCATTTTTTTATATATTGCAATTATCTTATATATTGTTTACCAGATAATGAGTGGGAGTATTTCATTCAGCGGGATTAAATATAAAATATTTAACAATAAATGATAAATTTTGTCGAAATTATGAAACAATTGGAATAATATAAACAAGATTTACAATCAGATTTAATTTATAAACTAGGTATATGTTTCTCCAGTGTTTACCATTGTTCCATTAAAAGCTTTTGTAAATACGAACAAGGAATAGATTACTATCATGACAAAGATATAATTTCTACCTTACTGTTCCTCATTGTCCTTTTGTAAATATGTATCTATTAAGCACACACTATATATAGAGACCCCACCTTCGTTATAATGACTGACACGTAAATCGAATATTCAATAAAGGCCTCAATATATCCAAGGAAAATGTGATTGAGTTGATACTCCATTATTAGTTAGTACGAACGTTTCCAATGGATTGACCACCTTTATACCACTATCATAGCCAGATATTATTGTAATGTTTTCTCATTGTGATTTTGTAAACTCTAAATTTTCTTTATGGATTATCATGCAATTACAAATTTGAGAAAAACAGTTAAGGATGTATTTGGAATTGGAGCTTATACGAGGTGTGGCTATTAAATATCGAGACTGACGCTGCTACAGAAGAAGTACGCAGTGACAAACAGCTGATTATGTTAAAGCCTTCTCTTTCGAATACAGAATAAATCTGTATAGCCGCAACCTTCGTTCTCATTAGAGTTGTTTTTTTAATAAGTGAAACAATAGAGCAACGCATTGTTGTGAAATTTCACATTAAATGTGGAAAAACCGCTACCGAAACTTATAATTTATTGTGTATGGCAATGAATATTTATCGCGTGCACGTGTTTTCGAGTGGTTTAAGCGTTTTCAAGATGGCTGAGAAGATGATTGACGGCCGAGTCGCCCTTCCACGTCAAAAACGGATGACAATATCGAAAAAATCGGTTTTCTGATTCGATCTGACCGTCGGTTAAGAATTCGCGCGATTGCAGAAAATACAGGAATTGATAAAGAATGTGTACGGCACATTTTACATAACAATTTTAACATGCAAAAAGTGTGTGCTAAAGTGGTGCCTAAAATTCTCACGTTTGAACAACAAGAAGCTCGCAAAAATGTTTGTACTGACATTTTGAATGCCATTGAAAGTGAACCAAAATTATTGGAAAGAATAATAACATGTGACGAATCGTGGTTTTTCACTTATGATCCTGAATTAAAGCGCCAATCCATGCACTGGAAGAGCCCAACTTTACCGAGAGTCAAAAAAGCTCGAATGAGCAATCAACATTCAGAGTAATGATGATTGTTTTTTTCAATATTCATGGGATTGTGCACCTTCACTGGGTTCCTGAAGGTTAAACTTTTAATCAACATTACTATCTTCAAGTTAGTGCTGAACTCCGTGAAATAATAAGAAAAAAATGACCCGAACTGTGGAAGGACAAGTCATGGGTTCTCCACCAAGACAATGCGCCGGCTCATTCCGTAGGTTTCTAGCCAAGTACAGCATCCTAATGTTAGGCCATGCATCTTATTTACCGGATCTTGCACCGTGCGACTTCTATCTGATTCCTATGGTGAAATCTGAATTAAAAGGAACAAAATTTGAGCCCGTTGACATTGTAAAAAAGAAAGCGACACGCGTCCTGAAGGAGCTGACAAAAAGAGATCTCCAGCACTGTTTCGAACAATGGAAAATTCGCATGGAGCATTGTAGGGATAGAGGAGGGGTGTATATTGAAGATAATAAGTAAATATGTATGTAATCAAAATAAAATATTTTGCAGCGTCAGTCTTGTTATTTTATAGCCACATCTCGTAGTTTATGGGCTGGATCCAATACTCCTAAAGTGTTAACTATATTTTCAAGTATATTATAAGTGTAAATTAACGCTGCTGAGCTTTATGTCCAGTTCAATATAGAGTAAAATAACGTAGTTATTGTTTTCAATAAAGCAATGAATTCAAAAGGTAATTAACCCCAAGATGGTCTAGGAATATATAAAAACCATGTATCCAAAAGGAATGTCGTTAACCTAATATAGGTTCAAGGACACTGAGAAATCAAAAAATAATTCTATAGGATTATTGGTGATATTATACAAGAGGAAATGAAGAAGAAAGAAACCAAGCAATACTCAGAGGTTGAGAATCAGGCACTTTTGGGAAATAACGACAACAAACATCGACAGAATATGTCAGTATTAGCAAGCTTCTTAATAAAAGTTAATTTTTGTGGAAAAATACGTCCTTTGGGAATATGTTACCCTACAAAATCCATTTACCCATTTTACCCAAAAGATTAATTTGAAACTAAATCTTTTTTTATGTCTATTAAGATTTACTGTTTACACTTATACAAAAAATGATGCCAATATTTTAAAATTTCATTTTAGATATTTTCTCTATTTACAGAAAAATGTCAATTCTCATATTTTTTTTAATTGTTAATATCTATTTAGAATGAAAGTTGATCTTGTTAAAGTTATTTCACTAATTAAAGATAAAACTTAAAAAACACAGGTTAGATAAAAATATTATAGTAATTATTTCCGTATTTTTATCGCAAACATAAAATGATAAGTAATAAAAAATATATTAAATGATTGCAGTTACGTCACTCATATTTCAGAAACGTTGGACAGTTACAAAGGACGCACTGACAAGTAAAGAAACAATAATTAACCAACACGCAATTCCCACTTTGACTTACTCTTTCGGAGTGG
The DNA here is from genome assembly GCA_951812935.1 of Hermaeophaga mercurialis. Lineage (NCBI taxonomy): Eukaryota > Metazoa > Arthropoda > Insecta > Coleoptera > Chrysomelidae > Hermaeophaga > Hermaeophaga mercurialis. The sequence goes on from OX638363.1 coordinate 22,103,299, forward strand.
CAAAATTAATAACCGCAGAACTCACCGATATTCAACTCAAAACACGTACAATATTAACACAAACCATCAATTTAACGAATAACCATTTCCCGAACAGAAAATGGACACGGTCTAATTAAGATAAAAAACTGACAAATATAAAAAATAAGAAACACCACTCCTCTACAAATATTAATTAGCAAAAAATATCAAAGATCGTAAAATGTATAACAAACCACTATGAAACTATATTCAAAACATAAAAACACGACAAAATTGGACCAAAAATCATCCACGAAAGATACTTTAATGATATGAATATGTGCACAAAACTATCAAAAACACATTCACAAATGTAATAAATATCCCAGGAAAATGCATGCAGAACATGCCATCAACATTATATCATGCAACATTTGCCTTTTAATAAAAAAACTACGTTTTTATGATTCATTACAAATTAAGAACACTCAAAAAAAGACAAAAATATATGCGACAATATATTTTGTATCACTGGAGTTGAAACTACTACAAAAATAGATTTTTTAAATCTAATTGTAAGCTAGAATATATTAAGGGTAAATACATGTTTCAATAATTTTTGTATCATTACAAATTGTTAACCTATTTCCCTCAGTTGATGAATAGGTTCTATCTATATATAATTCCACCATATGGGAAATTAAGTATAAGTAAGAAAATAACATTAATTTTATGAATAGAAAAGAACTTATTTATGTCATTGATGAACTTGTATGTGTACATGGATATAAAGTATTGCGATTACTATCTTACCATTGTGATTTCAATTGCCAGCGATGAAAAAATCATAAGTACGTAGAAAGAAACATTTGCTAAGTGTAATGCTGAAGTCTGGATAAAATATGTTAGGCACACTAAATCACTATGATCGTGAAAAATAAATTAGTGACATACAAATTGAACCAGTAATCATAAACGTTAAAAATAGTTCTAAATCAGCAAATGGAAAGATAAACGAATTATGTATTTTTATATAAAAATTTGTTTTAATTAGTTAGCCAAATTAGTAATTACTTAAGATAACTTAAACCATGTAAATACACCTGTAGCAATTAAAATACTTTTTCTTGTGAATTTTATTTGTTTAATAGTAAATGGCCAAAAAAGTAGTATTAACATAGGTAATTTAAGATATTTAGTTTGATGTTATCTAGCCATACATCTACTGTAGTAGTAACCAGTTCGTAGGTTTATGTTCGATTGAAACATTTCAACTTATTTCGTATGAATACAATCTGTATCATATGGATAAAGTTGTAAAAATCCAACTCTAAATATAACCAAACACAAGTATATACTATCAAACAAACAAAATCTATTTTGACATGACTATCAAAACCGATAAAACACTAAACATCAAATTCATAAATCTGTTAGACGTTGCCATCTTGATACATACAAACTTCAAAGATCGCTAACCACAAAAAATAAAAAATATACAGACCTGGCAATTACATACAATTATTTTACTTTTCTTCGTACATAATCTTGAATATTTCAAAGAAACGTTTTTAACGGTTGTACTTACTTTATGATGAAGTCCGTGTATCGTAAAATGAAAATATATCATTAGTTTTGAACGCCCTGATGGTTCTATGTGAAACACAAATCGATGTAATGTATATTCAATGAAAGTCCAAAGTATCACGCCACCTGCAAATATTAGACATGCAGACACCGATGGATGAGTATCTGAAACAAATTAAAAATCATATTTAAAAGGACTATGTAGAAATTTTAAATTGTGATGGATATACAGGTTCGGAAATATTATATCTATATGGTTTCGGATCCATAGGACATAAGAAAAAGCATTATGAACAAGCGAGAATGTATTATAATTTCTTCTCTAACATCCTGAAGTGAGGATATCGAGGTGGGAACATCGCTCAAATCAATTCGATAGTAACACACTAGCAGTAGTGATCATACCCCTGTACATTATTATGCTCTCTCTTGGTTATCTGGTCGTATATTATTATTCGTATTCTTTTACTCCTTTAGACTTCTACCTATGTCCTAGATGTTTTATTTCCGAACCTGTGTAAGCTTTGTTAGCGGATCATATCCTGAATTTACGTCGCATCTATAAAGAATTTTTTAAAAGCGTATGCGTTACTACGAATTTCTTCAAAATTGGGGTGAAAAATTGTTGCTAAATGAAAAGAACTTTTTGGATGGATAGATGCATTGTAAACTAATTTCTAATATGTTCGTCACCCATCGTAAATGAAAAATACTTTTTCCCGATTACGTACCTTTACCGTCGTAAACGTCATAATTTTAACTAGGCATGTTTTTGATTTGGACCGCGAATAAAGCTATAATTATAATTCAGAAACAATCTACAACGTGCTGCTTTTTAAATGAGCTTTCATTCACGAAAAAATAAAGTAATTGTTTGGATATAAGAAGATGTTACCTTTTTCGCTAAAATGGACAGAGCAATCCAAAAGACAGGCTCTCCTAAAGGGCCACATCTTTAGTGAAATAAAAGAATAGGAAGAATAGAAAATATAAACAAAAATAAATTAGAAAACCGGAAGAATTATTTCGAGAAGGTTAGAAAACCTTGAACTTCAACACCTGTTAGTGACATAATAATGAATAAAAAAACTGAATCAAAGAAACAATTATTTTTTTATTAGCCTGATAAAAGGATTTGATAGTATTAGAGGATATAAATAATCAATAAAAAATAATGGATATTTCTAAAATAGGGTGGCGATGCAAATAATGAAATAAAAATAAACATTAGTAAATGCATAACGCAGACACATTTATATTATAATACATTGAAACTAAATTCAGAAGGGAATGTAATCGCCGACGATTTAACATTATAATTTAAAAAAAATTGTAAGGTATTTATAATCCTATAATATATATATTCATAAAAATTTTATTTATCATTTCTATAGCAACAAACACACTGACAAATAGGTATTGCTAAAACGGCATTAGACACACCTTTACAGCAGGTAAAAATATACAGTGTGTCCCATTAGATATTTTGAAGACGATACGACGTGGCCCGAAATGTGACGTTGAAATGTCGCTGCTTACTTAAAATGGCCAAAACTACCCAGTGTTTACAATTGCCAAATTTCAATATAATAGTTCAGACATTTTTAGCGAAATATACTGGCCGAAACCTCTTGGGACACCCTGTATATAATATATATATATATAAAAAATTCTATGTATACCTTTTGTGATTTGTGCGTATTTTTCTGTTCCTGTTATCACAAAATAAATACAAATAGGTATCCAAATGACAGGCACGAGATACCAAGGCGTGATAGTCAAATATTCTAAAATGGGATTTCCGAATAGCCTCAGATTCCTGTCTACTGGTGAAGTTACCCATTCATAGTATTTGGTTCCTAGCTTTGTAACTTGACAAAGCATTGGTTCATTCCAATTTACTAGTCTCTGAAAACAAAAACAATGGTAAATAGAATAGTAAAATATTCGCTTGAATGTTAGTCTACCTTCCATCCGGAGAAAGGTGCCTTGAAAAGGGAAGACCGCTTTATGTCGAGATTACACAAAATCTGAACTTTAAATCGTTTGTAAAATAAATTAAAAAAATGTTTCTTTCTGAAATTTCTTACCAAATAAATAACTTAACACATGCTGTAAAAAACTATGATATTACTTTAAATAGTTATACCTCCAAATCGTCTTCTTTTTCGCTATACGCTCTTCCTCCATTTCTGTATTCTTCTAGAAGGTAAAAGGCAGCTTTCGAGTGGTCGTACAGACCCATTGGATTTGTAACATCTTTTTCTTTGTACTGTTGAACATAGTTAATGCCTCCTGGATGATGGTTCAAGAATTCGTATATGTTGTAGTTCTGTTTGTTGTACTTTACGTTAAATGTTTCATCTTTAGTCATCTTTTACTGAAACAAAAGTGTTTCTTTAAAGAGTGAGACAAAAATGTATCCCAAAAAGTAAAAGTTACCCACGTCAAAAAACCTGACTTTTATAAGAAAATCAAGGCATAACCTCAGCTAGAATTTATAACAATTTGTAACAGTACCAATTTAAATGTATTTTATGTATTTCTAAAATTGTATTTACAGTAGGTCAAAATATACGCTTAGTGCAATCCTGCAAATTGCGTCGATATTTGAAAGCCACGTGCACAACGCATGGATTTGTTTATTTGTAAGGCCTTTTGGATTTTATTTTAGTATAGGTATTACTATTAATGGATTGTGTAAATATTATTTGTCTAAAATATCAAAAATGGTATTATTATATTTTCTTCAAACTTATATTTTAGTTTTTGACGCTTTTACAATATTCTATTTTGTTGGAAACAGTTTTTCGCTATTTCTGAAAAACGTCGCGGTTAACTTTGACATATGTAGTTTCTCTCTATTTTGGTCGCAATTGTATAACTCACTCCTTTTAAAAAATAATAAAGGGGGAGGGGTGGTGAATGCGTTAGAGTTTTTCTCAAAATTATAATAAATTACAACTATAAAAAATGTTAATAATAAATAAAAAAATAAAAAATAAGACAGCAGTTTCAGACAATATATTATACTCGTAAGTTATTAAAATGATAAGTGCACTAATAAATAAAAAACCGGTTGATATGTAATTTCAATTTCTATCGACTTATTAGTTTTACTCTTACATAGCAACCTCCCTGAATAATGTGATCAAATGATTTTCGGTACCTTCTGATATTTTTCAAATTCCTAATTCTCCAGATTTACAATTTTGTATCAATAAGTAATTTATATCTTCTTCTACCCTAGTTCTTCCTATTGTTTGTTTCACTTGTGTTTAAAGGCCACTCTCTACCTTCTATCTATCTTGTTCTGTTCTTTCTCCCATCAGTACCTCTGCTTCTCCCTCGTTCTGTTTTCTTTTTCTCAATGTTGATTTCTTCACTTGTTTACCTGTTCTCTTTCTTGGACTTCCGTTGACTATATCTGCATGGTTTACCCCTGTAATTCGTTTTGAATCATGGATCAGATCGTCCCTGGCTATCTATCCTTTCTGTGCCTATATTTTGAAGTTCTTCTCTGGGTTGAATAGATACTATTCAAATTTTACTATTTAGAACTTCAATTAAATACACTTTTCTTATTAAATTTCTTCACAAATATGGGTTGTCCCGTAATCGTTTATAAATCAGATTTTAACTTTTATTTACTAAATTTAATGCTATCGAGAAGCTTTATACGGACTCAATTTTTTGTGTTCACTATGCTAGTATATATTACCTTTTATGTATCAATTTCAGTGTAGTCGTACCGCAAAATATACTAATTACACATTCATACCTGTATGGCTCTAGACCTGGTTTATAGATTTTTTGTGATAGTAGATATGCACTCTTTGTATAAATTAATTTAAACTTGGATTTCTTGCAGGAAGACACTATTTGGCTTATCCTCCTGCATCAATTTTTCCAATCCAATCATGAAATAACCGAACTCGTCAAATAGTGACTTGAAATATAAATTAATTTAACTCAATGTCATTGTGACTGATTGTCATGCAAATATTTAAACTCCTAACTTTTCTGCAGCAAATATCTACAATAATTCTCTAAACTAACATGGTGACTATTTAAACAATTAACATTTCTGTTTTGACATATATTAATAAATAAAATAATACCACAAAATATAGTAATTTTTTCAATTAAGGTTTTAAAGGCGACCATCCCTATATGCTGGAGAGTAAAAGCAAATATTAAAAGATATTAAATTTAAAGGATCATGATGTTGATTGAACCTGAACTCTAAGCAACGATCCAAATTATTGTGTGAGCCTTACAATTTCATATTACATATCTAGATTTGATTTTAGATAATTAAATAACATCCTGCAACGAAAATATTTCATCCGTACACTGAATCTCCTTCAAGGGACAGTTATAACGCCCAAATTTTTAAACAGGATCATTTAAAAGGTCTCTTTATTCTTTATTCAAAAATGTTATTGTTTTCAAATTCATTTTAAAAATTAATATTAAAAAAAAAGTAATCTGATTTACGAAATTCGCTACAACATAACAACAATACGATACTTGTGCTTCTCATTACAAAATAATAAAGGTAAAATAAGTACAAACAAATTTACACAATGAAAACTCCAAAACAACTTCAGCATGATAGGACACCTATTATTATTTTACTGCTTTGAAGGGTTCACTTTTTTTTCACCAGGAGTCGTATTGGAATTATAATCTGGCCAATAACTGCATGACAGTAGTTGTCAGTGTTATACTTGTCGTTTGAATCTCGGTAACTGCTATTCAGAAATTTGATCTTCCTAACTGAAATACACAAAATAACAGTTCTTGAGATGATTGGTTACGGAGATAACATACGAAAATAGATCGAATTTGCTGAACTATTTCAAGAAAAATTTTAGGATTTACCGCCTATATTCCAAGAGACAATTAGTAAAATAGTTTTGCGAGCTTCCGTTTGAGGAAAACTTCCATACTTTGAGTCGACCAACAGCAGTAACATTGAATGTTAGCCATACATTAATTCTTTGAATATTAAGAGAAAAGAAAATATATCTCTACAAAATAATACCAATTCAGGAATTGATGGAAAACAATTTTGACAGCAGAATGTATTTTTGTAGACAAATGATAGAAATATTTAATAATAATGTGATCCAATTTTCCCTACTGGACTGCAAAAAATTCCAACTGGATGAGAGAAGTACATACACAACACCCTGATAATGTTGATGTTTGGACACGGATAATTGGAAACCATATGATTGCTCCCGTTTATCCTAATCCAGCAAATCCACAATTTCTAGCAAATATGATATGGTTCGACAGAATGGCCAGCACGTTAACCTAATCTTAACCTATTAGACTTTTTCTTATGGGGATATGTAAAAAGTATGGTATACAAAACTAAACCATTCGATTTAGCCGGCTTAAACAGAAGAATAATTCTAGCGATTGGATCGGCCACGCCCCAAATGTTGAATAACGTTAGAAGATATTTTTTATTTAAAATTTGGATGTAGGTGAGAGATTCGAGGCGACTTTTTTGGATCTCTTCTACATTATTATTAATAATGTTTTTTTTTAATTTTTACATTATCAAGAATTGAATGGCATTATTAAGTTTGTTGTATGTTGTAGTGAATTTCGTCAATCAGATGATTTTATATTTTTAATTTGCAATAAATTTAAAAACAACCTTTTTTAATAGAGAATGAAGAGACCTTTCAAATAATATACCACAAGCCTTATTTCTTATTTAAAAATCTGGGGGTTATATCTGTATCTCAAAGGGATTTATACGTATGGATGAAATTTTTTATTGAAGGATGTCATATCAAAATCTAAAAATTAATTGAAATGAATTTATTCCATTTAGCTGTTCTACACCGTATAATAGGTCTGTGGCCCGAACAAGACATGAAAAATCATATATAAAAATAAAAATATGCTTCGGTTCTGGTTTATTGTAACACTCAATGTTCAATTAATTCTCATCTGGACCGAGAACTGATTAAATATTTAGATTCTTACGAAACTCGGTGAAATATGGGTTGAGTTGTATTCTAAACAGAAATAGATTTTTTATATATCTGATGTGAATTAGGCGAAACACGTGCCAAGTCGTTACAAAGGCGAGGCTGCGATGAGTTAAACCATTTTTCTTATCCGTGAATAGTTTTCTTTACTTCGCATTTTAATCTTCTGTTTATAATTACTTATTTGAGCCGAATATTATATAATATTATACATATATTTTACCAAAAAGTCATTTTTAGCGAGGGACACAAAAAATACATTTCACTATTATAAAATTCATGATTTTTTAAATTTTACGATAAATATGGTAAAAAGTCAAAGGTAAATAAATTATTATTATACTTAGTCTCATTGACTCCTCAAATCACTGATGTTTGAAATATTAAAATTAACCCGTTTTTGAAAGTTAGATCTTATTTTCGTTATAAAATACTAATATCAAATTTTTATCCTTATTTCCTAAACGATATTACCGATGAGGCATATAGTGCCGGTGAATTAAAAATGACAGAAAAATTAAGGTATATTAAAAGTAACGTACCCCTTTAGAATTTATGTACTTTTCTACCTTTAATTGCGTCATCACAATTTTACTGTCAACAACTCTCTACAAAAATAACAGAATAAACATACACTAATTGAGTCGAAATGTATCGCTCAAGCCGTTCACGAAATGTCAGGAATAATTTAGGACAATGGAAAATCGTAGCAACTTGAAGTGTGTATGGTTTCGAGCGAGTGCACTGGGATATTCATGCAAATAAAAATCTAATGAATTTAAAAAGGATCAGTTGTAGAATGTGATGGTTCAGGCCAGTTCTTGGGGTTGCAAAGATCACAGTCCGAGGATGCATGCAAAATGAGTATGGAGCAAACACATAATACTGGATACTGAAGCTCCACAAGTGCCAGTAGGTAAGACGATTATAGCGGATACCAATGCCGAGAGAGCTGAGATTAGGAAAGTATAGTTACATACAATTAGAGGTCTCTATACTGAACATACTTTAGTTAAAGGTCACCTGTATATAACGGGACCTTAGCTGCAAGCTCTGTGGTAAAGAAATTGAAACAGTGTCTCACACATAGCTGTTAGACTGTGATGCTTCGGATTTCAGAAGACAACGAATTTTGGGGGAATTAAAAGAGGCTTGGAAAAACATGAGCAAGCATTATCAGGACCAATATCACTTTGAATAAGGCACTATCGTATTGTGGATGGGCGGAGTATTGGAAGAAGAGTACTTAAATTAATTATAGGGTTGCAATACTATAGATTCCTAGACAACTCCAAAAACAAGCAAATTAAGCACTTAAATACAATATTAAAAAACGTGTACATTTTTGTCTCAAATCTGCATAATTGTATTTACAATTTATCTGTAGGTAGAAAAATAAAACTCATTTAGAATTCAATTAAATATATCACTCTATTCTTTTATCTTTTATACCGATTCAATACCAAAGTTTTACCAAGGTTGTATGCATAGTACCTCTTTTGCATTTATTATCTTTCAGATTACGAATTCTAATTTATTTTATTATTTTTTTATAATACATAGGAAGTGGATGTTTTTTTCATGAAAACGTATTCGAAAATTATTGTTGCGTCAAATATATAAGTACTTATTTCATGCTATGTAATTATTTGTGCATCAATAGAAGGCCACCAAAATTAGTGTTAATTTTGATTACCTGGAATAGCTGGAGCGAAAACAAGTTTTCTTAAAATAAAACAAATTGACATTTGGTTATTGGTTTTTTACATTTATAAGTCTATTATTAGGATTTTTATAACAAACTTTTTTTATGACAATAGTCCGATTTAAAAATGTGGGACTAATACAGTTATTTGCCAACGCAGGCATTCTGATTAGGCTGAAAAGATCATTTGACCGAGGTACACACAGTTTTTGACTGCTCTTTAATGGTAGTCAAATAAATAAGTCTTAAACATCCTTTTGACTTGAAAAAGAGTATTAAAACATTTTAATACAGGTAAATCGACCCACAACCTACACACCTACAATATTGTAGTACGAGTAATATATTTAAAATATACTTAAAATTTACTTTCCGAAAAATAATAGATTTAAGAGCTTGCTAACTTTTTAAACGCATTGATTGTTTTATTAATTTACTTAATCCTAAGATTGCAATTAATTTCAGTGTCACTAATAACAATCAGTTTAATGATACATCTATTGATAATTACTTTGCAAATAAGGTTAATCAGACAGAATAATCCAATACAAAATTATCAATTGGACAGTGAACACTAATTCTGGAGTGTATATGAAAACATTTTGTTCTTGAAAAAATATAAAATTTTCAGTTTTTGTTCCTGTAAAACTAAGTAAGTGTGGGTAAATATAGGCAAAACCTATATGTTGAAAAAATACTCTTGGATCTGTTGGATTAAGTAAGATTCAGAAAGCTATCATTATTGCAAACTTAATTTTGTTGACCTAGTTTGAGATCAAGCGAAAATTTTGTTCCAATTAAGAAACCTTCATTATTAATTTGATTTAACTCGGATATTTCTTATTGTTTTGCTGGTATCTTATGAGTATTAATTTTTACTTTTATACCATCATAGGACAGATAATGAAAGTTTTCGTGAATCATAAATTTCTCCTCTGTAAATGTTAGTTGAAACTTGAAAAAGCGTCAACCATTACTGTAGTATTTGTTAGTGGCAGTCGAGATTCTTTTAAAAAAAGAAGAAAGCTATTGCTCTCAGATATGCCTGAAGCATTTTCAATAAATTCTGAATACATAATGCGGAAAAATTTGTAAAACCATTTTTAAATTATTTGCAGTTTACTCTTTTCTAAGCATTGTGACTGAATTAAAAAAGGGATCTACAACAGTAAATCTAAATATAATCTATATGCCGTTATTCAGTTTCTGGCTAGTGAAGGAAATTTATAAGAGAATGAAAGCTTTGTGTGGTGATTAAAGTTACTCCGATACAGTAGTGGTTGGATGGTGCAAAAATTTTAGACAGGGAAGAGAATACCCTAAGAAAAAAAAAAAAGAAAACTTCGTAAAGTCAAATACCGGTATCATTAAGATTTAAGGCTTAAAATCGCAAGAATTCGTGTATTTTACAAAAACTGTCTATAATATTTGCTCTACCGGTATATGTATATGTATTTTAATTTGCCGCTAAGAGATTTGGATGTTTTATTAATTATAGCTTTATCTTGGTAGGTTCGTTTGCTTTTTTGATGTTTATTTGAAGCTAGACGCAGGTCATTTTTAATTTTGACATTTATACTTTTCAGTTAAAGTGGTAAAAACTACATTGCAAATTTTGACTATTTTGTGTATGACAGAATTTTAACAATATACTTTATAATAATCTGGTGTTCGGTAATACGAAGGCCTTGTTGAACGTAATAATATTTTACCCATCTATATTACAATATCGAATCTAGGTGTACCTATACTTATTAAATTTTATTATTATTTAATTTTGTTCAGAATATTTATCTTCACGTTGATACTATAAATTTTCCTAACTAACCTTGAACTTATTAACCCTTTCTTTTTTCCGTATCTGGTACATTTGTTGGTTAATAATGTGTACCTATGTCGATATAATGTTCAGATATTTTAATATTAGCAAATTGATATAAAGTAATATTTATTTGACACTGCATCTAATTTTGAACTTAATTCCGTTTTCCAAATTAAAAGCGCCTAGGCATAGCTGATCAGTGAACACACAAGTAATTATATTTTTATGTTTTATTTTCATTACATTACTTTTGTGAGGTTTTCTTATTGGTTCGTTCTATATACATATAATAATCATTTGAATCGAACCAGAAATATCACACCTCTATATAGAGTGTGTCTACGTAAGTTATCGCCGTATGAAAAACTCTATTAATTTTGGGAAAAAATGATTCTTCATAAAAAGTTCTGCATGCTCTAAAACCTAAAAATCAACCATTAGATATCATATCATATACGAGGTTTGTGCCTTTATTTTTGACAATATCTGAAATTGTTATAAAGGAAAGGTGTTTAGATTTAAAAATAACGTTCAAATATGCAACAATATTTATATACATTAAGAAGCGCCCAATAATACATTACATTTAATAATTAGAAATTTGATAAAACATTTCTTAATAAACTTTTATTTAAAAAACTACTACTGCCAAAACAATTATCTCTAATTTTTATTAAATCTTTCAAAATTTGTGACATTGTAACTATGAATTTAAATGAATAAAAAATTGTATAAGTCATTTTGTTATATAATAAATAATAACTACCAATCTCTATCCTCAATTTACTAATGCCACCACATATCTGTCATCTCTGTTTATACATGTAAGCGTTCAATTACAAAATTCTTTTTATACATTCCTAACCATGTGAGGAGTTATAATATTATTCCCTTCTGTAATTAATCTCTCTAAATCAACAGTTTAAAATGACCTTTCAAGATATACCTATTGTTTTAAGTAACTTCACATGAAAAAATCGAGTGAGGTTAAATGTGCGGTGGCCAACAAATTTCCAAAAAACGATGAATAACTCTTCCATTAAAAATATTTTCAATGTACTGACGCAAATCTAACCTGCTGGGACATTGGGCACCATCCTGCTGGAGCCATATCTGTTGACGTTCAAATATGAGAAGGTTGCCAAGAAAATCATTACTTTTATTTTTAAAAAGCGCAAACAACGATCCACATTCAAGGTTTCTCGAAAAAAAAAGGTCCAATTATTCGATCTTTATAAATTCCGCACCACACGTTTATTGTGAATGAATACTGGTTATTGTAAAATTTGGACTCGTATCTCTTCACCAACGGCAGTTTTGGGTAGAAACTGTCCCATTGTATGAGATTATCGAAAAAAATTGGCATTTTAATTTTTTTAATGTTTATAAATACTGTTGCATATTTGAACTTTATTTTTAAATTTAAACACCTTTCCTTTATAACAATTTTCGATATTGTCAAAAATAAAGGCACTTTACTCTTGAGCGAAATCATATTTTCAGACAAACCCTCGTATATGACTGAAAAAATTAGATACTTAAAGTTATTTAAAGTAAACAAATAGATTATTGATTCACCACGAACGTAACAAAGCAGATTAATGGTTAAAAGAAATTTGAGTTTATCTAATAAAACTTTAAATATTTTGCTTTCAAAATAGATATTTATGCAAATAATATATTAAGTGAAAAATACACACGACTTGCATACAATATTTTGTCTATTATCGTGACAATTATTCTACTTTATTATTAATGAATATATAACTTATATTTACTTTAAGCAATGGCGCGTACATTAAAATAATAAAACATAAGAGTAAGTGGAGTATGGTTGAAAATATACCGTTTAATTTTATTGCAATAAATCAATCTGATTAAATCCCATTGTGAATGTCTCAACATCTTCAAACCGCAATAAATGGGTGCAGGGTCGGCTTGAAATTATATCTGCATATTGATTTATTGTTATTAGGAATTAAAAAGACATTTTAAACTAAATAAAAATAAAGATGAATAATAAAAAAAAATTATTTATTTTATTAGCTATGACATAATAAATACTATTTAAATTAGTTGACTATTAAAATACTGATTTATTCATTTTAATAAAATTTAAGTTTTTACAGTTGTCAACAAATTATATGAAAAAGACTTATACAACGTACTATAATTAAAATTTATAATGTTAGAATTTAGAATATACACTACAAGATCAAAATTAAGTTTAAGATTAAAATATCGTACAATATGGTACATATAAAAGTTTCAAAATAATCAAATTTTTAAAGAAAATTTTACTTTACTCTAAATTTAGTTCAATGACCCTATCAGTTTCTTCATCTAAACTTATTAAAATGGTTGAATATTAGTAATCATATAAACAATTTTCCGCCTTAATTACATGTTGTATTCACTTTTCCCAATTGTCTGTAAATATGTTATTTACTTTTTTTTTTTATTAATTCTACTACAGGTGTATTTAATGTGAGGAATCTATTACTTTTTCTAATATTTGACTTGGTACCATATTAGTTCAATTGGATTGAATAAGGAAGGCCCAACACTGTATGTCTGTCCATTTTCTGTTAGAAGTTTATCACACATGTATTCTCTATCAATTTTAAAAGTCTTTAATACTTCTATAAAAGATCCCGTTTTTTGTACGTTTCTTCAAAATATAAATTATTATTCATCACAAAATTTTTAATTTCAGCTTTTGTACTATTAGAATTAAGAATCCGTTTTACTTGACGAGTGTAATAACTAGCATTATCCATTACAATAACCTCATTTTTTAAATATTTTTCAAAAAGTTGTGCGTCAGTGTCTTCATGGTAATCTATAGAATCTTCTATATTTTTAGCTGAAAGCAACAAATAGTTCGGAACACAGCCTTTTACTGAAGCTGCGTGTAGGTATTACTATTATATTTTTGCCTTTATTTGTAGGAGCCTTGGTTTGGATTTATTTTGAAAAATCATTCTATTCTTTTCTTGTAGTGACATGTGTATCGAACCATGTTTGGTCAAAGTAGAAAATTGGTTAATTTTCTGCTTTATATCGTTTAATGGCCTTTAAATATTTATGACACCATTCCCGTAAACGTTGAAATTCCGTTAAGGTTAATCATTTATGAAATTTTTGTTATGCTTGAAATGCATGCTACAGGAAATGTTTGTTTCATTATCGGTCAGCCCCTTTTTTAGGAAAACCAGGGTAGGCTCAGATTGTTCTTTATACATTTGATAAATTTTCCTTCTTAATAAATCCAAATCATTCTTGTCAATACTTCTAAATGTGCCAGAGTCTGGGAATGATAGGTTTCCGTACTATATCTTTAGGGATGCAGGTAAATAAAATTTGTACTTCGGTTCTACCTTAAAAGGTAGTAAACTTGGAAAGGTATAATTTTCGTTTTATTGCATTTAAGAAGTCAACAATTCTAACCATACTATACGGAACTGTGTTGCCGAACAAACTCTTAGAAGTTCTAATTTTTATTCAATTTCCACATTCAATATTGTCTATCCTTATTTAACATGTCCATAATTAATTTAAAATTTGACGTCAATTTTAGGCGAACTATCATTTGTCATAGTTGAATCAAGAAATGTCACTGTAAAGTACCAAAGTAAAATTATAATTTGGTTTCAATTCAGAAAAAAAATTAATGGATAAATTAATGATTGCCTCATCTATAAAAATAAACGTCTTTGAAAACAGTTTGTTTTAAACAAATATCATATCACAATTTTATTTAAACATATGAAAGTGACAGCTATTTCATCGTGACAAATGGTAAATAGTTCGCATAAATTTAATTTTACCTCAAGGAAATGTCGGATCTTTAGTCAAAATTAGATTTCATTTAAAAATGGCAATATTTTCATGGTAAATCTAATTATAAATATCACCATTCAAATTTATCCTTCAAATTGAAAAAAAAGTCAAAGTTATAAATCAATCTTTTTTTTTAAATAATTATATAAATTGTTATTTTTCAATAGTATGCCATATGCTAATAAATATTATGATTTACGACATTATGAAAAGACAAATTTTTATTGTTCGAAAATCATTTTAATTGCCTAATAAAGCTATTTTTTATTATACATAGTTTTTCTTTACATACTAGTGCTCCAAAGTCGAACTTTATGTACTGTAGCGAGTGCGTAAAGTGAAGCCAAGCAACACATTTGGTATCAGGAACAGATATTATAGAAACCGGAGTACCTAGAGTATCGATATTTTTAAGAATAATTTAAAGATATTTTCAGCATCAAAATATTTATAAGTGTAGTTCAATATGTATGAAACAGGATATAGAGAAATTGTATTTTATTCTTCAAAACGTATGAATATGGTAAATTTTTAACTAGCGTTTGGTTCAAATTTACTTTTTTGTAAATGTACTTATAAAGTGGTAAAAGTGGTTAATATAAATACTATTTCCGATAAACTAACAAAAGAATCTTAATATACATTCTCCAATTATACATTTATACTAATATAAAAAATATTTATAAAAAAAAGAAAATTTGTTATTATATTTTAAATATGTGGATATATTGAGAGCGCTTTTATTTTTTCAACCTAATTTTCACAAATTTACGATAAATTTTGATTTGTTTGTAAATTTTGTATCCGATATGAACAACACATGAATTATTTAGATATTATCAATTCTGGTTATACCGCCATATTAAGAATAAATATTAAAATTATGATGTTATGGAAACCTTAGTAAATGGAATAACAAGTTAAGTTGAGATAAGTGATATTCAGAAATATGAGAAACAAAGACAACAAACATGGAAAATATCGGAAGTGAACGCTACTACACGGGAACTATCCTGGAATGTTCCTACAACGTAGCTGTGAGGTTCCATGAAGTTGTAGGAACTGTAGCCTGAACGTAGTAAATACGACTTGGCTACGTGACATTTGTTCCCCAATTTCGTACCAGGAACGGATTTAATCCGTTCCTATGACTTCGTGGCAACTAAGGCAAATCACTATGGAGTGGCATATTTAGTCGCTCCCCCGTAGCAGGTACTAAATGTGTTGCTTGGGAGTACTTTACTAGTAGTAGAAATTCTTTTTAATGCGCAAAGCAAGAGTCGCCTACAAACTTTATGCAAAAGCGATACAAAAACTGTGATTGCGAATTATGCCCTTCAAAAATAAAACAAGTAGCTATTTTAGTGTATCAGCGTTATAGATTCCAAACAATTCTAAATTTCTACTTAGATTCCCATTCAAATAATAATTATAATAATATTAATAATAATAATAATAATAATAATAATAATACACTTTCTATAATTTAATGTTTTTAGGTTTGGGTCGTTAAATAAAATACATTATATATATACTTTTAACTAGAATTAAAAATTAATTGTACGGTTTTCTAGCAGATAGTTTTTTCCTACTTACCTTCCGAAAACAATTTATAAATCATTTCTCTCTAAATAAACTCATTGCAAAGGAAGGTATACATTCTTTTATCGCTAACTGTCAATAAAACCATGCATTACCATAGGGTATTTGCTGCAATAAATAAACACATTATGTTACTGCAAATTAAACTACTTTATGTGTCGCTATATTTATAATTATAGCCACGACTGTGTAATATTACATAGAAATCATGACATTGACAGTAGAGATCACTGTAGTTGAGCAGTCTCGAGGGCGGACCGTACTTGGATGGGTTTCTTACAATAAAAGTTTTGTTGCGAATTATTTACAGAAAGTAATAAATGTTTATGGGTAGATATAATAATTTATATACACCACGTCAGTGAAAAGTCTTTATTAAACTCGCCTGTTACTTTTAGATTTTTTCGATAAAAAATCACTTTACTAACTTGGTAAAAAAATAACTATTAAATGAATATATTTAATTGTTAAAAATATCCCTGATTTACTAAAAATAAGGTTTATATTATTAGGTAATTTATAATGTTAATATTATGTTGTTGTTTTATTTTATTTTGTTTTAATATTAATATTTGTAAGTACGAATTAACCCCAACTAGTTTGTGAGGGAAGTAATAACTCTTATTAGTATTATTATAATTATTAATATTATAATTTGTAATAGAGATCAAGAGCGACTTATTGATGGTGTTATTTTTATTACCACACCCCCTTTCCACACGGTGACCTACTGGGAATGAAATCTGAATAGAGTATTAATATCCATAATAATCTTTTGGCAATAGGACCTTTTCGCATACATAATACAATAATTATCTAAGTATACTTATTAAGTTTAAAATGAAAATTAACTAATTGGTAGTAAGCAATATACATTTTGAAATAAAAATTACGTATTATGTTAAATAACTAGATAACAATTATTAGTATGAATAAATTTCTAACGTCTGTGAAGATATCGGGCTTTCTAAGGATATAACCCAATATTTTAGATAACAAACAAGTATTCAATTACACATACATGTTTAATTTTCCATATGCCTATATTTTTAAAATTTTTCCATTTTAAATATTATTGGAAAAAACATGGATATTAAATTAACTGTTTCTACCCTTACTTTGTGTAATTTATCCATTATAAATATAAAAAAAAATTATACTTATATTGAATTTCTACAGTTTTCCAAAGCTTTTGTAAAAATTATAATGTGACTGGAGTTTCGCACTTTCAATTGATGTATGAAAGTTCGAAACTTGAGTCATATATATTTTTTACAAAAGCTTTGGAAAACTGTGGAAATTCAAGACAAGTACAATTTATCTTTTATATTTATTTAACATGCAAATTCTTTAATAATAAGTATTTTGTTGAGGCGGACCAGAAAGTAATGTCGTTTTTACGCACGACCACAATTAACCGCCGTTTATCAGATGATTGCGTACTCAAATGTTTTGCAAATAATATTTTAAAGTAAAAGTATTTGTTTCCTTGTTATAATTCAAAATTTTTTGTTAAGGTAGAGAAGTAAACTTTTAGTAAACTTAACAAATAGTCATTTAATATTTAAAGTAAAAGAAGAAGTGAGTCCACCCTATGAGTGCTGGTTTTAGACTACGTTAACAAAACAGTGGGCTTTCAAAATAACGTTCAATGATCAACCCAAAATAATTATGATAGGGAAAGGGAAGCAAAGACCAAATAAAAGGAAACTAATTTGAGGTCAGTGAGCTTGAATCAGAGGAAACACTAAAATGGGTTGGAAATACAGTTAGGGTAAGTGGTTATATAAGTCATACAGCCAATATTAAAGGTAGAGATCTGTATGAAAATCACCCCTATCAAAAAGGAGGCATAACAAGGGACAAAGGAACATAACAAAAAAGGATAAAACGTCAACCAACCAATAGCCCTTCACATCTGACTTCCAATACTAACGGAAGAGACGTGTATGAAGGGTATTTAATGGGGTCATGACCCAAAACCATGAGGGACTATAGACAAACACCCTCAAAAAGGCAGAATTTTTTGAATATTTGATATTATTTGTCGCCTTCGAACTCGTTTTCACCTTAATTTGTCACTTATTTTTAAAATAATTTTGTTTGTTAAAATATTCTATTTATTATTTGTTAAATGAAATAATCAGTTTTGCAAATATTTGATGTAATAAGTCAGTAAAATTGATAACTATCTTTTTGTCGCTTATATTGTTTGCTCTTTTATTTTCCAAGTACCTATAGTTATTACGAAAAAAGTATCATAAATAAAATAGAAAACTCGTTCGTATTTAATGCAAAATTTTGCTGAGACGTTATTAGTTCTTAGACTAAAGTAAAGATTGCCACTTAATATAACGTATCACCCGATAATAGACATTACCCAGTGACCTACTTTTGTCAAAAAGCAATACAATATCATTTGACCAGATTCAAAGGCTTTCAGTACTTTTTTATTGACAAATCGATACCACTTAAAGTATTGCATGAGAGAAGTCCAGCTATCATGCCATACAAACATAATGTTATTTGTAATGTGTAGAAACGAAAACAGCCCTAATAAAAAAATCAATATAGAAAATGATTCGACAGACAAATTCTGCGAGACTAAATATTTTATTATTTAATGTCGCAACGTTGTTAGTTTTATTTGGACCGAGACATTCCAAAATATTTTTGATTTACTATTTTGCATAAAAACTTCGATAGAAATTATTTGAAAGATGACTGGACTTTATCTCGTCCAAATTTCATGTTGATTTTAGTCTGCACAGGGTAAGATAAAATTTCAGGAATTTTAAATGTTTCATTAAACGGAAAGTGTCATCCATATTGTTCAAATATAGATTTTTTACATCGTAGTAATAATTGAAAAATATTATCGTCTTCAAAAGTTAGGATAAATAATTTAAATCTTAATTAAAACAAAATTTGGGGAGTACTGGAATGATAAAAAAAACTTATATGCAATTCGTATGTAGAGCAACTTTTTTCATTTCCGAAAGGCCAATTAACAAAACAGTCCTACTCTACACTCTTACTACATATGTATATAGGGCACTTTTTAATTGAAATATTTGCTATTTCGTAAACCGTTGATGACTCAAAATTGGCTAAATACAAAAGTGTATTGTCAAGCTGAATTTCATTGGGTTTTAAATTCAAAAGGTGAGATGGGCTTCAGAAATATTCTTGAAAAAGGTAATAAACAAGATTTTTACGTTTAAATTTTTAAAATTTAATTTTAATGCTGTAAACATCTTGTACATACTACATTAATTATGAAATATATTATGAAAGTTATCATGAACTTTAACAAAAGTTTTGTTTTCAAATCTGTAAACTAAATTTTTCAGAACATTTAATAGAAATGTCACTCAGGATTGGATTTTCAAAAACAAAATATAGGGAAGTAGCAATCCAAGTGTTAAATTCTATATGTGTAATACAATATTCAAAATAATTATAAAATAAAGAAGAAGAAACATAACTTACTTATTTACAGAATTGTGCTTGCGAAAAATCAATTAAGCATCGTCTTAAATTTTTAAATATTTAGAATTGAATCGAAACTAGCAAAAACCAAAAACACTTCTAAAAATATATGTATATTTTAATGATAAACATAATGACTATTTTTATCACAATTGTTTTTTTTACAGCTAGGTTTAAATAAATATGGAATTTTAGTGAAATAAATATATTTAGTCCTATTCTTAAATTCACCCAGAAAGTACGGTAACGATTTTATATTAAAGTTGTTAGTTATTAATAATTACGACATCGACAAGGGAATGCAAAGACGTTCTTTGCTTACTTTTCAAGCAGCCCTTATAATTTTTTTTGTATTAACCCACACACATGTTACTATATTTTAAATTACAAATTGGGACATTCACATACACACCCATGCCCATGCCAGGATACGGATGTCGGTACTCCGCTCATTTGACCACCGAGGTCCGCCAGTCATTGTAATTACAAATATTAGAGATGTACTTGCAATGGCGAATTGTTGCTTGGATTTGGAATATATTATGGATATTTTATAAGCTTATGTATTGACTTATGACCAGAATTACAGCGACTCATTTATTTTCCAGAGATAATTCCCGCCCCCATGCAGACAGAGAAGTTAGAATCTCTTTTTAAAGAAAACCGTATATTGGTTATAGATTGGTTCGCCAACAGTCCGTATTTAAATCTCATAGATTGGATAAGCTAGGAAGACGCACGAGACAGTTTATTTTTGAAAATTTTAAAAGCATTTGTTTAAAATTATTCTCTGAAAAATTTTTTTATATCGTATACGAAAAACTATTTATTTAATTTATTATATGCCTGGGACTATTGTTTTTTGATATGAAATAAAATTATCACCATGAATTCTTCTATACTTTAATTTTTAATCATTATTTTTTATTATTTTTTGCCAATTTATAATACACATATATATATATATACCTTAAGTTGTATATACAGTGTTTCACTAATAATTGTCCATATTGCAACTGGAGGATGCTTCACTCTAAATATTAACCTGAAACACTTTATAGAATATTTACCTCCTTACATAGATTTTCTAACTTGGATAATAACAAGAAGAATTCGGAATTGAAATAAAAGAGGATATTAATAATATAGATAATAAAAATAAAACAAGTTTTATTTTTCACTTTTGTGGCAATTCGGCAACACTGCATTACCTCTCGTCGCTTTTAACCCTCGATATTACGAAGTAAACAGCTCAAAGAAGATCAGCTGAATTGCCAACGTTATCAGTTATTGAGTTTTGGTTACTAGGTACCCTCGCGGTTTCAGGTATACTTGACGGATAGTATGTATATCTTAATTTTCTTCATGTTTAGTTGGTATATTTCTTATTTCAGTACAATTATTTTATTGTCGAATAAATAATTTGTTGTACATAGTTTTTCGATATATGTTAGTCATGTAGTTTTATTTTTCAGATCGTATGGTAAGCTACATATCTTAGAATCTAGGTTTCTCAAACCTATACTTTCAAAGTTTGAAAGTTGTTTTTTTGCCTCGTATCATAATTATGGATTTGAGTTTTTATTGAACATTTATTTATTTGACAGTAATAAATTGTCGAACATTAATTAACTTTGTTTCTGCCAAAACTGGTTCAGTAAGATTTTGTGGACGTTTTAGGAAACCCTTTCATGTCAGATTGTTGTAATTCTTCTCCTTCATCATATTCCCATGGCTTAAATTGGATTCTATGAGCTTTCTAGTAACCATAATTTTTTAATTATAGTTTATATCATTTATTTTTACCTAGATAATATATCGTTTTAAATTGGTATGTACCATTATTCCTATATATTTAATTTCTTTTACATATCGTCAACTTTTATTATATATTTTTGTATAGAAACTATTTGACTATTAAATGGCAAATATACGGTTTTGTAAAAGTCAATTGACAATAAGATATAGTTAAGCCAATTTTTTATTTTTAATAAGTAGTATTACTTTTTAATTTAATTTAATAGATTTTTGCCACTTGCACTTTGAGCACCCGATATCTCAACTCGTTTTGGCACTTTAAAGATTAAATTAAAAAAATGTTACAAGTTTTTATAATTTGGTTTAGATATTCCCAACTTAGCTCTCAAACCAAGGTTTTTATTTTTTTATTAACGATATCCAAGTTTAAACATCTGGACACAATACATTTCTTCATTTACATGAATTTATGTAAATATTAATAGTTATTATCAGAGAAATAGTTAATTATTTGTAATAATTACGGGGCATATCGTTGAAAGTTATATGTAATATTTATTATAAAACATGTATTTCATATTTAAAATTGCCAGTCAGTCGACATAAAAGTCATTTAAACTACCGGGTAGACGAGCAGGCGCCACTTCATATTTATTATAGCCGAAGAGCCAACATCTTTAATGAATATAAAAGTTTCTATATAATTTTGGCCGAATGGTTTAGAAAATATAAAGCTACATTGAAAATATCATGTATTAGAATAATGTGGATAATTAGAAGTCTAATATTCATGGTACTTAGAATTTAAACAGTTGATTTTTTATTTATATTTCTGTATGGGAGAAGCAGAGTGACTGAAGTTTACCTGTAGTAGGAAACGCCACTAGAGAACGGCATATTTTCCGTTAAAAAGGAGAACTTGTATTTCAAGAAAAACTTAAAATTTTAATGCTTTTTGATGTTTTACTACTATAATAGACAAATTAAATAAAGGATGTTTTTTAGAGGTTTGATTTTTAAGTTAGCAACACGGTTTCTAATGATAATTGACAATTGATTTTTAATCAGTACATTTTGTCATTTCAACATGAATCCACTTACACCAGAACAATGTTTGCAAATTAAGCAAATTTATCTCGAAAATCGTGGTTCCGTTCGCCACACTTACCGTGTTCTAAGTCCATTTTATTCGAGTTATTCGAGCAACCATTAAACGTTTTCGTACCACGCATACTTTAATTGATAATAACCATACGCAGAGGCATCGTTCAGTGTGCACCGAAGAAGCTATCGCTGATGTATGGCGCTGTGTTGAAGAAGACCCAAATGAGTCGATCGTCATCGTGCATAGCAATTGGAACTTTATCCATCCACTTTATGGAAGATTTTACGAAAAGATCTTGGTTTACAAGGCCCAGCATATCTTGGTTTACAAGGTCCAGCTCGAGCATGATCATCATGAGCGTCGTACGTTCGTACGCTCAATTAAATGGCATTAATGTGGAATAGTTTTGGTTTCAACAAGATGGCGGAAAATTCCACACAGCACGCGACACAATCAGGTTATTGCAGGAAACTTTCAATGAGCGCATAATTTCGCTTAATGGGCTTGTGCGTTGGTCTCCACATCGTGTGATCTCACACCTATGGATTATTTTCTGTGGGGATATACGAAGTTGCTAGTATATGTTAATAAACCAGAGACATTGGATCACATGGAAGCCAACATTCGCAGACTTATTGCCAATATACGGCCTTGGCCGCTCGAAGAAGTGGTCCAAAACTGGACTTCCAAATTGCGTTTTATTCGAGCCAGCCGCGAAGCACATATGCACTAAATCATATTTAAAAAATAATAGCATATAATTACAATTTCAATAACACCAATTTTCGGCCACTAGCATGATTTTAATGTTTTATTTCATTAAAAAAGTCTATACCTCTAAAAAAAACAACTTTTACAAACAAAACAACATGTTTTAAATAATTTATAATAACGATTTGACATTTAATTGAAGAAAAACTGTTTTGTTTCAATTTAAAAAGTAAGATCGAAATAAAGTTGGTGTTGTGGCAAACTGACATTAACTCAATTGATGAATATCCTCTTGAGGAATAGGTTCCCGTTCTTCTAAATGAGCTTGTTGTAAGTGATTTTAGTTAAAGGAGCAGGAACACAATTTCGAATATTTCGCCCAATGTCTCAACCATGCTCGACTAAGTTTGCATCTGTGGATTTATCGCTGGTCAGTGTTGAGAGTTTCTAGCTGTATGAGGACTGGCATTATTTTGCATCAAAATAAAGGCATCTTCAACCAAATCAATAAAAGAATCAACGAAATCTTGGAAAATTTCATCTATGTACCTGACAGTTAAGGAGCCTCTTGGAACAATGTACCACACTTCTATGTGTGCCTTCAAACAAATTCCAGCCCACACCATAATGAGCCCCATCGGTATCTTACTCTAGGACTGAAGGAACATTTTGCAAAACCTCATCTGGCCTTCGCTATACTCTCTCTCGACCATCTGGAGATCGCAAGCTAAACCGCGACTCATTGGTAAACATACCGCGCCCCCATTAGTTTTTATTGCTGTGCTCGTGATTTCTAGAAACTTGAAGTGGCGCCGCACGATAACGACTGAGAAGTGCTGGATCTGTTGAAGGTATGATACTAGTAAAATTGGCTTTTCAAATTCTTCAACTAACTGTTAATTCGATTATATTGAAATTCCAGATGTGATGAAGTAGATTTTTGATTCCGTTAGTTTCAGTTCCAGGTCGTCTTGTGTAAGTTCCAGGTTCAAAAAAACATGTAAATATATGGTATACTGAATATTTGATATTGTTGGGCAACGTGTCGTTCATTTCGTTCGTCCTGAAGCAACTAGTTATTATTTCGGGATTTACAGCCATAAACTTTTTAGATTAAATCAATGTGAAGATAACTTTAAAATGTACTTTGACAGTTGTTAATTGTCCCTAAATAATAAAAACAAAAGTATACTATAGCTAACTTTGTACTTTTAAGTGTGTGTAATTTGTTGGTTTTGTGGATTTTTGTACAAAAATACTTTTTTCTTTAATTAAATGTTCAATCCTATTAGAAATAATTTAAAACATGTTGTTTTGTTTGTATTTAACAGTTATAAAAATAAAACATCACTAAGCGTTAAAATTTTAAGTTTAAAAAAGTTTTTCATGTCGGTGAGTATGTATGAAACAAATTCCCCACAAAAATTGGTACTAATAATTTGACAATATTTATTCAAATAAGCTCAAGCTTTGGCTAAATTAGTAAATAAAGATTTTGAAAAACTTGTGATTTAAATTTAAACAAAAGGATGAGAACACATTCTCTTTTATTTATTTGATGGTATACAATCATTCTTTTAAAATTCGTATGGTTATTGTCTGATCTGTATCTACAAATTAAATTAAATTAATAATTATTGTTAGTCAATCTAATTATGGTCACAAGGGACCTTTTACATTAAGAGTTTGTCGAACTCCAGTATTTACTTTAATTTTTCAAGTAGCTCTCATAATTGTAACTTTAAAACGATGAGAAATTAATTTCTAAAAAGTGATAATTCTTATAAAAGGAAGAATATAACTTTCCACGTATATATTATCTTCAAATTTAAATAAGATGTAACCATGCTGTATGCTAAAAATAAAGGAAATTCGCTTGTTATTCAAATAACGGTTTTATCTATACCTATTAAATAAACGCCTAATGTTTGTAAATGTAAATACATAACGCAGCCAAAATTACTTTACTTTTACTAGATAAATATATGTCAATATGTCAATGTGAAGATTATTTTAAAGTGTTTTTAAATTCCTAAAATGAAACCTAGTAACAGTGAAAACCAATACCCTAAAAAGCTGTAGTTGAAGTACCTACAGTATCTTTTGTGGCAAAAATAAATTGTATGCAAGCGTTAAAAATGGTGTCCCATCGAACCTATGGTATCCGCTTCGGCCAAAAATCAGCCGAACGTTTGACTGAAGCCGAAGTTTTTTATCGTCCATCGAAAATGGACGAATCTGTATGAACGTGCGCAAACTCGTCTGTTACTCGTCTCGCACGCTTCGTTCGCTCGGCTCATAATCTTAAGACTCGTTCCATAAAGAAACAAATTTATTGACTTGGTACATAAGTAACTAGTATTTGTGCAGATTCATTTAAAATAAAGGATTTGTCATATTCATTGTATAAATAAAATCTTAATTTAAATTATTAATAATAATTTAATTTGTAATGGTAATTTTATAATTTAGACTGAAAAATTTGAGAATTTATATTAAGTGTGTGATTGAGCTTATTTTTATTTTGTTAAATAAAAAATACTTAACGTATACTTAAGCAGAGGTAAGCTAAGCAAACATAAAAAATGTGTATTTCATTGACTAAACTATAGAATTAAATACTCACCAGTCATAATTCATGTCATAACAAATTAAGATTGTTAAAAAGTTTTTTTATTTCATTATTTTATTGTTGTTTGACTGTAATATTATATAACTAATCTAAATAATTTAGGTGCATTGCTTAAACAGTTAAATCTGGTTATTGTATTAGGTACTGTTATCTTATTTCATTACAATAAAGGCATAAATATATTAATCTTAGTGAGTACTTCTCTTATTACTACTATTATGTTTAATACCAAATAATTCCTACACACTTTGCATCGTTATTTTTATGGTGTTTAGATTATTATTACAGAATTTGTTGCTAAAGACTACGGCCGAAGGTTACAAGTCAGACCGAATAATCGGCTTCAGCTAAAATCTGACCTTCGGTTGGTCTTTAGTTAAAATTTTCAGACGAGTAAAAATAAATTATAGAGATCGTGGTATTTTTTTATGATTTCTGGCTTTGCTTTACGTCGATAACTTTACCATGTAGACTTATCATTTTCAATTTTTTGGTATAAATTAAGTTTCTTTGCGCTATTTCGTACACACAGTGTTACTAAATTTTAATATATGCCTACCAAAACATGATCTTATTTTAAATTAGAGTAATTGTACATTTTGACCAATTGAGCATCTTTTTTAAGATTTACCTAATCCTAATACTAAAAAATAGACCTTCAAATATTTAAAAAAAATTATGGCACCAATTAAAAATTATATATTATATTTTTGTAATTTTGGTAAATCTGGATTTATTATTTAAGAAAAAACTGAAAGAATCGGAAGAAGTATTGATTTAAAAAAAATTTAATAAAAACAACTATATAATCCACCTTAATTATTACAAGTTGTAGTACTTTAAAAACTTTTTAAAAAATATTTAAACACTTTTTAAAGGATATTTAAAACAATTTATATCTAATAATTAATTATTAGATTTTTCCGTGTATTTCATACAAATTATTTTTTTTCTTCGTAAATAATAAATCTGGATTTACCAAAATTTCAAAAAATTATGCTAATAATTTAACAATTAAGCCATCATTTTTTCAAAATATTTGAAGGTCAATTTTTTTTTTAGTTCTATGGTTAGATAAACATTAAATCCATTGTTTGTTAAAGTTTATATATATTTCAACTTTCACCTTTTTGAGAATTTATGCATCCGTAAAAATATTCAGAAAAAAATCATTAAATAGAAAAATTGTAATGGTTGCCATTTAAAAAACCACAGTTGGGACCATTTTTTGGGGGATCATTTGATGATGATCATATTTTTAATTTGAATAAGTGAGATATTGACCAGTTAAAAATATCGAATATCCCATTAAATAATTTTAGGCAAAACGTCAAAAGGAAAGGCTGTAGTTTCAGCTTATTGTTATCTAGGGTGTCCCACGAGGGTTTGACAGTTCATTATCTCGAAAATTGTTCACATGACAAGCATGAAATTTGGCAGCGATAAACAGTCGAAATTGATGCTTATATTTGTTATAAAAAGAATTTCGTTTTTCCTCTCATTTCCGGTCACGTTGCCACAACATTTTTTTCTTAAATGTGTGACTGGTATAATATTACATTTTTGGTTATATCTTTCAAAAACAAAGTCATGATTCTATTGTACAGTAATGATAATATGGGCCATTTATTTTTATTAAATTTGAACAGTTTTCGAGATATTGGACTGTCAAAACGTGGGGGACACCCTGTATAACGGTTGTCCAATTAAGAAAAGTAAATTGGGCGTCACGTAACCGGACGCGGAAGGAAAACTGGAAGCCAATATTGGAGTGCAAAATATTGCTTTAATAACTTAAACAAAAATAAATGGCCTTTATTATCATTACTGCACAATAGAATTTGTTTTTGAAAAATAAAACTAAAAATGTATCCCATATAAAAAAAAATTGTTGGGCTCACGTGACCGAAAATGAGAGGGAAAAACAAAAGTATTTTTATAACAAAAGCATCAGTTTCGATTATTTATAACTGTCAAATTTCATACATAACAATTTTCGAGATATTAGACTGTCAAAACGTCGTGGGGCACCTTGTACATCACACACACAACACACACACACACATATATACATATATATTACCAAAAATTAAATGAATTACATATTTCTGAATATTTAAAACATACTTACCGGAAATTTTACTCATTTTAAAGTAATGTATATCTAATGTTTATCTATACTGTAATTATTTACTAATAAGTTAAGTAGTTAAAAATTCCAGTTTTACATTTAAATATATTTATATTTAGTGCGTGCCTATGATAATATAAAACGCACATAATCTGGTACTTAAATTAGTATGAAACGTGTTAATGACAATTTTCCCGTAAAAATGAGAGCAAATGTTTGCCGTTAACTGATAATATTTTCCACATTTAACTAATTATATTTTATTTCTTGTTAAAGTATTTTGACAAATAATTTTTATATTTTTTAGCTCATAGGTTCCTCTATGTACTTCTGATACTTAGAATCTTTATTTACCAAATATCCATATATTTTATCTTAGTGATAAAAAAGATAAAGTACATATTTGTAATTCCAAAAATGATTGCATTGAAGCGTATTAATAATGAGTCATGCATTAACAACAAAATAAAAATATGTGGGTATTACATGGAATTTGAAAGAATCTCTGTTTGGCGCCACATTAGTCTAATTGGGTATCATAAAATTTTAACTGAAACGAGAGGCGTGTATTGCATAATAGTTTTTTTACTGTTTGTTTTAAATATTCCATTCTGTTGTTTTGCAATGATTAATTATTAGAAAAAGGACATACATTTTTTAGCAATAAAATAGCTGCTCCCATGTCTTGTTAACACGCTATATAAAAAAATCAATTCAATAACCACCTGCGATTTTTACTATTAATATGTTTGATGTAAATTATAACTATATTGGTACAATGTAAGCATATATTATGTTATGTCGCATCTGAAAATCAGATATGTACGAAGTATTTTGGGACATGAAATAAAACGATTTATTGTGCTCCACTAAGGGCCGGTTCTATCTGCTCTATCATCTCTGGTCAAGATGAATCGTGTTTCAACAAATAATGTTTAGCCACAAAATCTCCCATATTTACCTACTTTACACACAGAGCTGAAGTACACATTTTATTTACCTGCATTCCCAAGTATTACATTATTTTAAGTAAGTATAAATTCCTAATAATATAAATAGCAAATCGATTTTTATAAATTTTAGTTCCAATTGGTTTTCCGACGAGTGATTTTTGTTATATTAGTATTTGGTGCACTGGCAAGTAATATTTTTTTAAGTCAGTGTTAAAATGTTATGTCCATGGGCATGTGCAGATAATGGGTTATTTTGTAGTGACCTTATTTTCAGAAAAAAGGATTTATCTTCCGATGTTAAAGAAACAATTAAAACTGTGATGAAAAATAACTTATCTTTTGAAGAAACTTATAAAAAACGGGATCTTTTAGAAGTATTAAAGACTTTTAAAATTGATAGAAAATACCTGTATGATAAACAGTGTTGCACCTTCCCCCGTAATATTGTATATTTAATTTAATTGAACTAATATGGCACCATGTAAAATTAAATATTGAAAAAAATAACACACTGCCCATATTAAATACATCTGTAATAAAATTAATAAAAATATAGTAAGTAACAATTCTGCAGATAATTGGAAAAACTGTATACATGTAATTAAATTGAATAAGAGTACTAATGTTCAACCTCTAATAAGTTTAGATGAAGATAGTGATTATAATACAGAACTAAAATTTAGAGTAAAGTAGAATTAAGTTTCCAAAAATTGATTATTTTAAAACTTTTCTGTGTATCCATATTATGCTGTATTTTACTCTTATAGTGCGTAGTCTAAATGCTAACTGACATCGTATATTTTAATTATAATAATTTTTTTAAATATTTTTCATATACTTTGTTGACGACTGTAAAAGAGGATGTTATCCAAAATTCAAGCCGAATAATTTAAATAATTAATTGAAATTCATGAGATGTAAAAAAACATAAAAATGGAACAACATGTACCGGCAAAGGAAGGCCATAACATGAAGATGAAAATATTTGAAGCGGAATTAAAAAATGCTACAAAATAGACAATTATAATATTTTTCAGAGGATTCGGATTCGGTAGCCATTAGAAGGCCTATATTATTGTAGAAAATATTAGGCACGTTGGGAAGACTAGACGAAAAATCAGAGGCTTTTCAGGGTTTTTCTCTGTAAAAACATGCTTTTCGTACGGGATTGCAATCCCGAAAAATACTCAAACGCTGAGGATATTTTTAGAATTGTCAAAAGCCGATACTTCGTTAATAATTAGAAAGTTGTAACTCTAGTTACACGATTGTTATTTCAATACATTGGTGCTCTTTTGAAGCTTGCTCGGTATTTTTCTAAATCAGTCATTTAATCTGATTATTTTTGATCTCCGCAACGGAGTAATCTATCATAATATAATAATTCTATTCACACCTTTAATTTTGTTTCATCTCTATTATTTTTTTTAAATTTTATTTCATCGCTAAAATAAATAGTTTAAATAAGTCTGCTGTGTTCTCAGTAATTTATTGCAGTAGATTACTGCTACTAATGTCACCGACCAGTTTGAAATGATTTTTTAATGTTCCATCTTAGAGGGAATTTGGTGAACTAATTTCGTCATTGAAGATCGTAGGCTTCTACGGTCAGAGTTAATTTAAGGAAATCTGTTTCCTGTTTTATATGATATTTCTCAAAGTTTCGCCGTCTGCTATAAGCGGCTTCTTCAGAAGGGGAGGTAACGGTAACTCAACTATTTAACGTAGCCAGAGGCGAAACACGGCTCCCCTCCTAAAGAAGCCACTTATAACAGACGGTGAAACCTTGAGAAATATCTCATAAAATGACGAGGTGCTAGTAGATCTTATTACAGTTAAAACAGCTTTAGAAATGTACAATATATTATGTAAGCATAACAACGTCCTAGATAGGGCTAGACTTTGACAGTGTCTCTGTTTTATTGCTTTGTATATTATTATTATTCATTTGCATAATATAGTGGATGAATTGCGTAGACAGCATTGTTAAAAGTATTTAAAGTAACAAATTTTCAATAAATAGAAAAGGATGAATATGTGAACGTAATATATAGGTTAACGTCAGTAGTGATATATATTAAAACATTTATCTAGTAATCTAAATATCCAACCTTCGAAAGTGGGATGGGAAATGTAAACTGTTAGACGAAAAGAAATAAAACAGAATCGGGAAATGTCAATAAATCGTACATACAAAAATAAGCAAAAGTGCAAAAAACTCACCAGGTTCGATTACCGCACAAAATACAGTGGATGATTTTTTTATTCGTTGACAGGATAATCAATTTTATGGACACGATGTACTTCCGCAGATGAACAATTGTTCCTTATCAGACCAGATAAGGAAAAACAATTATTATCATCTTATCTTTGAGTACACATTTTTAGGAAATATTACCTGTGTGTATTTTCGATTATCGAAATATTGTCCTCCAAATATATATACCGAGCGGGCCAAAGACGCATTTCGATTTTGTTATTAAGCAAAATGATTCAAGCTTTATTTCATTGTCTACAACAAAGTATTATTTATGCAGACTATCAACATAATACTGTAGTAAAAAAAACTAGAGCGGGTAGATAGGTACAAATATTTCAGAATTAAAATCAACAAAGACTAATTAACAGTATCAAAAATAAATTCCAGAAAACAAAGAAATAGGAGAAGTAGCAAGAAATATAGCATATTTAATAAGGATAATAAGTATATGTTTGTAAAGCGAAAGAAGAAGAACACGAGAAAGAGGAACCAAAACTCAACTCCAGGATTGTTTAAGGAAATATCTTTATTTATTTATTATGTAAACGATTGCCAGCTATAGTAATAACGTAATGATTTTTCTTTGCTTTCTTATTTTAACAAACATTTGGAGTAAAATTGTCTATTACGTAAGTATATAGGACAAACATTTATTACTGTCACATCATTTTACTATAGGACAATTGACTTTAATTCATTTTAAATTTAAATAGCTTTGTTCATTTTCATGTCATGATGTCATGGCCAAGAAATAAAATAAATGATCGAGAGAAGATTTGGTAGATAATATGTCTATGTATACAATTGATATTATGTTTACGTATTAAACAACAAAATTTATTTTTTATTGGCATCTTTTTTTACCATGTGGATATGGTAAAATTTATTATTTAATAATTTTTTATAGGCATTAATATCATAGAAAATGTATTTCAAAATATAGTTTTGTGTTGAGTTCTTAAAATAAAATGATGATCTTTTGCAATCTTTTTCCTGTATTTTAAGTCGAGCCTCTTTAGTGATGGTTTTGGATATTGCTAGCAGTATAGTGAAATTATTTATCCGTTTAGTCAGTAAATGCACCCAGTTTATTAATGTTTGATGATATTCATTATTAATGACATTTTCAGTATCATTAGTATAGTAGAATGATCATATGTTAACTGACAAACGCTCCCTTCATTTTTATTTAATTCTTCGTGTTGAAGAAATTTAATAAATTTGGTATTATGTTTGGGTCATATAAATGTTGTGGTTAGTCTACAGCTCCATATAGGGTGTTTAGAAATATGTTCCTAAGCTATAATGTATCGTTCTTCAAATGTTTGTAGAAAAAATTTATAGCCGATCTCATCTATTCCATATTTTGGTACAGAATACAGTAGATATTGTTGAGAGAACAAGTTTATATCTTCCATTTGTTACTACAAACATATTGATGTTAAAAAAAATCGGAGCTGCTTGTTTGTTACTTCAAAGACAAAACTTTGCTTAAACGATATATTTTAATTAATTTAAGTGTATAAACATAAACAGTGTCTTATGTTTTATTATTAATGTGAATTTTGACATAAATAAATATAGTTTAAACAACTATAATCCGATATAAAGAATTCGCATAAAAGGCATATCATTAAAAATAACTTTTACCAAGGATGTAGACAAATAATAGAAAATTTGTGGGAAGCTAAATACATAGTCGAAAATCTGTGTTAAGAATATACAAAGATCATAAATACAAGGAAGATCAGGCTTCAGAAGGGCATCTTTTGAAAAACTGCGATATATGTTACAGAAAATTTACAGTGTTACAAAAAAAAAGGAGAAGAACCTCTTACTCTTACAAGAAAATGTGTACCTAAACTGAAGTTTGAACATGAAAAAAATATTCTGGGTACTGCCGCAGACGTGACCGCCGAAAACTAGTAAAGCTTTGTATCAGGCTTTTATCTTTTATCATATACCAACATTGTTATTTTCTAAATCGTAACAGATGCGAAGGCGATTAAAAGAGAAAAAGTTGAGTATTTTGGGGAGTATTATACAGCGGTCGAAAAAATTCTACAGTATCCACAGGAATAATTCTTGAGTAATAGAGGAAAAATAAAAAATGCTGCTTTTGTTTTTTGGCGCATAGAAACTAAAAAAGTGGGATGGAAAAAATGTATTTGATACAAAATTTGTTATAAAAAAAATCATTCAATTTTCATTACGAGGTTATCTGTGTTTTTTACATTTACTGATAACTCGTTTTTAAGACATTTCAGTTCAAGAAGATAAGATTATCAGTATCAAAAATTTTTTAATTACAAATATATGGTGTATTCTTTTAATTTAATTGTCTTTTTTTCAAAACGCATGTGTCCTGTTAAAAGTATATCTCTTCATTTCATAACTTTTTGTGAAAACATAGCTATAGGATACATAGATATATTTGTATTTTTTGTTTGTTTATTATTATTTTTCTTGTAAACTTTACACCAAATCAAGGAACAAAATTGATTCAAGGTGGACGCCAAACTGATGTGTGTCTGTGTGTGTGTATCTCAGTTTAAATTATACCAATAAGCATAAGAAGACGGTTCGGACTCCGCTGGGCTAGTTAAAGATCCCTATTGACTGGCAATGTCATGAAATTTGGATGTAGGTAATAGACTCATTTTCAACGACCTCTAGAAGTCAACTAATATAGCTGAATAATAGTGAATAATCCAAATAAAAATTAATAGACTAAGTTGGATATCGGCAAAAAAATTGTGTTGTCTTCTAAACAAAAAAAAAACAAAAATAAAACATATGTTTATTAAACGCCTATTTAAATGAATATATCATTAATTTTGAAGGATCTAGTTTTTCAATGGGATCGTTTTACGTATTTTGAAAGAGAATTATAAATTGTTAACACATGTGACCAAGTTATTATTTTATAAACGGAGGCTTGAAAATGGAAGCAACCATTGATAATTTCAATGACTTTAATTATTATCATAAACCATAAAGAATTTAATGTTTGATAATAGCGACGCAACCTTTAATATTTTTAAATGTATGAAATGTGATAGTTTTTATAAAACTATTTGTAATTCCTTTTAAATTATAGAGTGTCTAACAGCCAAATTGAATAGATTCAATATCCCCATCTTTTGACATTAATAATTGATAAACCGAAACACGTCAATCGATTTGGATTGTATTGAATATTTCCGCCCTATTGGTTGCACTAACGGCTCAAGTGATTTCTGTTCATGACGTGACCGACATTTTTTTTTTATTTAGATGGTATGCCAAGTAGAAGATTATTGGAAAGATCTAGTTAAATTTGTAATGCGTATTTGCAAGTTACAGATGTTAAACAAATGTCAGACACCACTTTAAGATTGTCAGGACGTGCAAGGGGAACATTTAGAGCACCTATTACTTTAACTGTAATTGTATTTGTATTTTCTTTTGAACCTCCTTTCCAATGTTGTGCCACTTGGCATACCGTGAGCTATTAATGCAACTAATAGGACGAAAATATCCGCTACCATGAAAATCGATTGACGTGTTTTGGTAAGTGTTAAAATATCGAGGTATTGAATTTATTCCATTTGGCTGTAACACACTGTAGTTTAATTACTTATATTGAATAATTAAAAAATATTTTTAATTCCTTTCTTTTATGATAAAAATAAATGAAGAAAAATAAAGAAATAAGAAACGGTAAGTGACTTCAGCTTTCAAAATTTGGTTTTTGTACACAGCAAAATTACATTAACACCCTGATATCAATATCAAAACAAAAACATTGAAAGCAATTCGAATTGTAACAATTGTAACATTTATGTAACAAAATCCCAAAGTGAAATTAAACTATACTTTATTACAATATGTTTATTTTCAAAGGTTCTGAATTTATGCAAGTGTTATATGCATATAAATATATATTTTAGATTTTAATGTTCGGAAAACGTGATTGTATAGTTTATTGTTAATTTGATACATCTACAATTCTAGGCTTTGAAACATTATTTCATAATTAATGTTCAGGCATTGCGTTCATTTAAAAACGATTCTATATTGAATATTTCAAAACTGAATAAAATTATGAAACATGATACTTTTTTTGAAAGGTATAATAAACCTGTAACTAATATTCAAAGGTTATGGTTATTTCAAGTATCATCTTTGATTCTCATTTATCTCTAACTATATTTGATTCACCATAATTTTCAAATTATTTTACAGAAACGGAACGATGTCAGATTGTCACTGACAAAATTTTACAGATGAATAGATGAATTTTTATTAAAGACTGCCTAACCTATTTAGTTGTGATTTTGAGGAATTAAATACGTTGGCGTTCCTTAATTTGCCATATACACCTTAAACGTTATAACCATGAATTAGAAATAACCTTTACCTCCGTCACTTGTTGATATAATCTTGGTAAATATTATCAACTGTATTACACATATTATTGTAGGTAGAATATTTTTAACGTTGTTTAGATTAAAGTAGGTCCTCGAGACACTGATGTTCACAAGATCTATCTTTATTTATTTTTTATAAGCTACATACTAGTATTTTCTTTTAAACTTTCCTGGACTAACTTAAAGACAAACCCTGTGGAGGCTTTATCTACATATATCTTGATATCAAAAAATACAGAACATGCAAATAAATATACAATCCCTCTTGATAATATAGGGTTCTGCAAATGTCCGGAATGAATAATTTTTATAAGACTATTAATTTAGTTTTAGTTACAATGTTCATTTAAATTTAATCTATGTATTAAAAATTGTAGAAGATATGAAGTGCTCCATGCATAGCTAACGAGAGATTAGGTATATTATTATTATGTTTGGTTTATACTCATTGAGTATCTTATATTTTTGGTTTTAAAAGTTTGATTTGTAGATAAAAATTCTTTACTTCGGGATCTACGAAATATACCAGGTGATCAAAAAAAGATCAAAATTTTGGATCACTATACACATTTTTTCAATAGAAATAATTTTAAGATTAAAGATAAATACATTTAAATGGTTTTGGTTCATTTTTAATAATGTTTGAATTGCAAGTGCTTAAAATCCAAAATATTCATTGTTCATCTTAGATTCCAAGTACGGTGGATTGAACACAGGTAAGTCAGAAGAATTCATAAATGTAATATTATATGGGATGTCGCATTTAACAATATAATTGTATAAATGTTTAGCCTGGCATCCAACATTGGAGTATCCTGTACAATCAAAACTTAGCTTAAATTAAGTAGAATATTTTGGTGAAAGCCTTTTTCTTAAAAATATATTTGTTCACATATTTTAAAAGAAATTTTTAAATTGTATGACAACCCAAGGTAATATTTAATCTATACCTATTGTTATTAACTATCAATTACGTTTTTAAAAACTATAGTCAGGCGAGTAAATTGGTAGTTATAAAATATTAACTCTAATAGTATATATTTTTGTTCAGTTCACAGTTTAATATTATTTAAAAAAATACATTAATAAAATATCTTGGAAGCAGACTAAAGTACCGTTAAACAGAGATTTGTATTTAATTTTAATTTTTTCAAGTAATTTTTCTTTTATACAAAAGAATTCTATGACAATCTTCTCAATAAAATTTGGTATTGTAAATGAGTAATATTTTTAGATATAGTTTTTAAAATAAGGCTTCGACCCATCTGCTCCTTCACATTCTTTTATAGGAATAGCAGACAACTACACTTCTATTCTTGTGGGTGTAATAAAAAATCCTCCAAGTTGTTTATTCTTCAAAATAATATTGTAGGTTCCTCTTATGATAACAAACAAAGAAATATGTTCTCCATAAGGTACCGATGAAGAAAGAATAGCAACTTTTTCCTTCATTAGTACCAAGACCAAGCATCCAGTCCTCTTTCCACAAAAGAAGAGTTTTTCTCGGCCAATTATATTAATATTGATACTAAGAAGGATATAATAATGCTCTTATGTGCAGATAGTTCGTTTTTCATTGCTGATCGCCCTAAAATGCAATAGAGAATTTTCCCGAACTTAATATTTACTCAAAACATAACAGATAATACAATTTAATAATCATTTTTAAGCCATTTGAGGGCTAATTGCTGGTTTGAGATGACAGTGGACTGTAGTAATTCCAGTAGCCAGTACCTTCTTTCCCCAAAATGGGTTTTTTTGAGGAATATTTATTAATGAAAGAGGGTCGAATAAAATTTTGTGAGACACTAAAAATATCTATATTTCAAATATGTAAATAAAAAGTTTACAGTTAAATGATACCAAATATGAGAAAAATGCACTTTTAAAGAGAGCCAACAGGCAACACCGTCGCTAGGCATAAAGAAGAGGAATATAAATTTGCCGATGAGATTAACAAATAGAATGCAAATACTCTTATTGTTAACACACAGCACATAACATTTCCCACGTTAATAGTTGTAATGGATCACCACTGCAGTTTGACTTTAGTATATGTACTACAATAAACATACCAACGGTTCGTTGCAAAAGAAGAATGCATCTGTTCGTTTTAATTAAAATAATTAGGAAAATGTGACAAATAGTGATAGCTTTTGTCGTTATTGTGAGGAGCCTAGAGACTTGTGAGGTGCGTGAAAACCGTGTGTGAAAAGCATAACTAACTTATGTGTAAAGTGTGAAAAAACCAATCGAAATTAAATCAGTACTTATCTCTACAATTCAGTGCATTTTATGCTTATTGCGAACAGTGTCTTGAAGAGTAGTACTTATAGAGGTATATTCATGATTTTTCTATTATTAAATTTCTAACACCAATGACAGTGTAAAATTATTTGTTAATTTTTCACACCGTGTACCAGGAATTGAAGGCGAAACCTTGTCTGTCTAGTATAACGTTACGAAACGATGTGTTCGAATAAAAATAACAATTCATAACACTAGTTTTATTTCAGAGATTGGGTTGGGTAATGGATTTTGAAATTAAATTTAATCTCAAAGTATTTTATGTATCGTTTGTAATTACAAATTCCGAATAGAGAATCGCTCACATATTGATTGATTATTGATTACGATTTTTTATATTAAATGAATATTGGTTATTGTTTAGGTATATGTGGTTAGTATTAGTTTATATTATTGGCGAGAAAACACGTGTTACTTTTGAAATCTAATACTGCATTTGTTCTATCTAAATATGTTCCATTTCTTATTAATTATATTTATATTCTGCGTCTAGGAGAATATACTAAGATTAAACTATTATAAAAAGGGCAATTTACAATAAATATCACTGAAAGAAAAGAATATTTACACGTCACTCTTTTTAGAGGCATATGATTTCCATAAAGAAATTTGGATGCACAGGGAAAAAAACAAATTTTTACCAAAATATCAGTTTGAATATGATATGATCAGAAGCAAACATCTTTGAGAAGAAATAGAACTTCACAAGAAACTTTCAAGGAGCTGCCTACACCAAATTAAATTGACCAGATAAATGGTTACTGGTGAATCCATACATCAAAAATAAAAGGACGCCCTCACGATTGATTTTTATTCACTTGAAGACGGTCGAGAGAGAGGTATGCAAGAGATCAAAACGTTGTGAAAACACTATTATTGTCTACCTTTTTCAAATAAAGGAAACAAACTTTTGTAGGCAAAAATTATTATCGTATCGGATAATCAAGCTGCCTATAAATCGGTTAGCTTCTGTGTAATCATCTCCAAAATAAATCATGATAAATACCAAGAGTTCAGGATAAAAAATAATAGATACACTCGCTACAGAAGGCTGATACAAACATCTTTAACAAGACCACTAGAACGCTTCTAGGGATTTGTATAAATATTAGATAAATTATAAAGAAGATCATGAATGAAGATGAATAAATACTGATTCAGCACTATCCAGCGTTTCCGATGTTGTTTCATAATATTTTGAATATTGTACTCATAATAATAATTTGACTGCATAAAAGATAATGATAAGATAAGAAATCAGTTTTATCGAACAATTACCCCTCTTTTTGAAGGTGTAACCTGAAAGCTTGTTGTGATGTTGAAGAAAGAGGAAGAACAAATTGAATAGAACAAAGGTAGACTAATGGTCTGAAATGCTACAGGAGAGTCGAAGCAATTATTAGTTTAAAATGGTAAAATGGTACAATTACCTAAGTGAATTATTTATAAATAACATTTAACCAGA
The DNA here is from genome assembly GCA_951812935.1 of Hermaeophaga mercurialis. NCBI lineage: Eukaryota > Metazoa > Arthropoda > Insecta > Coleoptera > Chrysomelidae > Hermaeophaga > Hermaeophaga mercurialis. The sequence continues at coordinate 22,143,062 of OX638363.1, forward strand.
AGACAGAAAACAGGTTATATGATAGAAACCTTGTATAAGGGTTAGTAACAACAAATTTCGTATACTAACCAAATGATGGGACATAGTATTCTTAGCTTAGAAAAAGTAAAAGAATGTAGGTTCGGTGAAGAATAGAAGAAAATCTCCATAAATATACTTTTGGAATACGATATTTTACAGAACATAAGGACACTTAGAATATACCAAATCAACGTCCTTACCTAACTTCATTTAGTATCCTAAAATTCCTCAGGGTATTTAAGACAATATTTTCACAGGGCGTCAGAAAAATTTAACAATATCTACTCTTTCGTATGTATATAGGAAATTATAATAGTCAAACGTAAAGTATTCCCTCCTTCACTAACTAGGGTATGACCATAAATTTGAAGAAACGCTGGGAGACGTTTTTGAAGAAACTGGGTATGATTTTCGAGTATTAATGGCAGATTTTCATGAGACCAATATCGAACATTTTGTCTATTAAAATGAAGGTAGCTGCATCGCTAAAACAAATATGCTTCAATTTTTATGTAGGTGAAATTTATTTATTTTTATTACCTTTAATTTTCGACAATGGATAACGGAGACATGTACTTTACCAGAGGACAGAGGAACACTGCAAAATGTAAATGAAGTAACAAAAAATAGACTTTTTTCTGCCAAGAAATCAATGGAAACATTTGATGAATCAAGTAAGTATCAGTGTACAATGATATAATTCAATTTTTAAACCACTGTTGTGTTGTTTTATCTTTTTAGTTTATTTTAAGTTTAATTTAGTCAATAACTCGTTAAGCAGATCTAAAATAATACCGTTGCATAAAAAATTAAAAACCCTTTCTAATAAGCTATCACTCCACTGCTATTGAAAGTTTTATTTTTTTAAGGAGGCAGCTACACTGCGCTGCGGTTGGTATCTGGAATGTTATTTTTATAATCAAAATATGCTTTATCAGAAATAAAAATTGACTCGTTCCAAGCATTTTATCAAATATTTTTTCGGTCGTTACTTAATAGGGGATGGGGGAGGGATAGATGAGTAACACTTAACGTTCGTACAGCATATTTTATACAATTTTTAGTTTTAAAATTAAAAACTACGAAAAAGAAGCTAACGGAAGTACACGGCTATAATAATAAGGTAATAAACGCTAAGTACTTTTCATTGTTTACATCATCGCAGTTTAAACAATAAAATCAGTCTGATCCTATCTTATGAAAAAATTGCACGTTACAATTTTATCGATTAGAGTTGTAGTATACCTGGGACATATTTATAATATAATTATGGCTTAATTACTAGAACAAAAATATAACACGACAAACAAGAGTAACAGTTGTTTAACAAATGTTTTCGCTCAATATCAAGTTTACAATATTTACTTAAAAAAATATATAGATATACAACATTTTACACAGATATCTTTGCGATAAAGAATCCACATTTTTGAAGGAATTGGGCAGCTTGCTAAAATTAACAAGAAAATAAACTACTTCTCATTAAAATATCGCACAGCATAACACATTCCTAGCATGTCTATTTAAGATTTATTTAGTGTCCAAATGTTCTATCCAAGTTCCACTTATTTTTTCTAGAGACATTCAATAAAGGATATAATAAATTTAAGAACAATATACTGGGTTGTTTTTTGACGTATATAAATAACTACGTGATATTGGTATGTTTGTTATGGTGTTTTGCACATTCGCCATTTTATTAGAGCTGGTCAAGGGTTTATTTTCATAAACCGTTTCTGCCATAGAGATGTTTATTAATTGTCGTAAAGTGAAAATTGATACGATTGGTCTGATAAATTAAACATTATTTTAATTAAAATTATTTGAAAGAAAATGAAAAAATATTCCAGTTGTACAAGTAATTGCTAAAGGTATTTCTAATGTTGGGAGGTTAACAAGCCGCCAAAACTGGATCCTTATTAATTGTTTAGCAATTAAGGTAATAATTATTGTATTTATTTGGGTTTATTCGAAAGTAGCTGCATAGACTCAGAATGAATCACACAAACTTTTAATTATATTTTTATACTATAAGGAACCTACGTTCTTATTACAGTGGACGCCTAAATATAGATATTCGTAGAATGTCAAAAGAAAAATATTTAAACAAAATACTTTTGTGGGTTAAGAATGGAAAATTGTGCACTGGAGAGTTATTGCGTTTTATTCAAGAATTTTGATATGCAATTAAAGTTGACGTTGTTGCTTATATCTTTAATGAACATCGCAACGTAATTCCTTACGATGGAGTATCGACATTCGTAATAAAGTTTAATGGCGTGTGTTTGACCAAAATTTTAATGTGACATCTCATTAAAGTTAAAGATTTCTTTGTCTGATTAATTTACAATAAACTGAATTTTGTAATTAAAATAAATATTAAACATACATCCAAAATGTATTTAAATTAATTCAAATACTTGATACTAAAAGTATATTAAATTTTTAAATTAGTAATCGGAAGTTCTGCAAAGATAAATGCTTAACCGTAGTACTGGTTATCCAATATTTAGTAAACAATTTTGATTGGTAGCGGTAAGTGGTTCAAGCACAAGTTCTTCATAAACATCTTCTGAGCTTTTTAGCATGTATGAAGTACATGCGTAATTGTAACTTTTAAGTGTTATTGTAAGCTTAAAGTTTTTATAGATGTAATAATTTCAATTATTTGCTGAACAGCACAGGTTAAGAAATAAGTAAAATATATTTAAGTACTAGAGAAGGCAAAACTAAATAGAAAAAACTCCAGATTCGTATTTATGATCAAAACGATTTAATACCATTAATTTTTAGCTTTTCCTTACAATCTTCTCAAGGTTAAACCTCTTCTGGACGGTCGTGCTTAACAAAACCTTCTCCTAGTGCCTATTACGTACAGCATTCTTTAAGTCTTTCTTCTAAACAATATTTCTTTAATTTACTACACAATCTTTACCACATACACTGTGCTTAGTTTTTTCTCCTTGAAGCAGAACTTTGAAGGAATAAAATAACCATGGCGGCAGACTTTGTATATGACATTACTAATGTGTCCAAAACCACGTGTGATCAAACAATCGACTCATAGTAGAGCCTTTGTATCTTAGGGCAAGTGTTGGGAACACTATTGGAAGTATGTCGAATCCAACCTGTAACACAGAGTGTAGTCTGTAGTTTTTGGTAGTGTTAAATCATCAGCTAAATCCAAATTAGTACGTAGTTGTATGGATGCCGATTTCCAGTTGAACGCACAGTTCATTACTTACGTTCTGTGCTTGAACTAGTATCGAGGCATTGCCATGAATATTCGCATTTTAAGGTCAATGGGTGATTTAAGAGGTTCGCATATGAAATATTTTAAAATTAAAACGGCATTGCTTAGGCATGTATATTTGTATGCGATTTATTCAATAAGGACTTTTTTAAATAGATTTTCGGTAATATTGATTATTGCACATCGGTTGTAGATCATAGATTTTCAACCCTATGAGTTACACATTTTTCTAATCGGGTTTTGAAGCAAATTACGCAACCATCTTTAAGAAACATGGACTTATTTAGATTTAAAAAAGTTTATTGAATATTTTAATCCGAGTTTTATATTTAAGTAGTACAATTATGTGCCAAATTAGAAAATGTTGTAATGAGAATATCCTGTCTTTTCAAATAAATAACCACATTTTAAAAATTATGATTTTTACACACAAATTTTGGCAAACCAAACATAAGCTAATATGTTAATATTTAAACAATTTTACGTGTTAAACAAGGACCAGAGTCCATACTTACAAATATTGAATGCGAGATTAAGGTTCAAAAAAGACGAAACGTTGCAAATAATAAAAAATGTTTTGACTTTTAATATGCAACGTTGATAATAAAAAAAGAACTAAAAAGCTCAAGAAATCAAAGAAAACAATAAATAAGATCGATTTACCACAAAATATTGTTGCAGGCAAAATGATATTTTTTACATTAAACCTAAGATTACCCGTCATTCTTGCTTAGGCCGTAAATATATATAATACTCTCTGTATATCAAATATATTTTGAGTTTTCCCCGCAATTAAATTTATTTTTTAATTTCTTTCAATTTGTCTTCTGGTTATTTTACTTTTTTCTGACCCCGATTCATATATAAATTTTTTTAAAGATACTTGTTATTTTTCATTTATTACTGGAAGATTATTGACTATCTGACTACATACATTTTATTCTAGCCTTGATTTTACTTTTGTTTTACTTCAATTATTTCAGGCAATTGTTAACTAACGATTGATAAACGTTAATTTGGTTGTGTCGACCTAATAAATTGTTATTAAGATACTTATAATAATAACGGTTGATTAACTTTATAAATTCATACTGTTTTATCTTAGTCTAATGATTGTTGGAAAGACGCACCGCAGTTCCTCTATTAATTAATATTGTAATGGGATTGGTAATCTAAAAATATGTACACTTTAAGTGGTAACTCCTTTTAATATTGTAACTTTACTATTTTGATATAAGCAACTCTGATTATTAATGAATTTAAATTTATATAGAAAAGTTTTAAACAACTCTAAGTTTACGGCAAAATTTAAAAAATAACTCACTTGCCAACGAAACTTCCTTAAAATTTTCTCCCAAAAACATGCAGGCACATTTCGTTTAAAAATACTTTTTCACTCAACGCATCACAGATAGAATTTTTCTTATGAAATAGAAAAATATTTGAACGCCGGAAACCTAGCGCATAGACGATGGTATGTATTTTATCGAAAGTTGCGACCGACTGTTTTGGCGCGATTTTCGTTCTTTAGTGCGTTCTATGGGCGCGGAAGTATGAGTGAGAACTCGAATTATAGTCCTGGAATAGATTTTTTTTAGAACAAGGTCGTCGCACTTCTAAAATAGATCGATAATATATTAAAAAATAGTTTTAGGATACTTTAGGATACTAGGAAAAATAGCCCAATAAGCCAAGTTAATTAGTTAATTACTTCAACCCTGTATTCTCTCCTCTGGTTTCAATTCAATTTTTTATTAGGAAAGAACAAATAATACTTTTTCCTAAATATAATAACTAAAGCTTTGCTCTTTCTGCAAATTTATATTATTCCACAAATACATATATCATAAATAGTTATTCTACAACACCTAACTATTTTTTATACTCATTAAACCAGTTGCAAACTTTTTCTTTCAAATACCTGAATTTATATGGATATCAAATACGGAGAATTATTGTAAGTATATACTTGTCATAAAATTATAATAAGCCCAAAAAAACAGAGTTACATTTTATAGCTACTATTTCCTTTTTAGTAGATTGGATTCAATTTTCTTCAATATTAGCAAGTAATTTACTTTATCCATTAAAAAGTGCTTTTCCTTGTATTTATTTTTAATTTTGTTGTACTAATTAACCTAGAACAATTTGTAGAGTATTTTTACATTCTTAAAGTTATTAGGAACATGAAAATATCATAGAGTGTGTTTTAAAAATTGAATTTAATTATTTTTGACGTTTTTATTTTTTGTAGACATATGATAAAATCATTTCTGTTTTCAAAATTCTCCCACTTTGAATCATTTTGGAGAATACATAATCAGATATTATTTAAAATCCACTTTATCCAACAAATGGTGTAGTTTTATTACATTACCTTGTAATTTACTTAAAAATATCTCTAAGTCTATAATGTAACTAACAACTAGAATTCCAAATTTATATTTAATTAGAAAATAACTAAAGTTTTATCTATTGCTTTTAATTTCTTTCCAATGTTGTAGCCTCTGTCCATGTTTTTCCTTCATAGCCATACTCTTTTGACTGGTCTCGTGTCATTAATTCTTTGAAGATGTATCCACCAGCTTAATCATCTCTTTTCAATAAACTTGAGTGTTGATTCTATGTCAAGGACTTCTCTTATTTTTGTATTTCTCAGTTCATCTATTTTCGTCACACTTTTAACCTTTCCGAGATATTTTATCTCCACTGCTTGTATTTTACTTCTTTGTCTCTTTGTCAACACCCAAAATTCGCATCCAAACGTTGGCCGGTATATTGTTTTAAATACTTGGGAAATATTCCAGTGAAACATGTTAAAGTTAATTTCAAGATAGTTCGTTGACTTACCATCTGCTTGGAGAGTACTATCGGTTAATCTTGTAAATTCTTTATTTTAAAGTATAGAACAACAGGGTCGTACTTGAACGTCTGCCAGGAATTTAGTGATTAGTGATGCTCAAGCGCCGATATTTAATTTTTCAAAAAAACTTTTTTAACCAAGGACTTTCACAATCAAATGTTTACAATAAACTAAAATTTAGTTTCAAAATAATCCTCCAGTAACTCCAACTTTCTCTTCGAGCAATACAATTATTAGGGGTTTAAATACCATCCTGTACTAATTTGCTTGGATTAACGACCACCTACCGAGGGATTTACTAATAGTTCTCTGAATGCAAGTGGCAGGTCAACGAAATATCTTGAAATTAACTTTGCCATAGAATCAAACAAAATTATTACAAGTAAGAATGAGAAATTTAGAACTAAAACAGCGTTAAAGAAGTCTTGACAAAATATTCAGTGGTAGGAAAAAGATCTGGAATTGTATCGTATGTAAATGTAAAATCAATAACTTTCGGTTTCCAGTTAATAGGAAATATGGATTAAATTAGAACTAGAACAAGGATAAGGCTTTAGGAAAGAGAGAGTTTAGAAAAAAACACTTTAGGATACGGACTAGACCGCACAATTAGTGGTAACTTCAGACAGAAAGGGGCAACATATTCAAGAGTAAGCATGTAACATCGACAAGTAAATTTATGTGAAAAAGTGAAAAGATAAATTATACTTATCTGAATTTCCACAGGTCGATTGAATATGATTTAAAAAGCTTTGGAATACTGTGGAAAAAAACAGTAATTGTTGCTATTAAGGTTGTATTAAAATGCAGACAATGGTTTTTGTATAAATAGATTATAAATGACATATAGCTATCACATTGTTCGGTCTGATGTTTCGGTTAGATCTCCACACGCACTTTTCTGAAATTAATAGAAACTAGTTCCTAGTCTATGAAAGTGCGCTAACTTGGAATGCACGATGCTTGATTAGGAATCGAAAAAAGTGGCGTCGGGGCGACGCAACTTGGTTTTTAACACACTCCCTCCGCCCATCGGTTTTAACCTACTTTATTCTGCACGAAATGGTTTAGCCAATTGTTTTATAGAACAGGCGAGTTTTTAATGTCCATTAATGTTTCCTAAAATAGGCCGAAACGAATGGCTTGTTCTTGATCTTTGACTCTTTCCTAGATTTATAATTTCACGTGTAAACTTTGGTGATGTTTAAAATATTACAATCTAATTATTTTATTTACGGGGGGGGTCCAACTAATTTTAGTTAAGTCTTATAAATGTAGGTACATAACGACTGAATAAAAAAAGTAAAAACTAACAATAAAGGTAAATCCATATTTTTTCCATTAGTACTGTAGAACCTATTTCAGAAATTAAGTATTGAATTAGATATGTTACTTTTAGTAAAGTAAATCTACATGATAAAAGGCAAAGGCATTTACTTAAATTTCAACAACTTGCAATATTTTTTGTTCTTATTTTCCATGCTGTTGGCTTGTTGCTACTATTTTCTGCCCTTTGTCTTCAGTTGAACTGTTCCTTTTCATCGGCTATTAATCCGAACACTTTTTTCTTAGTCCTTTTCCCTTTATCCTTCAACTTTTGAAAATTCTTTTCGTATTTTATCATTGCTTTTGTATTTTCTACTAATTTATATGTAATATTTGTAGTACTCAATTTTCCATCCATTGCATGAGAATTATTTAGTTTTATTATGTTATTTGGGTTGCATATACTTTTGTTCCAAGTGGAAACATTTTGAATCACGTATCGCTCTTATGATATATTTAAAAACTATTTAGTTTCTAATTTCTAATGAAAATAAAGTAGGTACAAGATCTCTGAAATTAAGTACAAAATATAACACCGAAAGGAAAGGGTAATATTTTTCTCATTTTGTACTAATCCCTTTAGTTAAATAAGTTACATAACCTGAACTATTCAGGATATATATAATAATGTTAATTATATTGAAGATTTTGGGCTATAGGATCAATAAATGACCTAAATAGATATGTAAATGCCAATTGAAATGGAAAATGAATTAAACTCATTTCCCTTCAGTTTAATTTAATTAAATATCAATTAACTATAGTGGTGAATTGTAATTGGGTTTGAACAATAATTTAGTTTTCTTTACTAAGCTTAAAGTTTGATTAACGAATGTGGAAATATTCCTTAAATTAAATAGAATTACTGAGAAAGAAATTATGATTGTTTATGTAGCTCCTTCATTATCTGCAAGAAGAATAGTTTTTTAAAAACATTCTCCATTGTTTCATAGAAAAATTTCGTCGTCAGTGATGAACATTTTAGCGATTTGGATTATTTCATGGTCCCAGATTTCCCTCTGGTTTCATTCTACTTTCCTATGTTTATTCAAGCCCAAAAATCCGGATCTATTGTGTTTCTCTTGACCTAAATTTTGATTGATAGATGTATTTTCCTAATATACAAAATATTTACATAAATAATATTATATACAGTGGGTCAATGAAAATAGTCTACCTCGATATTTGGCGATGATTATCACAATTTTTAAGCCAAACGGTACATATTTTTCCAATATAAACATCTATCTAAAAACCCCATTCATTTAAATTTAAATAGGGAATATGGTACATCATTAGAAAAGTAATGCAATATTCAGCCATTAATTTAATCGATAACATCTCTTAAAAATTTATGCAACTTCTAGGTTTTTTTAAGAAATCGACATATAATTCAGTCGTACCGATCTTTTTGATATTTCCAATAGAACAAATTTGAGAAAAACAGTAGGAAATTACGGAAGCGTGGAAGGGCCAATTTATTTTAATTTTAATTTTTGGCATAAATTCCGAATTGCATCTCGGAATTTTGTTGGTTTCATAATATATGATGAAATATTTTTATGCCTAGTGTAGTTCTTAACATATTGACTTATATTTTGTATGCATATGAATATATATGTACTTGAACTATCTAGTATCAGATATTCGATGGTAAATAATTTTATTTAAAGTAAGTACTTAAAAGTAAATACTATTTTTTATGAAGAAGGCTGATTAACTTATACTCCGAAATTTGATATCTCCGTTATCTTGAGAAATAGGAAAGAATATTTTAAATAAAAGTTGTAGATAGAGACAATCTTCACATTTTAAAATTGTTTTGTATTATACAGGGTATCTCATAAGGTCACAGCATATCAAAGTTATGTTTTTTTCGAAGTATACGTTGATCACTCTGTATTTTTGCACGAATAAACTCTAAATAGTGATTTAGTCCTTTACAGCCAATCAATTAGGTATACATTTGTATTTTTGTATTTTTATTCTCACGTTCTCAAATTTAAGTAAAAAATATTTGTTTTTTAGGAAATTGGTTTTTTGGCAAATTACATTACATATTAATTGTTCCTTTTAATACATTCCTTGTACGAACATATGAATATTCTATTTTTCTTAAGCCATTTTTTATACAAATATTACATAAATCATATACATTCTTATCACATTGCTATTCCAAGAAAATGCAGTCCCATCTTAAAACTACCACTACAAAAGTAGGTACTTCTATTAAATAAATTTGTGTTTCATAAAATAATGTTATTTCATGCATAATACAAGGTGAAACATTATTTTTAATTCTTTTTATTTTGTGCACATTCCATTTTAAAACCCCTTCGTCAAAATGTTTCTAAAACAATTAATTTCTAATCTGACAAAGCTAGGGTGGGCCAGGTCAATTTTATATATAAAAATACTATTGTATAATGAATTTCAAAGGTAATGTAATTATGAAAATAAATAAATAAATTATATAGATATCTCCCACATCACATATGTTGCACAAAACTTTAAATGTGATTTTTCTATCAAACGGCGCAATGTATTTACCTAAAAATCAACTTTTAAAAAGCGTTATGCCTTATTACATCACTTTTTAATAGCGTTTCTCAATTTAAGGAGAACAAGGCTACTAAGTGTTAATGAAATTTCGGTCACTCCCACATCAAAGTCGCCGATAGATGCCTTGGTTTCTGTAGGTAAAGGTTAAATTTCATGCGTCCAACCGAACAACCTCCAAAATTCTAACGCTAGTTTGAATGAATTATTTTAACAATTTCATCACCAGTATCACTATCAAATCGTATTATTGAATGAACGAAGAGGAATTATTATCATTTTATCCGGATTTGTTTTTTCTTAATTCTTTGAGCTTATATTAACAAATCTCATCGAATATTTAACAAAGTAAGAAGGTAAAAAATGTTCCTGAATATTTCGAATTTTCCTACTCATTAAGATATTTAAGTACTTTTTTAAGAGCTTGAAACAAATTAAATATGTATTTTTAAACACGTTTATTGATAGGTAAATTGCCTCCCAAACATCCCAGTCAGATAAAAAATTATCTTATGCCGATATTATATAATATGTGTACATAAGGTATAGAATAAATTCAAACAATTTTGAGAAAAAATCCTGAGACAGGTTGGTTTTTGATTTTAATTTAATGTATTTTTACATAACAGTGAAAAATTAAAATCAAAAACCGACCTGTCCCAGGATTTTTCCTCAAAATTGTTTGTTAAGCATAAAATGAATTTATTCCACACTTTATGTACACACTGTATACGTCTCCCTTAATTAGGTATCTCCAAGAGTTTTACGTGGATGGGGTGGTTAGATTAGGTTCAGTTAGGTTAGGTAGTTTCATTTAAAAATGTATTTTTTAGTAGTAAGTAAGAGTTTCATATTAAATATATGTAAATTTAGATAATAATTTTAATAGTTTTGATTATTTTTTGTTTGTGTGATAATTTACATATTCACTTAAAAAGCACTGGAAAAATTAAAAGTAAAAATAAAACGTAAGTATTCGCTGCCTTTTATTTCTAAATACACTTCATCTTCTTACAATATTCGGTACTATTTTACTTAAACCACAGTCTTTGATATTTTATTGATTTAGTATTCCTATTTTCATTTAAAAGCGATTCTATAAATATATTTCAAGGAACAATATTTAACTAAATATATTTTTAAGTTTGCTGCTAATTTTTTAACAATGGTGTCCTAATATTTCTAGAAATTTTCGATATTTAGTATGGGGTTTTACATGATATCTATTTGTATTTTTAATAATTAAACTAATTTTGATTAGTCAAATATCTTTATCTTAGTCGAAAGTGGCAAAATTTACTAAAACATAAAATTGACACCATCTTCAGCTTCAATTTTTCTTCATTTCATTTTCACGTCTCAACAACTTTACTGTCTTAATATATTTATTATGCAATAATACATTAACACGTTTTTTTTTTTAATTGAAGTTTATAAATGTAACATACATTTGTTATGTCTGAATCTGAGCAAAATTATTTTACATATACATATAGATTAAGTACCTTCGTTTGGCCTAGACTATTGTAGGTTTAAATATATAAAAATTGACACATTCGGATTTCATTTAAAAAACTTTTTTTTGCATAGATTAAAAGAGGAAGTTTTAATAAATATAAGCTGAAACTTGGAAGTATAGTGGAGGATAGAAAGATAAAAAATAGATTCAAAGAAAGATGTTGAAATCTTTTTGAATACCTACTGTTTGTCTAACTTCTCGGTGTTAGAACATATACGATCATTAATTTCATGATGCTTCTGAATAAAGACTTATTATCTTTAGATAGATGATATTTCACAGACCTCAGGAATTACAAAAAATGGAGAATGTCCTTACATAATGGAAATTGTTTGAATAAAGCTTAATGCAGATATAATTAGCCAGCTTGATTTTATTTCATACATGGAAAAATATTAGAAATGGAATTTTAACAATATATTTTCTGAGGTTCAGCGATCACTTGGTTTTTTTTAATAATGTAGAGAACTGTTAAACAGTGTGAAAAATTAAAAAGAGAATCGAATGGGAAGGAAGTAATAATCGTTAAGAACTATTAAAAAACACTGAATTCCAATGATGACAAACGTGAAACAATTGGAATGCTTCAAAAGATTACATACTTTTGATCTCAAAACGTCCAACTCTATATTTTCAAGAATCTTATATATATAATAGCCATACATCATGAGTCATTAAATGAGATGATGCTAGTAGAAAAGATTTATTTGTTACCATTTCGAAAGAAAAGAGACTTATGTGTATACTGATGGTGAGAAGGGAGTCATTCCTTTACTACGATCACAGTTGTATGCATAAATCATAAAACATAAAAATAATTTGGCAAAGTATGATCTCAATACGGACATACATTTTGGAAATTACCATTATACTACTCTGACTTAAATGCTATTGAATTGATTTAGGCTGTAGTTAAAAATACAGTATCTACAAAAAAATATTAATTTTAAATTAGAATACTTAAAAATGATTAAAAATGAATTTAAATTAATAACCCAATAAGACTGGAAAAAATATGTGCGTATGTAATAGCTGTCGAAGATAAATATTTGAAGAATGGATTACGTTATAATTCTTTTTTATTAATGTTAACGGAGACAAGAGTGATTGCTTCAGTGATAGTGATTCAGTATTATAATTTTTATATTTCTTTTAGCACGTAATTTATATTTATCCAAATTAAATTACTACATTAGGTGAGTTAGATATCCATCAATAGAATTACTCTTCTTGCCAGTATAATTTTGAATTAGTAAAGTATATTATTGAACGTCAGATTATGAATCTGATACTGATTCAGACTTTGGTATTGATTATCAGGCCTTGATGAGGTGTCACAAAAGTTATATAGTAATAAAATTGCTATAGGTCAGCTGAAACCAATCAATACAACGGACCCAATAACTCGTAACGTCATTTACGAATAACAAGAAGCAGAAGCAGAAGCAGACAGATATGAAGGTGGCAAGTGTGATCTTGCCGAAACGTCGTCAAAAAACCATCAACAACGATCTTTCTCAAGACCAAACAGTAGATACGTTGAAAAACTTTAAACTATCTATGCCGAGATGTCAATATTTATATACACAAAAATAAATATAATAAAACAGTTGGGTTGTTGATGGATTTTTATTTAGCTATTCCACTATTAAAATATATTTTAGTAAATTTTTGAAAATATCTCTAATACACTAAGAAAATTTGAAAAACATATAAGATTGTAGAAAATATTTAAAAAATTGTAGCTGATGTACAGTAACTTTAAAAAAATTAAGCCTCCATTTTTAAGAAATTTTATATGTTTATTCTACCTACATTTTTTAATTAAAAAATAATAAATAAAACCTTTTTTAATAATAAGTGATATTTATTTATAGTAATTGTCTTGGATCACGTATTTTTCATATAGTAGATTTTTTATTTATAAGCAGTATTTGTCTATAAACATCATCTCTTCTAATGGTACTAACTAATATCACAACATTGTAATATTAATACGATATATTATTATGTAAAATTCATCCAGATCCATATTATTACAAAATACGGATATTTTTAATATCGTTAATATCGTTTTTCCCTTGCAGGGAATTGACCAAAATTGAATTCAAAAAATAACTTCGAATATAAAGGTATCCAGTTTGATTACTCAAACTGTTTAACGTAATCGTTGAAGTACTTAAGTATATATTTGTAATAAAATATTAATGAAAAATATACTTCTATACTTAGTAAGTAAGTACTTGATGAGTATTGATATTTGCTAATATTAGCTATCACCGGAGGGATTCTATTTGAGAAATTATTTTTTAAATAATATTTTATATACAATATTTTAAACGAATGAGTACAGTTATCAGTTTAAAGTTGAATTTCTAAGTAAGTCTGCTAAAAGTTTGGCTTATCTTTCAGAATTCAGTTTAAGGTCAAGTTTTTATAGTTATTAGAATAAAATCGGAAATATGATAAAAAATGAAATAGTTCACATCCGTTTTCTAATATAGAAATATTTAATTTAATATTTATTCATTTAAAATATAATTATACGTATAAAATTAGGTAGTTTGGCTTAAAAATTATTCAAATATATGTCTGGATGAGTTTTTAACAGACTTTTTATAACAGAGTACAAATTAATACAAAATATACACTAACTCAGACCATATATAATTTCTGCAATGAGTATTAAATAAATAAAAAAAATGTTTCAGAAAATATATTGCCATATTCATATTATTTATTTAAAGCAAACAATATCTATGAGTTTAATTCATAATGGTTTCAACTTAAATATTAAAATTATTTTTCATTATTAATACCTTATGTGTCAATACTAGACTGTAGAAACTTTTTACTCATCTTAATTTGGCCAATTTCATGAGAGAAAACGAGATCATTCATACAAACATTTTAAACACAGCAGCTTTAAGGGTTCTTTTTATGAGAATTTTTATATCGAAGGTATTTGTTCTGATGATCTAAATTTTTTTTAAATTTCTATCATTTTCATGATTTTTACAATGATTCTACTATCTTTATCTTAACTATATTTACAACAAAGAGTCACCAAACCTAAACAAATACGCGATATAATCATATGAACAGTAATATTGCCTTTAAACATTTTATTGCTCATTTAACAAATGGGGTGCAGTTTTCGCTCAGCGTCTGCCTTTCATCTGGCGGGCATGCATTGTCCATTTGTTTACGCTGCTGCCTTTCGGTTTTGAATAAATAATTCGACCGGTTGCCTGTCGATGTCAAAATGTTTTTGGTTACTTATGAGCTTGATTTTGCAAACATTTCTATAAAGACACTATTTAATTTTTAATAATATATAGAGTGTATTTTAGTTATGAAAAGTGCGATGGTTAATTAGTTACTTTTTTTGGGATGGTATATGATATATGCGCATTTACATCCTAGAAATTTGTATTATTAAAACTTGATAGATTATTGTTATTATCATTCTTAAAAATCTAAACATATATAATAAGTACAGATATATTTATAATTCTATAACTAAGTACTAAAAAGGAAATCTATCATAAGTACATTTTAATTGTTGAGTTTTAAGCAATTCTAAACAAAGTTGGTACAAATGACTTAATTAAATCTCTCAAAATTTAAGTATTGTTCATAAACATTATACCCAAATATTAGAATTAATACATTAAATTACAAAAAATTTCCATTTTGTCTATTATTTTCAAATGTTATTAAAATAATTAGCTCTTTATTTATGTGATATCTAAATTTTATACATAGTGTCTCAAAATTTGACTGCCAACGTTCTAGGGCGAATTTCTTGTGCCAGGTTATGTCCATTGAGGTAGGCAACTTATATCCGTAAATGCACCCTTTCCAAAATAAAGGGTGTTAAAGTTTAACTAATAAAATAGTTTATTGTCAATAAATTCCCAATGCGGTGATCGAATGTAGTAACACTATAGGAGGATTAGCAGGTTCGTAAACTACTTTTTTTTTTGAACATGACAACGTGATTTAAAAATTATTTTCAGAGGCGTACGGTAGGGGTCAATGACCCTTGTTTCACCCTTGAATTTTTATCTACTGGATAAAATGTTGAAATTTTAAATTTTTTGAATTCTACTAATATTCCTTAGTAAAAAAGTATTAATATTTTACTATGCTAAAATTAACCGATTTCGAGAAAAGCATAATTTTTGACTAAGGATTGTTGGTAGAATTCAAAATTTTAAAAATTTCAATATTTTATCCAGTGGCGAAAAATTCAAGGGTGAAAAAAGCGGCCCTGACCCCTACTGAAGTTCTCTGGAAAAAACTGTAAATCACCTATTCAAGTTAAAATTATATTACAATCGATGCCTCATTTGAAATTTAATGACAATAAACTATTTTATTTTTTAAACTTTAACACCCTGTATTTTGGAAAGTGTGCATTTACGGACATAAGTTACGCATCTCAATTGTCATTATTTGGCACTAGGAATTCGCCATAGAGCGTTGGCAGTCGAATTTTGGAACACCCTAATAAGTACGAAGGTCTCTATTTACATGCAAAAATATATTGATTTGCATTTTCTCTACATCATCACCCCATGAATGTGGGAATATATTTTCTGTAGTAAGTTTTTAATTTTTATAATTAAAAAAAATACTTATATCTGATCTTAGGTCCGACGACAGGTAGGCAGATTTTGAAAGCAAACGTGTTATTATATTGCTTCTAAAAATAAATTGTAGTTAAAATGGTCACATCTTTTATACTTATTTCTGTAAACTCATGATCTATAAGAATAACAAAAAATGCTAATATCTCTAAACTTAACAAGCACGCCTTGTTCTGTAAATATAATATATAATATTATTATAATAATAAGTAGGGTAGCTAGCAATTTAACCTTTTATGATGTAGAGACTGCGCCCTCTATTATTTACAATTATTATTTATAATAAAATTAAAAGCCTTTACCCGGATTGACTAAACATAACATTTCAATTCCTCCTGCCGTTTCCTATTTATTTTAAGTTAACTGTAATTTACACCAATAATAGCCAAACACTAAAAAAATATATTTCAACTTCTTTCTTCTACTATAGATTATTCAATATTTATACAGGGTGTTTCATTGGGAAAGTATATAACTTTAACTGTAGATGGACGTCACTTTGGTGGTATCAAATACCCTATTATTTAATGGATCTTCCACTTATTATAACTGATATATTGGGTGTTTTATCAATTTGGCCTAATTCTTTCGGAGCTCATAACTTGCGAATTACTCTGTATATTATTTTGATAATAACCATTACCTGGAAAATCTATCAAAGTATTACCAAAAAGAAAATTTGGGACTGACTTAACAAAACATTTAAAAATTCGAATTTCCAATAAATATTTCTGAATTGCTTTTTATAATTCGAAAGAGCAGAAAAAACTGAATCTACTAATCTACTTTTTATTTTTCTGCAGACAATTATGCTACCAAAATTTTACATACAAAGTACAATGAGCGTTTTGGGGGTTACAAAATGGTATCGGGGAGATTTTTGTTAATTTTTGGGTTGAAATAAAATTTACTTATCTTATGCAAAGAAGCATCCTAAAAATTGAATTGAGTTTGTAATTTTACAAATACAGGTCACTGGAAAATGTGGCTACAGGGCCGTACTTAGTACATAATCATTCAATATGTTTCGAACATCCTGTACAAGGATATTTGGAATCTTTGCACTTGCTACACATTTGTAGGTAACAGTTTACAAGAAATACATTTGTAGCAAAGGCTATAAAAATACTTATTTCCACCTTACGACGAGGGGTAGGGTATAGTACCGAGAAAAGAGTATCGAGAAAAGAGAAACCACCCTATCGAATCAAATGAAAGAACAATAAATAAATAGAAACAACGAATTAATTATTATTTTTTGCTAGAGTTAGTTAACTTTACTGCCGATTTTTTTATGTTTTCTTTTAGTGTATGTCTTGAAGTTAAAATGAAACTATCTGTGTATGTACCCTGTTAGTAAACAGCCTGTGTATAAACTACCAACAACAATTGTACTTAAAAAACATCATTAAATGTTTCAAATCGAAAGTTCAATGTGGAGTTTTCGACCAGGAGATTTGGTGATTTCATCATCTGATGAATCCGAATCTTGGTATGGTCTTAAAGCATCGTCTTCGTCCTCGTCTTCGTAGAGCTGAAAGTAAAAAGATGGATTTAGAAAATACTTTTATAGATTATGCCGCGAAAGCGTTTTCATGACAAGCATTATAAACCTTTTAAATTTCTATTAATTTTATATATAAAATTATTTCCCTATTTTGAGAACTTTTAACATAGTGATTTCTAATAATTGTGTTTTTTTAACAGGCTGAACTAATTTTTTCACACAACACATGCTTGGCTGGCAAAGATAGCATCTCCAGTAGCATTTTATCAACTAAACAAACATAAAGTACAAAAAATATATCTTCTCGTATAAAATAACTAGTAGTTATCAAACCAAATTTTTTGATCAATAATACGAGATACTAGAACTCTTTCATAATTACTACGTCAAACATGCATTGGAATTTATAAAATCAAGGTCATATGACTATATTTTATCAGTATATAATTGTATAATATAGTTAAAAAATTACGAAATATGTTATACCATTTTAGAATTTGTCAATAAATAGTATATTTATTAGAATATAACAATCTCGCAACGAAGTCCTAAATTGTTGGTAGTGGTTTTTGCTCTTTGATAGCAGTGTCATAGCAACGGTTTTCGATGGTCCCTTGTTGAATTTTGGAAGGAAGTTAATAAAAAAACGATTGGTATTTACCGTATAAGATAAATAGCTGTGAAAAAAATTATATTTCATGATTAGGGCCAACATGCTTCAATCAATAGATGCAACAAAAATCTCAAGAATGGTAAATAAACTCACTCACTACGACAGAGGTAGCTAAAGAGTCCCTTAGGGGACTTTTGTAGATATACCAAAACACTTACTAAATCAAAATATGAACGTGGTTAAAATAATAAGCAGACTCTTGATAAGGCACAACAATCACATGAACACGCAGGTTTTACCAGGAGGGAGAGAAAATTGCATTTATTGTACTACTACAAAATAAGTTTGTGAAGAGACATCTTTTGTAGTTATTTACATTAAGGAATATTGGTCTATATCTACTTTAAAAGACACAACTGTATAAGATACTCTAAAGAAATACAAAGGACATCCACAAGAGATCTCTATAGGTCGAAGTGGAAGAAGCAATAGAATTCAAGATCAAACAGAGGTCCAGCTTATCAGGTTCATTTCAGTAATTTGGTGTTATGAAGTGCCAAGTATGGTTACATGGATAAATGATCAAGAAACCAATGCGTACAAGCACAACAACTAAAGCAAAGTAGCACATCACAGCTGGTAGTCATTACAATTAGAATCACGATGGATAATGAACATAATTGAAAAAAATGTTTGGTTGGCGATCCTGAGTTTATGCTTGTCAGGCTGGTTAAAGAGTCCTTCCTTTTGTTGGCACCCTAGATGGCTGGGCAAAATTTCTTGCTACACCCAAGATTCCTCGTCAGCGGCAATGTTTAGGCCGAATAGCAGAAATAGGCCTAAATAAAATAAAATAAAATAAAGAAGCCACGATTCTTTTTCAAATCTGTATGTTTATTATATATGCCAGCTAAGTTCTTTCTTGCTCATATGAACCATACAGCAAATCTGTTCATAATATAAAAACAATGTCATTCGTAACTAAACTACACTCAACTAACTAAATGAAAAAACTAATATAGTACAGCGATATTTAATTACTTACTCTATACTTCGAAATCCCCAATAGTGAATTTATTTTTGAGAGTGTTCGCAGCTGTGAGACAAGGTCCTTCTGGACTAGTTAATTGCTCCTAAATGCCAACAAGTATAAAATTTTAGCAACTACAGACAACTTGGGAAACTATCCGAAATTGGTGACAAATATTAATTACTAATTTAAAAATTTTGTTTACTTGTGTTAGTCCTATTAAATTACATGTTATTTTTTTTATTTTTTGCTATATTTGATGAAGAGAAACTTCAAATTTAGTTAGGGGTTTCATTGGAAAACGGAAATACCTTTGTAGTAAATCGAAGTTGCAATCGTAGTTCCAAATATACTACATGTAATCATCGCCCTTACAGAATTTATAAAAGACGGTCATTATGTTATCAATAACGAATTAGCTAATAGGTATTTGTTTTTGATAGTTTGTAGACGATGAAAAAAGTACCGTTCAAGAAGAAAAATTTCATCTCTTCATCTATATGCTGCCTTAGGTGTTATGGCGTTGGCTGAAATTGAGTTTCCGCCAATTTGCTCTACTCTTTTCTATTTATTGTCATATGTTATACATGATGAGTCACCGTAGACGCGAAGGTCCATTACTCCACAACAGTGCATTTGATGAAAATTTTGTAAGAGTACTTTTTTGTGTATATTCAAAAAAACTAATAGTTTAAAATTAGTTCCATTTATACAGGTTGTCACAAAAAATATATGTATCAAAGTTATGTTTTTTTAAACGCAATACCCCGTATGTTTTTTACATTTTTATAAACCTCTTGCCGAGCTGATTTCAACGATATATCACTCTTGATATCTATTATGTTTAATAAAGGATTACAGACACCTGAAAATCAGATTTTTTGAATTTAGAAGTTTGTTAGCTAAACCGTTGAAAATAAAAAAAAACGACTTACATGTCCCCGTCCCTACTTTTCAAGTTCTATGGTATGGCAAGAAAAATATTTCCTTTATTAAACCTAACAGACGTCAAGTACGATATAGTCCATTTAAAAAAACATAGCTTTGATATATATCTTTTTTTTGGGACAACCTGCATCAGTGAAACTAATTTTAAATTATGGCTTTTTTGAATATAAACAAAAAAATACTCACGTCAAATGCACCGTTTTGGAATTATGGACCTTCGCGTCTACGGTGACTCTCCTGTATACTCCGAGTTTGTTTTCTTTGTTGATTTCTTTTTTCACCAATATTGCTTTAATTATTTAATAATATATTTGTGTTACCTTTCTAGTTGTACTTAATATCTCTTTGTTCAGTTTCACATTTTAACTAATTTTTATTCCCAGGTAGTCCATAGTTGACATAATTCCAGCTGGACTCTTCCGCAGCAAATGTTTGCCTGATCCTTGGTACCCTTTATATTAATTATTTTTGTTTTTGTAGTGGTAATTTCCATACCCATTTCTTGTATTCCACCGATTTAGTATCTTTTGTGTATTATCTTTGTTGTCCGCCATAATTATTATATCAAATGTGGAGAACAGACGCTGCTGTTGGACGGAGCGTAAGTCTTTGTATTCAATCGCTACTTTCGTACTATGACTAAAGTAGCACAGAACTTGAAATGTCTGGATAGGGACATGTAAGCCGTTTTTATTGATTTTCAACGTTTTGGCTCCTACAGACTTCTAAATTCAAAAAAATGTTATTTTCAGGTGGCTGGAGATCCTTTAATAAACATAATAGACATGAAGTGCGATACATCGTTGAAATTAGCTTGGTAAGAGGTTTATGGAAATGTAAAAACATACGGGGTGTTCCATTTATAAAAACAAAATTTTTGTCTGGCACTGCGTTCAATAATATCGGACTAATCGTACTTCGATGCACTAATGCCGCACCCTGTATATATATATATACTTGAGGTGTCCCACTGTTTAATTCCTGTATTAAAAATTATCTGGAACATTTAACTTTTCTTTCCTATGGCTTTACAATATACACCTTCAATGATTTGCCTGTATATATTTGTAAGTTTCAGTTCTTCCAAACATTTTTCTTTAGGGACCGTGTCGAATGCTGTCTTTAGGCCTACGAAAACTAAATTCTTCAGTATTTTTTTTATTACTTTTCTGACAATGCTTAAGTGGTCTTGTATTTATTTTCCTTCATAAATGTAGTCTGTGCTTCTTCTAATTTGTTTTCTACCTTTTAGTTTAGTTTCTCCTCTTTTTGTATCCATTTTAAATTTACAAAATTAACAAAATATGAATAATTTTGTTATGTATTCAAAACGATATCCTGAATATCGGGTTTTTCAAATTCAACTATTTATTATGGATGGGCTTTTGATATTCATAGATTTGATGATTTATTTATCATTAAATACAGAACTACCTCAGTGACTTCTATCCATTTAGTGTATTTCTGTTTGACAATAAAACATCCTGTACAAGAAATAGTAATTTCCTAATGAAATACGATGCTAACATAAGTTAGAATTGTTAATTTTAGTAATTGTTTCTCGAATAGTTCCCAGATAATGAAAATGTGCTTCTTCTAGCAAAACTTAAATGTGTTTGTGCTTATGAATGTTTAAAATGGAGTGAAAAATTTTAACTAACAGATGAAAAACCTAAAAAGGATGCACAACTATAATTTTATATATGTATTTTCCTAGCAATAAAAAATGTTCCTCTTAAAAATATTATATTATGATATACATATATATTACATATACAAAGGGTGTCCCCTGAAATATAGCGTGCCTTAAAGGTATTTATGTATATTAAAAAAATAATTCTGCTTATATTTAATATTAATTTATTATAACCGGTTAATAAGGAAATTAAAAACAAAACTTTGCGTGACAAAAAGATATTATAAGATTGTTTATTCTGAAACTAATGGATGAAATACTGCAAAATCTGATAATACAGATTATTATATTATTAAACTGCCATGGTTAACCATTAACAAACATCAGGCGATCGTTTACATTTCAATCAAAATAACAAGCTTCCTTTGTAGATTTTAAAAAAACAATTTTAATGACAAGAGTACTTACGTCAACATCAGTGATCATTTCTTTAGTAGACACAGTAGTATCTATTCTTCTGATAGAACCTTCATGAATATTGACATCGAGTTTAAGTATTTGGTACCTTCTGAGCAAAAACACCACCGGGATAGGAAGAATTCCCGCTAAAATCATAGAAATTGCAATGCTCATTACCCATGGCGGGTAAGGTGTTGGTTTCACATCACCCTAGAAATCAAAAAAAGAGAAAAATTAATTTTAAATTAAGAAGAGAGTTTGATAAAAGTTACCTCTTCTTTATTCCAAGCTTGATACTTTGGACTTTCAATGAACATCTGCACAATCGATGAGCCCAAAATGACTACCATTATTCCAGGAGCGAAATATCTCCAAGTTAATTGCCAGTAAATACCTGGTTTGTATCCGGTCATATCCAAAATATCTTTGGTAAACTTTTCGTGACCGTAGACGTAAATCACTGCCATCATTTCCAGAAAAGCGACTACCACAAGACCTATAGTACCGGCAAAGGAGTCGAATAAACTGAGCCAGTATTCGCCTGCTCCAGTGGTAAAAATGATACCAAGAGAGAAACAGACCAAACAAAGGATAGCTGAAAAATAAAAAAGTTTTTATTCGACAATTTTTCTAATACAAAACCTTTCTTACTTTAAGTAAATTTAAAAAACAACAAGAATTCCTTGCGGCACATCAATTTTAATTAAAAAATAATAAAAAATACCTGTAACATATTGTTTGCTGACTCGTTTGAAAATTTCAATGTCGAATACTGTGCACAACATGCCTTCCATCATACCAATCTGAGATCCTATTCCAAGAGCTAGGAGCATCATAAAGAAAATTATTGCCCAAAATGGGGCTGCCGGTAATTCGACAATTGCTTGAGTGAATACAATAAAAGCTAAGCCTGTACCTTCTGCAGCCTGAAATAAAAAAATAAATTATAGAGCTTTCTTCTTTTCTTTCGTTAACAGTTATAATTGTTTCATTTAAATGTAATTTTAGATATAAATCTGAGTGAATTAAATCCATTATTGCAGAAAAAATAGAGTTCGCCATAGTCATTTATGTCTTTTTTTAAATTGTGGATGGAAATTTCAAACCTTTTTCTACAAAATAGGTTTTCGATTAAACATGAGATAAGTAAACGTGATATATTGGAGTACACGAAGTGTTGAAAAACCACTGTATTTATGTGAAAAAAAATTCTTCAGTTTCTCTTAACATATTCCATGTATAGTATATTTATATGGATTTTACTTACTGCATCCAATTCTCTAGCTAAAGAACATTCCGTTATATTAATGGTATTACTTGCATGAATTAATGCGTTTTGATAAGCCTCTTCTGTAATGGATTCAAGGGCTAATTTTCTATTCAGAAATCCGTGTGCCATTAAAAGATTCTTATTACTGAAAGAACGAATTTTTATTAAATAATATATACAATATTTACACATGGTCATAATATTTTCTTAAAATTACATAATTACTAATAATTTTCTTTCTAAAGCTCGTTGGGTTTCATGATCAGAGTAAATCTGACGATAACTGCTTCTGAAAAACTTTTTCATTTTTGAAATATTATTAAATCTTTCGCCGTCTATCATAAGTGGCTTCTTCAGGAGGTGAAATGTGCACGATAACTCAACTATTCAGAGGTAAAACACATCTAAAAATAAAAAAATAGGACAATATTTACACCCCAAAAATAAGGAGACCCGGCTTCATCATCTCTTTTCAATCTAGCTCTAGAAGGTATTTTAAGAAATGCAAATTTGAATACGAAAAATATCATATAACATATAATATTCAAGTTACAGTTTATGTAGATGATCCGACAATAATTTCTAATAAAATTAATAAAAGTCATTGAAGTACAAAAATTAGGGCTAAAGATTAATAAGACCCTAACAAAATCAACCTAGCCAAGGGGATTCGAACTACAAGTACAAAACATGCAATTTGAAATAGGACAACCAGGAAAAAAAAATAGTAAAAAAAAATAATTCAAAAAGGAAATCAAATTGTTGGAATAAACAGAAAAATATTTAAAAGTAAACAGGTCAAGAAAACAACAACAATTACATTATATAAAACATTAATACCATTATTACATATGCAATTGAAACAACTATACTTAATACAACAGAAGAAGAAGACGTAAAAATATGTGATAGGAAAATAATTAAAACAATAATTAGCACAGTTATAACAAATGATGGAGAAATAAGAGCTAAAAGAAATAGTGAAATAGAAGAAGAACTCGGGGAAGAGAATATTTTAAGAAAGATAACGGTACTACGTCTAGAATGGTTAGGACACATAATGAGTATAGCACCAACAATAATGGTCAAAATAATAACCACTTGGCCCCACTATATCCAGAGGAAGACTAAAGAAAAAATGGTGGAATTAAATAAAGGACAACATCAAAACCTTAAAAATAAGCAACTGAAAACTCAATTGCAGTAACCTAGAGGAATGGAGAAAAATAATCACAGCAGCGATGACAAATATTGAATTATGATGACTGAGAAGACGAGCAATCTACCTCAATAAATGGATTTAAAAGGTTAGTACAAACCCGTATCAAGGAACACCGTAGATACATGAAATCTAGCCTGTTAATATATTCTGCAGTTGCCAAACACCAGTACCAGACAAGTCATCAGATTCTATTTGATGATACAGTAGTACTAGCCACAGCTCCCCATTTCTATCACTGGATGATTCGAGAAGCAATAGAAATACAAGAACACCCAAACAATATTAACAGAGAAGATGAATATTATTTTCCCCATTTGGAATACAATCATTCTACCGGTCACTTCGGCTTCACGCCAAGAGCTCAGTCCTAACCTATCTCGGTCCACTGACGCCATCACAATATAAATTCGTCCCCATTCATCTTCGCTTGTGGCCAAATTTAGTAAGTAATTCACTGTGTATCTGACGAAGCCCGATAGACGGCGAAACGCTGACTAATATCTCAAAAATGGCACGCTCTTCCGGAAACAGTAACTCTCACTAACTTTGACATATTAGTTAAATAAATTAATATATTTTCCAAATCAAAACCTAAGGTTTATCTTTAAAAAATGATTTATATTGGTAATACTACACAACGGACAAGCTGCAATTTATCTGAGCTTATTAGAAAAACTTATATCATGAGCAGGCAGTAATGTAGATAGATAAATATATATACACTCACTCTAAAAGGCATTTATCCACATTGGAAACAGCTTTAAATCCAAGGATGGCAAATATCACCACGCTAGCATAAATTGCAGTGACAGCATTGCATATTGATACCAAGATAACATCTCTCACACAATTATTTTTGGGAGTGTTATAAGATCCAAAAGCTATTAAAGATCCAAATGCCAATCCAAAGGAGTAAAAGACTTGCGTCGCAGCGTCCAGCCACACCTTCGGTTCCATCAGTTTTTCAACCTAAAATATTGAGTAGCAAAATGTTATCCACATTTTAAACTTGAAAGATTTATTGGGAAACTACTTTAACCATAGATAGTGGTCTCCGTGATAGTCCCAATTATGCTGTAATTAATTAATTTTTCTCATTCCTTTCACTAATATATTAAATAATCACATTAATAGAATATTGATAATTTAATATCGATGGTGAAATGTTTGCATAAAGCGATTGAGATCTTATTAGTAAATAATCCTATTCAAAGCTGATAGCTAAAGTTGAAAAATGCCTTATAAAAAAGTTTATTCTGAGTTTAGTGATTTTTTAAGCCAAACTATATGATTCTTAAATATCCACCAATACTTCTGGGATTCCCTTAAAAATATGGATGCAAAAATATTATATACCTATATTTCCATATTAATGCCCGAGACAACTTTGTCCAATAACTAGGCATACACGAACCAATATTTTTGACATGCCACGGATTTTTCTTAGAAGAATGGTAAAACATACGAGCCTGACTTTTTAATTAGTGGCGCTGAGTGAGGTATCTCTAGCCGAAGGCGGGTCTGATGGACCTGAAGGACGGGACTGTCACTTGGTGACACGGATGCGGATTGGGCTGACAGATCTTGCCCGCATCTTTATAGAACTGTTGGATTTTCTTATGAGCTCACGTCACAGATGTGCTAACAACAAAAATACGTACACGGGCCGTGTACTATCGCAGGAAACAACATCGCTATTCGAATTTCATCGTTCGAATCGGGCGTATCTAATTTCTTAGCGAACTTTAGAATCCAATTGCAGGATATAGAGAGCATATTTCATTTTCAAAATGAATAAAGACATTTCCAAATTGTATTTGAAATGTTCATGATTCATTATAAGAAATCATAAAATAATAAAACACTCAATTTTAGAATATTTTAATATTCTTGTTGCAAAATTTGCAACAAAACAGAATATCATTAAATAACCTTTTAGTTCAAAAAGGGATTATAAAAATTATTATTTTGTAATAGCCTTTTGTTCTGTAGATATCTATTCTTAAAATATCAAGTCTAAAATTATATAATTCAAAAAATCTTTACACAAAAGTACAATATTTTTTTATTAGACATGTAATGTAACATTTTCCAAAATAGTAATTTTTCATAGTCGAACTTTAACGTGCTATTATATAGAAAGTATTGGCATATATCTATAACTTTGCCATCTCAATGTGGTTTTCATTATATTGATTTATTTGTTTTGTGTTGTTAATTATCAGTTTCTTTTTATGTTTTCTTATAACTCGATTTTATTATCATATTTTAAAACGGAGATGCTATAGTGTAAAAAGAAAGCATAGAAAGATTGATTAAAATGTACAAAGGAAGGCCCTGTTGAAGGAAATTGAACGATGAAAACTACAAAATCAAAAATATTAAAAGTAAAGAATAGAAGCATTGGGTGGAATATCGTGATATTGATAGTAGTGTTATAAAATACAAATTACCAAGTCTTGTGTCTAGCTACAAGTAGTTCTTGAAGTCATAAACATCAGACTCTCATATACTCGTAACTCATTTGGTCGCTGTGCTGATTTTCATCAATACGTATTTTTTCCAATTGGAGCGTTTAGAATATAGAATTCTAAAATATATATTAATTTTTATAAACAAAAAAATTGGAAACTCAGCTGATCGTCACAACACCTTCTCTACACACCGAAAACCGTAACATGTATCTCTGGCCTTTCATGTATGCTTATAAACGGCAGGCAGGCTGTAAATCCGTTAGTTTTTCAACGGAACTAATCCGCAAATCTGGTTCCTCAGGAAATCCTTTTGTGTATGCCTAGTTGATAACCTACTTAAGATTACTTATTAGGTATACCCCCTGCTAATTTACGGAGAATAGTCATACTTTTCCAATGTTATTAACAAAAGTTAATCTTACTAATACCAAGACAGTGATTTTCAATGTAACCCTTCAGATTTTATATGTAATAAGTTGGTCCGTTGTAAAGAACAATTGATATATTGTTTAAACTGTATAAGTTAATAAATGATAATGGTAATGGCCGGGGAGGTTGAATAATGGCAGTTAGGCCTGGACCCTTTTTGCCATCCCGAATCTTCCCCCTCCTTACTTTTCAATGTTTTGCCCCTCCTCAAAACGCCTTGACCTTTCTATGAAAGCTAGAGTGTCATTCTATAAGAGAGCATGTATGTTTTCAGCTTCCATCTGTTCGACACTAAAGATTTATTTTCTTAGATTCACAGCTGCACAAATATTAGATGGAAGTCTTCTCCTCCCTCCACATTTCTGACAGTCTGAGTCCTCGTCTGCCCCAAATAAGGACGACATATGTCTTTGTAGCCTGCAGTGCCAAGTGAGGACTCAACGATCAACCGTAGTTGCTGTTTGGTTTTATACATCAGCCCACTAGCCCTTGTTGGATCCAGTCTGACAATTGCCTGCGTAGCTTGTCTTCATCCTCGACAACCTTCCTAAGTCCTTTTCAACTCCTTTTGCGCCCATCCGTCAAGTATTGACGAGGTTTGCGCTTGTTTATTTATATTATTGATTCCAGCTCACAGGGTGTGTTGTCAGCTTTGAGTCTTGCTAGCTCGTCAGCGCGTTCGTTACCCACGATTCCTTTATGGCCTGAAACCCAAAGTAGTGTAACCTATATATTACCGCTTAGCTTGTCCAGGGACTGTACACACTCCTGTACCAGAGCGATTCTAATGGGGTGGCTGTCACTTTCAATACAGAAAACACTTCAAATTGAAATACCGTGGAGTATTCGCCTAGAGCAGAGCTCTGCTGCACTCAAAGGTCTATCAGTATTCCTGCCCCATACGTTAATGAATCCTTTGATGAACATTTAACTGTAGAGATATATTTAATAATAATACATAAATATACATTTAATTAGTTTTTTAAAAAAGACGAAAGTTATATTTTTTGTGTAAAATTTATTATTCTTACCTTTGGTGTTAACATGTGGGCTAAACCAGCACTGGCACCTTTGAGCGTAATTCCTCTTATGAAAAATATTGTTAATACTAGATATGGAAACAACGAGGTGAAGTATACCACCTAGAAAAAGAATATGTTGTTGGATTTCTTATTAAAATAAAGAAATGTTTAAAGAACCTATATTTATTGTATCCAAAATATTTTGTATAATTTTGAAAAAAAAAAGTTGCCCATCTCAGACAAATGCATTGTGTAAATCGGTGCTTTTGAACTGAACTTATACGGTTGCCTATGAACTTCAATCAAACATCTCTCAGCGCTTTTGATTAATTATTTATTATACACTCAGGTGCAAAAAATTCTAACCAATGAATTATTCTTGTTTATTTATTTTCAAAAAACTAATATTTATTCTATGATATTGATATATGTAGAATAGTCATTCTATGGAAGTGGCTAAAGTACCAACCCAAGACATTTAGATTTCGCAGCATATACCAATTATCATTTTTCTTGATGGCTCGTTATTTATATAAAATAATTTTAAGATATAAATGCACTAACTTTTCCAGAACTCTGGATGCCTTTCATGACGATAAAGAAAACAACAATCCAAGAAAGAAGTAGGCATAAAACAATCCACCATCTAGGCAATCCTGGATCTTCTATGTTGGCTGAAGCATCTAGAGTTACTCTATACCAGAAGTAAGCTGTTGCTGAAGATTTGTCACATTCCGAGTCGACGGTACCATTATTATATAGCGAACACGATTCCCACGGGAGAGGATACTAAAAATTAGAAATATTGAACAAAAAACAATAAACAATTAAAAAGTACTTTTAAAAGACTACACTAATATTTTACAGATATATCAATAAAGTTAAAAGGTGTATTATTAAAGTTAGAATAATGTATGTAACCTCATAGCTCCTTTAATAATTGATAACATTTTGATTATTTTCAGAAAAGTACAAATATTTTAAATTTTGACCTCGTCTTCAAACATTTGAAGTATTGTCAGGTTTGGAATACTTTTTATATTGTAGGTATTGTAGGTTACCTGAAAACTGTTGAAGAGATAGTAAAAGCACCATGTGATGATTACGTTGTAATAAAGGGCTACGAAGAACGTTACTATACAGGAAGACATACCAATGCCTCCTAACCAAGGGTGGATTGTGTTCCATACTCCGAGGGAACCCAGTCTCATCTTTTGGCCGATTCCTAATTCTATGAGAAAAAGTGGGATGCCTTCCATTACAAGCATAATAGCGAAAGGTATTAGGAAAGCACCTAAAAAAACAAATTATTCATTTTTTCGTATTTAAAATCATTTATTTATTTAGTAATAGTTGAAATAAAATATAATTAGTAATATTAATAAATCTATACAAATATTAATCCGTACTTATTTTTGAAGTGAATTGATTTTTTATATAAGGGACGCTAGGTACTTTGTCGATTTTTGCACTAATTACAAATACTTTTCACATTTTTATTGTTTCTTGAAATTTCCATTATTTGTTAATTTAATTATAAGAATTAAGGTAAATTTTTTTTTTTTGACAAATCTATTGCATAATACTAGAAAAGGACTGAGATATTCTAAAACGATAAGAAATTTCTGTGAAAATGATTTATCGGTGCGTACTTATGAATGATAATGAATTGTACAATTGTGTGTATACTTGTAATTTTATTTTAAAATAGCTTATCTACTATTTTCGTAACTTTTACGTGACAAATTTTGTTAAAATAATTATGTATATAACAAAATTATCTAAATAATTAATTATCAATAAAAAATATAAGTAATATAATATTTGTAAACATATTCCATGTCAAGATTATAATTTTAACTTGTATAGTAGAAAATTCTATGCTAAATAAAAAGTTGGCAAAAATAAATGATGAAGAATTCTAAGACTCCATGAATAAAATAAGCAAAGTTCTTGAACTACTATATACTATACAGAGTGGGCCACAGAAAACAGTCCACCCCGATATTTGGCAGTATTCATTAAATTTTAAGGAAATGCTGAAACACGTCGATTTTTGTTCTAAGGAAGACATATTTTTACGATACAGACATCTGCCATTTATCAATCCCCTCTCTTCCACTTCCCCAAACCCTTAATTTTAAATAGGGAATATACCATGAATATACATGGAGTATTGAGGCACATGATCATCCACGATTTTTTTTCGATATTTACACCGTTTTTGCAAAAAAAAGTCTTAAATTATTAAAAGTGCAACTTCTCTTAAAAATGAAACGTAACGCCTATGTTTTGCTAATGTTTTAATTGTTTCACATCAAAAGTAAATTAAAACAAATTTTGCAAAAAATAAATTAGTAATTTGATACCAAGACAGTTTGTTTAACATTGCTGTTAGTTAATAAAAATTTATACCTAAATAGGTATTTTTTCAATACTTCCAAAATGGTATATTCTATTGCAGAACGAGTTGAGATTATTTCCATATTTTTTGAAAACGGGAAGTGTGCAAAAACAGCGAATTTATTTAATCAGCTTCATGAAGACAGGCAACTTCATCACTCGTATTAGAGCTAGTGAAAAAATTTCGTCAAACAGGGTCAGTAGCTAATAAAAAAAAGGACTATGAAAATCGTGTTAGGATTGAAGCGGCAGAAGTAGCAATTTTAGGTCATATTAATTTAGATCCTACAACAATTACAAGAAAATGATCGGGGTGGACTGTTTTCTCTGGCCTACTCTATATATACAAAAATCGCCCAAAGTTCGACTCATGAACAAGCCTAATTAAGGCTACGAAATAGAACGATCTGTTATTACTTTAATAACGGCATCAAAGTGGAACCTGCAATTTGAGTAAATTTAAACCTCCACCGTGGTTATTGTCATAAGCTTATTACATGTCATTCTTCAGACTGCGAAACCTTTCTGAACATTTGATTACCCTTTAAAAGGAGAACGTTTTTCACTCTAACAAAACCCTATTTCAATGTATTACTTCTAGTTAAAGTCGACTTAACTGTAACCTCGATTTTCTAAATTTCTACCGTGATCACCAGTCATTTCAAATTCACGCAGACTAAAACACCATCAAAAACCCCCCACAATATCCCTTATCGGCGAGGGGCTAAGTTTCTTAGTTAAAAATTTAAAAAAATATTCCTTATTTTGAACATAGTTAGTTCCTAAATTATATTTTTACTACCAACTTTCCGACAATTGCACTCATTTCTTATTTACCTAATTTCCAAACATTTTATCGCTTATTCACTGAAAATAGCACATCACATTTTAGAAAAAATATTCAGACAAAGAAAAACTAAATTTCTCATCTCATCACATCCTTTCATAAATCCTAACTCCACCATATAAACCCTAGACAAAGTATTCATTTACGATTTGGACGAAACCATCGAGACATTACGATGATTATTTGTACATCCAAGCCTCACCTAAACTGAATTCTGAAGAAAGGAGAACCCTAAAGAAACTTTGCAACAATGAAAAACTTATCATCCTTCTATTCATCGTCATACTTAATAACTTGACAAAATGCACGATCTCTTTACATCCCCTGATTACAAATAAATCTAAATATACCCTACTATTTACATAGATATAGTTACAAAATTCTATATCACCAAGTCTCAACTTCCTTCCGATATCAAAAAACAACTCATTTACCTAGCAAAATTCTCTAGAATTCCAAAAATTAACCAAACGAATCTACACTTATTAATGAATTATCAGTCTATAAAATTCCTCCCAGAACTACTAACAAGACATTTAGCCCAAACTCTTCAACCAATTGTTGAATAAGCCCATTCCTATGCCAAACACCCATTCGAGTTTGACGAACTTCTCAAAAACCTCACATCTCGTTCAAGTATATACTTGTAAATTTTGACACAGTCTTGTTTCTCAACATTCTCATTAGGAAAACTATCTATGCTCCGATAATCTGTCTTTCATCAAACATAGTATTACAAACGGTTTCTTCATATTTCAAGACAACTTCTATAGATAAGTAAGTGAATTTCCAAAAGGAACCACTAAAGTCTATATGGAGAATTTCCAAATAATTGCCTTCTTTTCATCTCCATTCAAACCTACATGATGCCAATGATAATTGAATGGCCTCATAGTATAATTATTTTCAGTTCCACCTGAACATCATATATACGTCAATTTACAAATCACGATCGAGGTAGGAAGTGATTCATTCGTATTTACAATTTACAAGTGCCGAGGTTTTTATCAAATATCAAATTCCAAAATATAGTTAGATTTATTTATCTTCGGAGGGCTGCCTAACTTAAGCATTAAATAATTTAAATATATGATGTAGATAAGCTGATAACAATTTTACGAAAATGTGCAGTATCTATTTTTGAAATTCGTAAAATAAGTAAGATAAGTAAGATAACTACACATTCTAGATACTGTCGAAAACTAATATTTGTAGACAAGTATATACTCGTATTATATTTACGTGATAAAAAGATTACTTGCAGATAAAAATCTAATTTTTAAAAAAGTTGTTTATTAGAAAAAAATGCATTAACTGTAAACCACTCTATATTACTGATCAAGGAAAAACGATAACAAAATGCTGTTTTTAATCGGTGGTGGAAGCAAAGTATAGTATTGGAGCTACAAAGCCTTTTACCAATTTATTATTCTTGTTATATAATATATTATTTTAAATTATTGCATTTTGAACGAAGCTCCTTTACATTGATTCTTTTAATGTGAAAAAAATGAAAATTCTGTGTGTATATATATATGCAAATCAACACATCAAAATATAATAATATTAGAAGGGCAAAATCTAGGCCAAGCAGAAAACCAAGTAAATGTTATCCTTAAACATTTAGCAAGCGTCAAATTTATGGGTATCTGACAACGAGGCAAAAAAAAAGAATATCATTATATTTTTATTAAATAAATATACACTTAATTGCTATTGTAGTAAATAATACTAGTAATTCAACCAGAAAATTGTTTTGATGATACTGGTAAAAACATCTAACATTTATAGATTTTTTTCTGGATGAAAAATTAGTATTTTTTAAAATATGTTAAAAAAATAAAAATATTAAGGTATGTCCACACCAAAGAAACACACAGAAACATTGAGTTTATATTGATGGATCATGAAACTTTTTTCTGAATGTTTCTAAAAGTTTCTTATTAAAGTTCCTTATTTTTCCTTGTTGTGGAAACAGATATTCCTAGTATTTTTTTAAGACGGACTACATTATATACTGCACTTATCCCGAAAAGATATTTAAAATAAAAACTATAACAAAGTTACAAACCTAGCGGAACCATTACGTTACAGGTATTACTATTCTATTATTATTATGCCGATATTCCACTTGTATCAAAAAGTTTGCCTAGTCAATTTAATTTATATGGATCTGTGAATTGTAAAGGAAAAATAACTTTAAAATACGTTAATTCTTAATCGTCATATTAATATAAACTAAGTAACGTTTAGGAAACGCTATTTTTAGGGTTTTTTAACGTTATAACCATAAAAAACTTTAACAAATATATTTTTGCTAACTAAGAAGATCAAAGTACCTAGTAGAATAAATAACCTCGTAAAACTAAACAGGGAAATCATAAATGAGACAACAGGAAAAGTAGGAAGAATATTTAACTCTTTAAAGACACTGTGGAAATAGGTAAATATCGAAAGAAACCAAAGTGGACATGATCATAACATGTTTAGTTAAAACGAAACATGGAGACGATAATTCAGTGAAAAGTACAGGGAAATACAATAGTGTTAACAAAAATAGTAAATTTAAAATATAAACGTGACGTAAAGGTACATGGACTTGGAGCAAGGAGGGAATACTGGTAATGGGGAATAAAAATTATTTAAAGTACTTAAAGACCAAATATGTTTACGTTAAAGAATTTTCTTATTTTATTGCCAAATTTTTAGGAACTTGTACTCACCTCCACCATTTTGTTGACACAAATAAGGAAACCTCCAGATGTTTCCCAATCCAACGGAATATCCAATAATGGATAGGAAGAACTGCAATTTTCCTGACCATTCGGCTCGGTTAGGGTCTCCATCGTTGGCCACGCTGCCCCTGGAGATTATAGAGCCTCTAGGACCTTGAAGTACAATAGTGACTCCTTGTTTGCCTCTCGGTTCGGGTCCGTTAATGTTGTTCAAAGGCGCCAGTTCGTGTCCGTTTTTTGGCATTTCCTGTGCTCTAGCTGACATGTTTTAACACAATAGAAAAGTCTGAAGAGCACGCAACGAGTTTTTTTCGGCGCATAGATTTTAAAACTCTTAATTGCCTCCGTAAAGTGACGGAAACGGTTTTACACACAGTCGTCAAATACGATAAGTACTGGTGAAATATCTGAAAAAAATAAAGTGGTAATACCAAAATACGTAGATAATAATAATCTTTGGAGAAGAATAGAAATAGATCAAATCTTCTTTTGTTGCTGTTCAATTAATAATTTTGGAAACGTATATCACATTATTTAAGGCAGAAATGTTCGCAATATCGACAAGTGTTGAGGGGAATCTCAAAAGAGATTACATCACCGAACACACATTATTTGCTCTAGCATGTACAGTGACATCTTCACAACGATTCTGGAGTGCATTCTATTTACGCGTTTGGCTTCTTTTTTAAGTAATAAAAACCTTTAGAAAAACTTGAGGAATTACTTTCATTTAAATTTGTCTTCTTAAAGTTGACCACAAACGCTTTCTGAATTTTCAGAACTTTGAATAAAATGAGATAAGGAAAACGTAAACGAACTTCTCAAATGGATGGTATGCCACTGCTTATCAGTACCATATACCGTTTTACAACGTGCAAGCTTAAGAATTTTGGACTAAAAACAAATAGCAGAATAAGCAGAAAGTATGAATGCTAGGAAGATTTCAGGTTGTTGCTTTTCTTCTAACATGATCAGCTACAGTGTATAGGTCAAGACAAATACACAGGGTAACAAGTGAATTGAAATATACAGTGTGTACATAAAGTATGGAATAAATTTATTTTAAGCTAAACAAACAATTTTAAGAAAAAATCCTGAGCCAAGTCGGTTTCTTATTTTAATTTAATGTATTTTTACATAACAATGAAATATACAGGGTAAACCATTTGTGAGTAACGGTGTCATCGACACTTTTTTTAAATGACACACCCTCTATATTTTATTTTTTTTAGATTGCATATTTCAATAC
This sequence comes from Hermaeophaga mercurialis, assembly GCA_951812935.1. Lineage (NCBI taxonomy): Eukaryota > Metazoa > Arthropoda > Insecta > Coleoptera > Chrysomelidae > Hermaeophaga > Hermaeophaga mercurialis. Next base: position 22,179,102 of record OX638363.1, read on the forward strand.
GATTCTAAAAATATATCATACTTATGTTCGGTAATTAATAGTTTTGAAGATACGACATTGAATTAATTGTTTCAACCTTTACTTTGTGGAAATAATCTATAATAAAAATGAAAAGACAAATTGTACTTATCTGAATTTCCTCCGTATTGCAAAGCTTTTTAAATGATTTATCTGACCAAGGTTTCACTAATGAGAGTTGGTCAGATAAATAATTTAAAAATCTTTATAATACGGTGGAAATTCAGATAAGTACAATTTATCTTTTGATATTTATTTGAAATATGTATAGTTTTAACATACATAAAAGACAAAATAATTGTTGATCTCCAGAATTTGCCAGAAGAGAGAAATTATATTTTGAAATTTATATTTTAGGCTAGAAAATACAGATAGAATCGTTGCAAAAATTTATAGTTTTAGCTTGATTCTTCTAAAACTTGTGTTGAAAATAAATTGGCATAAAATTTGTTGTGAATTATAGTATAATTTCTTGTGTATTACCAAAGACAATACAACAGTGTAGATAAAAAAATTTGTTTTGAACATAAAACCTATATATATATCTTTGCAAAATTACGGATTAAAATCCAGCAATTTTTATAAAACACCATTAATTCTAGATTGTTTAAGAGCTATTTAATAAATTAGTGCTCTTCTCAATACCAGAAGCTCAGAATAAAGGAAATTACGCATCAATTCCAATTTCTAAATGAAGCAATCAAGAATCTGCTCTCTGTAAATTTTTTATACACCCACCTTTATTTCAATTGATTTTTAGTTTCCAATTTAAACATCCAATATCTAGAAATAGTTCACTAGACCACTGGCATCACTTCACTATTAAAACATCCAAAGTTGCTAAATCAGGACCACTAGTACTCCATTTCAGGACTCTGCATATAAATTTTCCACTAGACTCACTCAAATTCAAAGTGACCACCACCTTCGGAGAAATCAATATTGAGCATGTGCTTGCAAGGGAAACTAACCCTTAAGCGCTGGAACGTCAATGACAACGATATTAGTCCTCGGGGTTTTAGCAAATTTTAGTGCTGACAACTAACTCATAGAAAGAAAAATTTAGATGGCAATAATATAACAGTATATTCGGACTCTCTCTAAAACGCCTACATTATTCTTCCAGCAGAGATGTCGTGCCTGTTTGGAAATGGGAGGAGGGCATTTTGAACATCTTATCTAATTTTCTTTTTTTTGATGTTGTTTATAAGTTTTCATCTTTTGTTTGTAAATAATAAATATAATGTGACTTATTTTGGTCCATACTATACCCTTTTCAAATATTTTTTAAACACCCTGTATATAATAGAATATTTTCATATTCTAGTTTCTCGTCTATTTTTACAGGATGAATATGTTCAAATAATATCTATATAATAATAAAACTTTTAATGATAATCTAAAAGTGCATAACATTGGTAACGCTTATTATCATATAAAATATATTAATATCTATAGCAATATAATAAGGAGACTATTTAATTTGACAAACCTGATACGTAATATTATCTAATCTCACTTATCAAAACACATTTGCACCCGAAGGAAAATAGAAACATAGACTCCTGTAGTAAGTACAAGCAATAAATTTGAATTCCCAACTATAAAGCAAGCAAATCCAAATAATAACAACTCCAATCCTACTAACCCTCCAAAACCTCCAACGATATTTATTTATGGACTAATAAATTTCCGAAAAATGATACAAAATCTCACAAATATTACAGAGCAAAAAAAGTACAACTGAAAAGCTCTACCAAATGACACAATAAAAATCAATGCATAGAGTCGTAATTGGAAACCTGCACGACTCGATACCAGTCAACGATATAATAGAAGAATTAAAAACAAAAGGTCATATCGTTCGTAATATAATGAACGTCCAATATACAGCGATCGTGTAAAGGTTGGAACACATTCGTTTAAAGTTGTATTTAGCCAATGAGAAAAAAAGGTCGGATACGTCGATTTTCTTTTTGAGATGCACATTTTTTGATATATACATCTTGCTTAAAACATCACTGTTCGAGTTTTGACGTCAACGTCATTTTTTTAATGGCAATGGTCTATTACGTTAGTACCATTAAAAAAAACGCATCTTTTTGCGTATGAACGTCAGATATTATGTTATGTTACATAACAATTTTATTTCCAGAAATAAACGTTTATATTCAAATAAACATAACCTTAAAAAATTTAAAAATTAATATATAATATATCAAAATACAAATAAGAGACTACAGGACACTGCTAATATTATCGATTATCGTAAATCAGACTCATGTTCCTCCTTTCCAATCAAGAAACTATACCTAGGGTAACTTTTCATATTCAGATGCCGTTAAATACTTCAGATTCGAATGCCAAGAATACTAGATGCATTACAACTAGTGGAACAAACTTACTAAAGGCAATTTTTGTTGCTTAACTACCGGAGACCTCCCTTATTCGCCATTCGACCCTCGACCCCAACAAACTGCCTCATTTCTTAGGCTTCTTCGTAGCCAGAGACATTGCACCGAACTATTTTAAAATAGAAACCAACTGAGACTTATCTATGGACCATGTTCCATTGATATTCATATTAAGTGATCATGTTATAGTAAAACCTGATCATCCCAGATTGTTAACTCCCAAAAGCAGTTGAGAGATTTTTAGCTTTACCTATAAGAAAACTAGCAAACCAATATAATAATATAATAGAAAGAAAATAAATTTATATATAAGTTCATCACCATGATTCAAGAATTAGCATGGAGAAGCTCATCTATATGAAATCTAAACACACAAAGAAATATTAACACGCTATGGTACATCAAAGAACAAATAGCACAAAAAAGACATGCAAGATAAGTCACACAGAACATTTCATCCAGCTGACAATAATTCTTACAATAGACTAACATGACACCTCAAAGCATATATAACAAACTTAAACAAAGAGGACCATTCAAAATAAAAAGTGACTAAAAAGTTTAAGAGACTACCTAAGCATATATCATCACTTAGACAATAACATTTGCAGAGCATTTGGCAAATATTTTCAGGGTTTTTAGAAAAATCAATAATGATAATGAACAAAATATTCTCAACTCGAACAAATCAGCACATATAGCATTTATAACTAGGCGAATGGATGTATTTTAATGAATAATAAGACCCTTCCTATGGGGTCGAGTATCTAGATTTAATACTGAACTCAAAACTAACATAGAAATCCCATATAAAGTCAAAAAGAATCCAGATTGACAAAAACATTTATCAGATATAGTGGCTTCTTGGCAAAACATCCAAACTTAAATTAGAAAACAAAGTCCTCCTCTACAAATGTATGATCCAACAAATATGGGCCCACGGCATCTAGTAAAGAGGTTGCTCCAAGTTATCATTCTAAAAAATAATCTAAAGAATCTAGTCAAAAATACTACATAACATCTTAAACATCCCATAGTGTGTGAGCAACAAAACCTTAAACTTAAACATACCCACAGTAGAAGAGGAAATTCACTCACTGAGCAAAAGCTATTATCGAAAATAACTGGGTTATCAAAATGAAGTAGTTAACCAATTAAACGAACCATTAGCAATACCCAGAAGATCATCCGATCTAATAAAATCATAGATAGCAAATTAAGAACTGGGAGCGTTGTGAGTGGATAACTCCTCACACGAAATATTTGTATTTGTCACTTTTACTTATTTCTCATCTACACAGATTGTAAATTAGCATTAACTAATAAAAAATTATTGAAAACAAGACGAAATTATTACCACGTATCGCATCTACTAAAGAAGAGATGTAATTGCGAAAATTGAGATATACGCATGGGAGGTTTGGAGAGAAGACTGAAATCGGGAACAGTTGGGGTATGCCAGTTTAGGGAGGAGACAACGTTTACACGAAAATTATGAACGGATCGCAGAGATTACAGAGACGGCCGGCTAAGAGGAAGGTCAGTATCGGTAATTGGTTTGTAGTATTAATCAACTCTATAACGGGTCTTTTATTATTTTTCATAAAATAACGGCTGTTTTAATAAAGAAGATGTCAAATTAATTTTTTATAATTCACATGTCTAAAAATATAATTTAAATATTTTCTCTTGAGCTCCATTTTTAAATACAGTTGATAATTACATTTGACCATGCGGATAAATTTAATTTAACTGGATGAATGCGGTTGTTAGCTGCAGCCTAATTACCATATTAATATTAATAACATATATCTTAAATAATTATAGCAAATTTTTAACGGAGGGTTTTTGAAAATATTGTTCAAAGTAAACGCAAAAAAGTTGATAATATTTAATTTCTGCTGAAAGGTATAAAATTAAGTATTATAATCCATAAAATTAAGTAATATAATCCACTAAATTATTATACTCATAGCAATTATTAGATGCTTATAAGTCATATGTAGATAAAACGGTTATCTATAAGAAAATGTATATTAATATAGACTTTTCTAGTATTTAAGAACTTATTAGCTATTAATAATTGCTTGGTTAAATAATTATTCATTTATTTAATTAAAAACATATACTTTGGCCAAATCAAAATATTTTGTTATTATTATTCAGATGTAATATTTCTAAAAGAAACTTCATATTTTATAATCAATGGTATGGACATTTTTGAGCGACAATGTACCACTGTCTAAACGTTCTTTTTTTCTTATTCTGTTTTTTGTTCCATGGTATCTCTCGTTCTTTTTTCCATCTGCTAGAGGTATATTATTTCTCCTTTTTCCAGCCTTTCTTTTCGTAAAAAAGTTGTACCAATTACTAGGAAAATGTTATAGTAAGCTATCAATTTGAATTTTGGAGATTTTATACAGATATAGATTAAAAGTTTCAGTGTACAGTCTTTATTGGTACTATTTTGTAAATTCAACGATTTTACGCTCAGGGACAAAGTAAGCAGATAGAATAATGTAGTATATATTTATAAGAATGAACATATATAAAAACTTTTATGGATCAAGTTGTTTTTTAATGGCATTGTGGTGAAAAACTTTCAATTATTTTAATAATTCATGCAAAATTGTTTTTATTGTATGAAAAGGAACAATAAATAAATCGTAATGTATATTTTGCCTCTTGTTTTATTCAAAACAACCTCTTTTTATGATAAACATCTTGTGACGTATTAGTGTGGCAAAGTTGGATTAGTCCGCTATTATTGTAGTTACGAAAAAAAGTTTTTACAGAAAGTATAGGCAGTCTTATTCACATTTTAAAATTAGTCCCATTTAAAAAAAACAAAATTTTGGTCGGGGACTATGTTGCTGAACACACTGTATATTTGGGACCAATTTGAAAATGTGAATCTCAAGATTGTCTACATTTTTTATAAATACTTTTTTTCGTAACTTCAATAATAGCGAACTAATCGAGCTTTGCTCCACTAATGCCTCACCCTGTGTATCAACTGAGGTTTTAATTATCTTGAACAAATTATGTTCTTATGTACCTTATAATTTGAAATCTGTGTGAAATTTCTATTTAGGGTACCTCCTTACCTTGAAAATCGCGGAATTTGGCGTGTCTGGTATTGATCCAGGGGCGTTGCATGACGTCATTGTGACGCTGTATCCCATAGACGCTGCTCCCATTTCTCACAGAGCACGTTTTGCCGTATATAAAATATGCCACGGTTACACGTTTTACTGACAACGAAAAATAGTAAACGTACACTTATGTATTAATACTCATTTATATTAATTATTTGATTATAATACGTCCCTACAGGTCGATCCAAATTCGACACATTTGCATATCTTTGAATCCAAGACAGCTAAAGGAAATCTGATGTAGCAGCCTTAGGAAATTTTTTGAGAAATGGTAGTTTTTAGTCATAATACATCCATTAAGGAACTACTGGTGATTTTTAAAATTGGTCATAATTTAATACATCAAACAACTCCTTAGTTTGAATGAGGAACAAAAAACAATACTGGAACCAGGGCCACATTAACCTCTTGAAATATTATATTTGAACCCTTTTTTATCATGATGCGTCGAATAATTACAATTTGTAGAAGGCTATTTTTTAGAAATAAAAAATTATAAGGCCCTAATTTAGCTGGGACCCTAAGCAACTGTTAGTATTACTTATGTATGATTAAATTTACAGATGTTCCTTATCCTTCCTTAATACTAGGGTGGTGAATGTTAACAAAAATTTCTATATTATATTTCGATAAATACACAGGTATAGCCATTATTTAAAAGGAGAGAGGCGAAACCTTAAAGAGTTCAGGAATTCGAAATATATGAATATAACTAAATGACCGAGAGGGAGCACAATAATGTGTTCCCTCTCGACCGAACTAGAGGTACGTTACTATTGAATTAACTGGAACGATGTTCCCACCTCGACGTATTCCTACTTCAAGATATTAGTAATAAGTTCTCTCTCCTTCATAACGCGTTCTTTGTCACTCGCATGGATTCGTGTGTATTCTTATACAGGGTGGCCAAACGAAAACGAAACAGAGCCATAATCAGGAACTGCGTCAACGTTTTAAAAAAACGCAGAACCCCGTCGATTTTTTATCAAAGGGAGGCACTTTTTTCTGGTATTTTCAACTTCGCTGGTTTAAATGTTGATTTTCTCGCTTTGCATTGTTTTTGTAATTTTTTTATCACATTTGTAAAAGACAAATGGTTACGATACGGATACACAAAGAACATGAAATTAGTGGATTCGTATATCGAAGCGAAGGTTTGTTTAATTGTGTTTTTGAAAATTAAATACCATGGTTTATTCCATTGCGGAAAGGGTAGATATCATTTCGCATTATTTTATGAACAATAAGTGTGCAAATGTAACGGCTCAGTTATTTAATGGAAAATATCAAGATAAACAGGTCAGTAGGAAGTATGTTCTAGAGTTAGTGAAAAAAATTCAAGAAACTGGAAATGTAGCTAATAAAAAACGAGAAAATAGATCGCCTGTAGTTAATATAGCTATTGAAGTTGAAGTTTTGAGACTTGTTCATCTAGATCCTACGTTAAGTACAAGGCAATTAGCATCTGGTCTGGGATCAATCGAACTAGCATTAAAACCATTTTGAAGAAGAACAAATTCCATCCGTATAAAATAAATTTAGTGCAGGAACTTAATGAGGATGATTATGACCGCTGTTTGCAATTTTGAGAAATAATGAGTGAGCGAGTAGCGAACGATCCACAGTTTCTTTTTAATATCTGTTTCTCCGATGAATGCAGCTTTTTTATGAATGGTACCGTAAATCGTCATAATTGCCGTTACTGGTCTGATTCAAACTCAAGAATTTTCCAGGCGGTACATACATAGCAACCGCAAAATTAAATGTATGGGCTAGCATTTTCGGTGACCGGCTGGTGGGTCCATATTTTTTACCTGATAATTTGACTTGCGAAATGTATTTGCAATTACTGGAAGATGCTATTGACCCTACCTCGACCGATATTATTGAAAATGACCAATAGTATAGTGAAGATCATTTAATGTTTCAATAGGACGGTGCTCCTTCGCATTATGCTTTGATTGTTCGTCAGTATTTAAACCAACATTTTCCACGGCACTGGATTGGAAGAAGAAGTAGCATTGAATGGCCTCCACCGTCACCAGATTTGTCGCCCCTTGATTTGTTTTTGTGGGGATACCTCAAAAGTAAAATCTACAAAACACAAGCAGCCTCTTTAGAATATTTGCGTCAAAGAATTGTCGAGGAGTGCCATTGAATCACTCCGGAAATTATTCGGAATGTGAGGGAGCGTTTCGAACAAAATCTTTATTATTGTATTGACGCGGGTGGTCATCAATTTGAACATTTAATTTAATTAAGAAGTAAGTAAAGATCTAAACATAATTTAAACTTTAAAATGTAATTTATTAAAAAGTATTAGGCCGAATTTTAAAATTTAAAGACTGTTGTAAAGAGAATTGAAAGGGCTTTAAAATGATTACTTGGCCTTTAATGCCATTTAAATATTTTGGGGTGACTGTTACCCTCGCTTGGAGGTGTAAGCAGCGAAGTCGAAAATACCGGAAAAAAATCGACGGGTCTCTGCGTTTTTTAAAACGTTGACGCAGTTCCTGATAATGGCTCTGTTTGGTTTTCGTTTGGCCATCCTGTATATTTATGCTAAATCTGTATATAGCGTTTATTTGTTGAAAGATGTATACTGAGACGTACACTATAAAAACTAATAAAAACATAGGTAAACAAACGGATTGAATAAAAAAACTGGAATCGTAAAATATTTTATTTTAAGGTTAAGGAAAGATGTAACCTACGGTTTATGATTTTATTGCTCGAAAAACACTGAGGGATGGCCCCGGAAGTATTGACAGCAAATTTTGGCTTCCAATTTGGATGAAAGTATCCTGGAATAGATGACGCAATAACATGATTTTTGGTACCAATTCAAAAATTAAAAGTTTGTCATAAGGTTCCTTGATGAAAATAAGTAGAAACATTTCAAATCATAACGCACCAAACTATTTTGGAAGTAGAATACATGCAAGTCCTTGCACATCTCATGCGAAATCACACAGTTAACGCGTGATAAAAATATGCAGCGACGTAGCATTCAGAACATTTTATTGAATTACATTTTATTTCACTTCTAAAAGTTACCTTTTTTTCTGTGAGACACTGTGTAAATAATCATGATAGTGTATTATCAGAAATATTGGCAGATTAATTTCTAAAGGGGAACAATACTGTGAGAGATTAATAAAATTTAAAAAATGAAAAACGAATAAAGACAAAGAAAATCGCTCCGGGATTAACGATATCGAGTAATTCAATAAAAGATAGATATTTTTATACAGAAAATGTTCTTGAATATTTCATCATGTTTTTACAGAAAGGACTCTTTTATACTTGTACACGCGATAAATCGAGAAATTATAGTTCGATGCAGTAGCAAAATCTGTGCTTAGTCATTTTCTTTAATTTTGAAAATTACTATTTTTGAGGTTACTTTAACTAAAAACATTATCATTGAAATTGTTCTTCAAAATGCCGCCATTTTATCAAAAATCACTTTAAAAAAATAGCTGTGCATAACGATAGCCACGTTTCTATATTTGTTTTCTATTTCAAGCGATTTTTTATAATATAATATGCTTAATGGACCATGGGGAGACGATTTTTCCAGGAGCCATCATATTATACTTGATAACTATATAACAGACTTCAATACACACTTAATACCATGTCCTTTCTTTGTTCCAAAAATAATTGATTAGTATACAATAATTAAAAAATTGGCATTTTCACGCCATTCACAGTGTAGTTCTCCCTTTATTGAAACGGTATTTTTTTAGTTTTATTTAATTGCACGAGAAATAGAATTTTTCTTAATAAAACTGGTCCTAGATCATAATTTCATTAGAGTATTAGAGTAATAGGTGATTAGAAATCTTTTTGGAAAAGTTAGTCTACCATTGGTGCCCTGTTATACTATCTATTCGGGTTTAATGGTGGACACTCCTGGTGTAATGTACTTAGTAATTTTCCGTATTATAATTGCATCAATTACTTCTATGTAACTATGTCGCTATGAAAAGTATAATTGATTGTTTTGGGCCCGATATTGACACAAAATTGTTTTAATTATTTGAATATAAAAAGAATTAATACAATATTTAAACTTTTCAGTGAAAACCATTGTTACATATTATGTTTATTTTTATAATCAGATAAATAGTTTGAAAATAATAGTTCTGAAATAACTTATTCATATTAATAGATTAGTCATCAAAATGCGTACATATTGATATGACCTGAGCGAAAACTTAAATTAGAATTTAACAGCATACCGGGGTAGACATTCAAGACTACGATTGGTGAACTGTACAGTTTTTCGTTGGTTTTGCTGCATTTTCAGTAATTTCTCAGAGTATAGGAGCATATGTTTTTTTAATGTTAAATTTTGAACAAACATATTTAACAAGCATAATTTTCAATAAAATCGCATACCGTCTAAACACAAGGTGCTTTGTAATTAATATCAGTTGCACAAATTTGGCTGGTGCAAGATAAAGATAATTCAAGATAAAGCTTTTCAACAAACTATATATTTAATCATTCTATCGATTCATTAATAGTAGTATATAATCTATTAGAAAGAGATTAATAAGTCATTAATATTTGTTCTAAAGAATTCGAAATAATTATATATATACATATATATAAAGAAAAATGAAATTTGTACTAGTAGCATTATTTTTGATATATTCTTTTAAATTAGGTAAGATGAATTATTTTTTTAAATTATTTTCTAATTGTTTATTATTACTGTAACATAAGTTCTCAAAAATCTAGAAATATTTGTTGAAAAAAGCTGCCAGAAATTTTTTTAACATTTTTGTTCTCGGTCAGTTTTGTAAAAAAATCCCCGAAATTTATATAACAGCTTTCAAAAGCTTTGACTTATATTATCCGGTGATTTTTAGTCTAAAAATAGAAACGTATTATAGTTCCAGTTTCTTGGTAATTGTTTTAATATTAGGACGTCTTGTATTTAACTCTTATTTTTGTAGATTTTATTTCAAAATTAATGGAAATAAATGACACATTTAAAATTGATTTTACGATTCATGTACAGTAAAACAAAATTGAATAAGTTAGATTTAATAGTTCTTTAATATTTTCAAATGTTTTAATAAAGTAATGATTATATAATATTCGATTTAATATCCATTAATACAAACGCATATAGGTACAATAAAACAAATATATATATATAAAATGATTACTTTTTTGCAGGATCCTCTTCAGTTGTCAACACTAGTAAAAATACAACGACTGATTCTCCAGTCACTTTGCCTCCCAATCCTAGTAATACCACCACTAGTAATCCTAATAATACAACGACTAATTCTCCAGTAACTACGCCTCCTGCTCCTAGTAACACCACCACTAGTAATCCTAATAATACAACGACTATTTCTCCCGTCACTTTGCCTCCCAATCCTAGTAATACCACCACTAGTAATCCTAATAATACAACGACTATTTCTCCCGTCACTTTGCCTCCCAATCCTAGTAATACCACCACTAGTAATCCTAATAATACAACGACTAATTCTCCAGTAACTACGCCTCCTGCTCCTAGTAACACCACCACTAGTAATCCTAATAATACAACGACTATTTCTCCCGTCACTTTGCCTCCCAATCCTAGTAATACCACCACTAGTAATCCTAATAATACAACGACTATTTCTCCCGTCACTTTGCCTCCCAATCCTAGTAATACCACCACTAGTAATCCTAATAATACAACGACTAATTCTCCAGTAACTACGCCTCCTGCTCCTAGTAACACCACCACTAGTAATCCTAATAATACAACGACTATTTCTCCAGTAACTACGCCTCCTGCTCCTAGTAACACCACCACTAGTAATCCTAATAATACAACGACTGATTCCCCAGTCACTACGCCTTCCACTCCTTTACCAAACGGTGCTTCGTCATGGATTCTTTCTTCAGTAATAGCTCCCCTAGGAACCCTTATTTGGTTACTGTTTTAGAGCCGATCTAACATATAAGGATTGGTTCATTTCATGTGATTGGGTAACTTAATCTAATTCTAGTGAATCTTCCTTTCCTTTGGTATTCAAAACGTAAACCGAAATATAATTTACTTAGTTCATTTACAATTTGTTCAAGAATGTATTTTTCAATTCTTAGTACATTTTATTTGCTATTACGTTATTTCCTATCTTAAAATCTTTTTCAAAACTCTCTTTTTCCAAACCTCTAACATTTTGACTTAATCAAATGTCACAATAGCGAAAAAAAAAAATAGGAGAAAATAGAAGACAGGTGTAAAATATAGTAAAACTACCATTGGGAGAAATTGGAAAGAAAACAACATGGATAAGGAAGAATATCTTGTATTGCCCTGCAGTCTCATTTAAATGGTCTATTTTTAATAATATTAATTAAATGTACTGTTACAAAAATATTCTAATCAATAAACACTTTTAACTATTATTTATGCAAATTTACTTTGCTTTAATAATTTACGACGAATGATTTTTTACTCTGAACTCATTTTAGTTTTTTGTAATTCTCTGTATAAATTCGTATTTTTTTACTAGCAAATATAATTAAGATAAATTATTATTTGTTCATAAATAAGATTTACTATGTTTAAAATCAACAGAAATGTGAGTGCCAGATTTTTAAAGCGTCAATCTAATTCTTAATTCTAGTTGCGAGATAAACATATTTTGGTAAGTACTGTTAATTTTTAAAAAGTAGAGAAAAGCAATGATTTTATTAAAAATTTACAACCCGATCTTGCGAACTAATTGTTCTAGAATAAATATATTTACTAAATTGTTTTTCGATTGACTCTTTTATTGAAAATTATAGTGCAGTGTCTTAGGGAGTTATTGGGTTAATTGACAATCTACCGTATTGTGTACTTAGAGAGTCAAAATATTTTTTGGTAATACTGACTTTAAATTCAAAATATTTCATTCAAAATATATTTCTATGGACAGTATAATTAAGTATAATTATTAATTCATTTTTTATTTTTAAATTTAGTTACATTTTTTTATTAGGGGATAAAATACTGTTTAGGGATCATTCCTAGTTGCAATCGCAGTGTCGTCAGCAAATTATATCAGGTTGTTTGTTAAATTGTGTTAACAAATAACGATCAATGCCATATCATTCCAGAAAATTTTAGATATTATTTGTATGAGATTCCCCAAGTTCATAACATGAGTTTGCGTGTTTATCTATATTTTATTTGCGGTCTCAAAGATTTTAGGGGGACAATTTCTAGGTCGATAGAATTTTGGTTGTTTTACCTAGTTCACTTAGTTATGGAAAACATTTTAATGACGAAAACTAATCTTGTATTTAAAAAAATGCTCACGTATTCATTTTTATAATGTGTGTACATGGTTTTATTAGAGGCTTAATTAAGAATAAATGAAGCAGATTTTATGGGCTGCAATTACGAAGATATAAAATTTAAATATTTAAGAGTACTAATTCTAAATATACTAGGACACATACGAAAAATTATTACTACAAAATAACAGTCATTACATAACAATATTACGAAAAAAAATGAATATTCTTTATATAATATTTCGTTTTTTATACTACTCATACGGTATTAATTCATTCTTCAACACTTAAGAATATAATTAAGGCTTACGTTATTTTCTTCAGTTTGATATTTTTTGTTTTGTAAATCTATGAACTATATACTTCTGAGCAAATCTGAGTATATGCAGTTGTAGTCATCTACATCTGCGAAGAGTATTGTACAGAGAATAATATGATGAAAATATATCAGAATCAAATTAAATTAACTCAAGCTCAGGTTAAAATGGTGGCTACCTAGGTAGCCAACAAATTTTAAAGTGCATTTTTTACATATTTGGTGAGTTTACAGAGTGCTAGTAGCTTGCCTTGTCATTAGATAGTTACTGTTAAGCTAATTCGTTTGTTCAATTCATACAGTACAGTTACCACGAGTTACTTCAGTTTGATGTAGTGGTAGAGCTGGTGTTCGAAAGGTCCCTGGTTGAAATCCCGGCAAAGGCAAAGTCAGAAATTGATTTCCTAATTTGACTAAGTCGGTTTTCGTCCCTAAAGGTGATTCCCATTCGAGTTGTCTTCAAATTAATAATACTGTTCCTAAAGTGGCGCCGGGAAGCAGTTACAAAGTCTACACAGAATACGAATGATAATAACCCTAAAGGTTCATGCCACAAAACAAAAACAAACAAACGAATTTAATCTTCTCAATGATATATTTAATATTATAAATTTTCACTTTATATTTGCTATATACAGGGAGACCCCGAAAAGAAAATCAGCCATTAAAAAGACTTTTTTATTTTTATTTGTTTGTTTTAATTAACATCGGTCTAGTTTTGCGACCAGATATTTTAGTAGTTATATTTTTAAGTATTATGTTAAAACAACCGGTAACGCCGCGCAGCGGTTTGTAGGTAGATACAACGGCAAGCACTTATAATACCATAAAGTGCTGAGCGCCGGGTTGCTAAATGTAAATTTGACTTTTATTTTATCCCTCAATTTTTGAGAAATTCTACACATATCTTTAAGAAACGCACTATTTTCGGGGATACCCTGTATTTAGCATAATTATTATGAAATACACAAATATTTGTTTTCTTACTTATGACTATTTGATTTTAGGTCACTAAAATGAGTTCAAGATATTCACATATATACTGAATGGTAAGTAAATTTTTAATAAATAATAAATCCATAATTTATATATACAGAGCGTATCTGAAAATAGTGTGTTACTCTATAGATGAAGTATAATAAGGTGTACACAGTAAAAAATTATTAAAACATTTTTTTATAAGTCAACCGTTTTCAAAAAAAAACTTTTCATAAGGTTTCGATATACAGCGTGTCCACGCTTTAAAGGTTTCCTGAATATACTTCAATCAACCACTGAATTTGTTATTTTTATTTTTGTTAAACAATAATTATTTTTGTTTAAAATTCATTCATTTTAAACAATTTAAAAAATAGAGACTTTTTGTTGCACCCTGTATATTCTTCTCCCATTCCAAGAGAACAACACGCTCTAACTCTTGCAGGCTCATTGGGGCAGGTACATGACGATCTTTTTAGAACATCCCAAAGGTGCTCTATTGGATTTAAGTATGGGCTGCGCGGTGGCCACTCCAAGATTTGGATGTTGATTTCATTTAAGTAATCCAAAACAGTCCTTGCAATGTGAGGCCTTGCATAAAAATAAAGGTATCTTCTATAAATGGCGCAAACGGCATCACGTGATCTTCAATAATGTTTTCCAGATAGAATTCTGCATTCATAGACCGCGGACGAATAGGAACCAGCTCTGTACGTACCTCAAAACATATTTCACCCCAGAACATTTTTGAACCACTACCAAATGGCTCTTTTGAAGAGATAGTACAATCATAAAATCTTTCTCCAGGTCTGCGCCATACTCAATCACGACCATCTGGAGATTTTAAGCTCACTCGAGTTTCATCTGTGACCGAAACTGTCTTCCAGTCATCGACAGTCCACTGTGCATGAACTCTAGCGAATTTTAATCTGCGTGATCTGTGATCTGCAGTAAGTAGCGGTGCAGTAGCAGGCCTTCTACATGCCAATCCGAATTCTTTTAATCTTTTCCTGACGGTTAAGGCAGAAATCCTGATATTTCTAACAGATTCGAGTTGATTACTTAGCTCTCTACTAATAAACTTTCTGTTTTGTAATACCTGTTGTCGGAGAAAGCGCTGATTTGACTTGTAGTCCTTTTCCTGCCCTGGTCACGTTTTCTATTTTGTGTTCCGGTTTCCCTAAATCTTCTAACCATTCGACTAATTGTTGAATAATTAACACCTAGTAAATTGGCCACATAACGCATACTTCTTCCCTCTTCTAGCAAAGTTGAAGCTGTTACGCATTCGTTATTGCTTGAATGTCGTGCTCGATTCATTTTTTGTAACGAACTTGTTAAATATTGACCTAGCGAACTAATCCACACAAAATAATCACCAACGCTTAAACAGCAACTTTAAATAATACAATTCAAATTGAAAAAAATGACGTGAACTAAGTACTTAACTTTTTTGACTTAATTAAATGACATACAGTTATAAAAACAATACAAAACTAATAAAAACAACTACTTGACATAAGCCAACTAAGATAATAGTAAACGCTAATATTTGGGCGATATCTTTTTAAATAATATAAATAAGTCAGAAAATATAAGTGGTGTGTTAATTTTGAAAAGGAGTGTATATAGACCTACAAACACATTACCCATAAACACCTCTTCTACTTGTTTTTTCTGATATATGAGTATACGTGAAACAAAGAGAGGAATAATACGATCTCAACCTAAACTTCTTTGAGAACATTGCTTTTGTATTATACACATCGACTAGAACATTGCACAGGCTCGGTTCTAATAGAAAGTATATTCAATTTTTTGTCGCACATACCAATGGATGGGGAAACGTATAGTATAAAATAATATATTTTTCAGTGGGTTAAATTTATGGAGAAGTGAAAATTATTCAAAGAGAAAGTTTCCAAGACTGGATCAATAATAACATCAATGGTAATAAAAATTTAAAATTTACAACGAATGTATGCTGGTTTTTTTCAGTTTAATTTCAATTAACAATGAAAACATGGTTTATTAAAAATGCATGAATTAATTTTTGCTAAAAAATCACGAACGCTTAGGACGAGTGATTTTGTCTAAAAGTTGTTTCATACATTTTCATGAAAACAAAGTTTCATTGGTAATTGAAATATTACCAAAAAGTCAACCTCTTATGTATTTTCTTCCAAAAAAAAAAACAGTACGTTTTTAAATTTGCGAATATATTGATATTTTTTAGGCAAATTTTGAATAATTGAGTACAGGGCATTAAAAAATATTTTTTTGATTTGATTTGATTTTTTATTATTCTCAGTGCAATTACTTTTATTCACCCACTCCATATTTACTTAAGTTTGCCTGAAATTGTTTACAAGTTCCGCAAACGGTTCTATACAGGTAGTAACTCAACTTCTACCGAAAATGTGTGCTAGGCCGCAGTGAACATTAGACGAGAAACAGATGAATAGAGCCCGGTAAAAATAAACCCACCAAACGAGAGAGAAATTATAACAGTATGAATGAAAAACTGAAAGCATAACCTGTAAAGATGTATGAACACTGATTCCATATTATAGATTTGTATATTTCTATTGTATAGGCGCAATCTTTTGTTTAATTTTTCCTAGTATTTGAAATGAAAAAAAAGTCGCATAAAAACTTTAAATTTAAAAAATCTGCATGAAAAGGGGACGTACTTCTTTTTTGGTTTGATAGTTGTTTGTCATTTTCTCCGACATTTAAAAGTATTCTAAAAAAGAAGATACGGACCCCTCATTGGTTTACAAATCTATTTGTCATTATTGTCTCACAGTCAACGATCCGTCAGTAAAAATACGATGATTTGTAAATCTAAATTTAAGTTATGAAGTAGTGAAAAGTGAAAATTTGTGTGAAGTGAGAACCGAAACGAATACAAACCTTGCTAGCTGGAAATTCGTATTATTAAATTTTTAATAGTCGTACTTTCATATGTTTTTCATTTCAATTAAAGTTATTTAGAAGCAATTTATATTACCACAGTTTCTTTTTAGATGGAATTGAGTGTTTTCACGAAAATAAGCACAAAAGATCAATGTGCAGATAGTGTTAAAGTAATCTAACCCACCAAATCAGTTTCATAGATAAAAAAAAATATGCTTCGGATGAAATGTAAATCTAAACAAATTCTCTGAGTTAGAAAATTATACAGAAATTCTAAATAATATCTACATAATATGTTGTTTATATTCTACAAACAATCTATTAAGAGAACTATTTAAAAAATACTAAATTATACGAACATCTAATTTTAGTATTATTGTATGCCTGTGGTTTCTGAAAAATGTATTTGACTGGAATAACATAAATTGTTAGATTCATAGAATCATATTTTTTCTCAATTTGAGTAATTATACACTTATATTTTGCAATTAAACAATTTCCTCAATGGCGATCCTTCACAAAATGTAAAAGGTGCATAACTGATTCTATTTCACAAATTCCTACCTACAAAAGCTTCAAAATCTTTCAAAATTCCTAAGGAGATATTGTAGTGTCCAATTTCTATCAATGCGCTCCCAAGTATCTCTTGTGATCCCATTGGAATTGTAACTAATATATTTCGCTTTTGGAAACCACTGAAAATTCCAATTATTGCTCTGTCCAATTTCAGCATTTCATATCGCAATTACATAACCTTCGCTTGTAGTGGCCTCTATTCCTGTATTTTCCGAAGAAGTGACTTCTACTTCAAAATGGTACTTATTATTGTTTTTATTTTTTAAGGCATCTGTCAGATTATGGGGTGTTCGAGGTGCTCTACAGTTTCTCCACAGGACCTCAAAATCTGCAGAGAATGGTCGAAATGAAGAAAATGTTTTAGTTAATCTATTTAATCATCAAAAACATGCAGAGCGAGAAGACTCAACCGATGAATTAATTGATTGTGGTCCATCTCCTCCAACCGATGAAGTTCCTTTCGTATTCGACAATAACGACGAAGAGCTAAGCTACGAAAATGAAGTTAAAATATGTTATCAGACCATTGAACAGAATATTTTGGAACATATGGAAAACGTATTTGGGAGAATAAGTTTACTGAAGGATATTCAAGCAAGAATAATAAACCAGAAGAACATTAATGGTGCTTTCTGTGGAGCTAGACGTATAGAAATCAATATAGCATTTCTCTGGGTTTCATTAATAAAAAGATGGGATCTTTTGGATAGTTTAATTCAACTAGGAGCAGATTTAAATTATTTTGAACCAGCTCAAGGCTTAGGAGCCATACATCTTGCAGCTTTTAGTAACTGCATATCAAGCATGCAGTATTTGATCTCTATAGGGTGTGACATTAACGCCCTGTACAAATTTTATATACCTTTACATTGTGCTGCTTTTGGAGATAGTGTAGAAGCTACATTATTTCTAATCAAACATGGCGCAAGAATTAACGAGCTTACCAATTGTATTTACGAAGATAAAGAAAGCGTTTTACATTGTGCTGTTAGAGCTAACGCAATAAATTGTATTAAAGTTTTGGTT
Organism: Hermaeophaga mercurialis; assembly: GCA_951812935.1. Classification (NCBI taxonomy): domain Eukaryota; kingdom Metazoa; phylum Arthropoda; class Insecta; order Coleoptera; family Chrysomelidae; genus Hermaeophaga; species Hermaeophaga mercurialis. Next base: position 22,197,815 of record OX638363.1, read on the forward strand.
CGGCATGGCGCTGATGCAGATTGTTGTGATTTTTCAGCCGTCCATTTGGCGGCCGACTTGGGAAATTGCGAATGTTTAAGGTAAGAATATTGTTAAGTATTTTGAGTTATGGAAAATTCTTTCTTTAATTTTTTCTCGTTTACAACGGTTAGGTCTAATATCAGTGGGTGTTACAACAGTGCTTCCACTACGAGCTGTCGGGTTTATTGGCAATCTTAAAATAAATTCACATTACAGTTTTCTCCTGTTTGCCGCCTCTAGAAATAAATACTAGGCTTCAAAAGAAAATGGAAAGTCACTAGTTTGCTTTTGGGAGCCGTCTGGGAATGGGCAGTATGGTATATTAGGGCTGGTTGATCTATTTTTCCCATATTATTCTATCCTTGTGTTTGTTATTTGGAAGACGATAGTTGGAAAACAGTTATTATGTTTTATTACATCTATCTTGACAATAAATAGCTTTCAATAAAGTTTCATATTATTATTTATTATCTTAATACCGTGTATGTATGCCATGTATAAGGGTTGGTGCCAAAGATTTTCGTGGTCACTTTTTTCCCCAAATATTCATTGTCTTCTGAGATCCAAAGTATCACACCAAATGGACATGTTTGCGATCTCTCTATTACAGAGCCGCCAGATGAGATTTCTATTGTATTGTCTAATGGTGTTTAGCCCACCTTTTATTAAAGTATGAGAAAAGGAATTAGATCTCCATTGCTACTATCGACATTTTGAATATTGTGACATTGATGTCGAAGCTTGCCAATTGTTGCAATCTGCATAGCTTTATTGTAAGCGTTGAATCAACCTGGTTTTATTTTCTGTCTAAGACTATACTTAGATGCTTAACTTTCCCAAAAAATAGTATTTCCTTACCATTCCTTTATAAAACTATAAAAATTATAAAATGAAAATTTAATCAAATGTGGTTATTTTTTAAGGTACCTGCTGGATGCAAATGGGGCTAACGTCAATTCTAAAACTAAGGAACAAGAACAGACTCCTCTACATCTGGCTTCAATGCGAGGACAAAACGAATGTTTAAAAGTTTTATTAGAAAGGGGAGCGAATTCCAATGCAAAAGACCATATGGGTCAAACGCCTCTACACCTAGCAGCACGGGTTCAAGACTGTAGTTGTTTGGAATTGCTACTAACAATAGGAGAAGCCGATCCGAATATCGAGGACAATGATAAAAGGACGCCTTTACATGCTGCTATAGGAAAATCTAGTAAATCTAGTAAAATTATTGAAACTTTAATTTTGTACGGTGCTAATCCTAACGTCAAAGATCAATATGGTTACACTCCTCTTCATGTAGCTGCTTTAAAAGGGGTCTCTGAATGCGTAGAAGCATTAATTTACTATGGGGCAGATGTTACCGCCAAATCCAAATGTGGAATGACAGCTCTGAGCATTATAAGAAAAAAAGTCCCATTAGCGTTTTCTATGTTTACAAAAAGATTAGACAATGCTATATCTTTGCAGGATATCGAATCATCTAACCATGAACTTGAATTAAGATTAGATTTTCGAATATTATTACAACACGATCACCCGGTAGAAATCAATTTTCTTTACACTTTAGTCGAAGAAGGTTACAAGACCGTTCTTCTTCATCCTCTTTGTTCTGCTTTATTGCACCTTAAATGGGAAAAGATTAGAAAATATTATTTGGCTAGAATCATGTTCTATTGTATTTTTGTTCTAAGTTTATCATTGTATGTCCTGACTGCTCTTGCTCATCATTGCTATAATTACGGAAAAAATTTTAATGAAATGAAACCAGAAGACGTAATAGAATTATGCGAGAAAAAATCAATTTTGGGAAGAATACTAAGGGATAGTCCATTTGTTATAGAAATGCAATGGTTTGTTTTAGTAGGCATAACATCTCTAGAAATAATTAGAAAGCTTTATGGTTTAGGAGGTTATAATTCTGTTTTACAATATTTTTCATATCCCGAAAATATTATTGAATGGACCGTTATTTCTAGTGTATTTGTTATATCATTTATCTACACAGGAAGGACCTATTTATGGCAAAACCACGTTGGTGCCTTTGCTATCTTACTGGGCTGGACAAACATAATGTTAATGGTAGGACAATTACCAATATTTGGTTCGTACATTGCAATGTACACAAGAGTGCAGAGCGAATTTGCAAAATTACTTTTGGCTTATTCTGGTCTTCTGATAGGATTCACTCTTAGTTTTTGTGTAATCTTTCCAGATTCAAATTTTTTTGCCAACCCTTTCATATCCCTTATAACTATAATCGTGATGTTATCAGGAGAGCTGAATTTAGATATTCTCGTAGATGACAATCCGGATGATCCACACTATTTGTTAGAATTCAGTGCCCAAGTTACTTATATAATTTTTGTTCTATCTGTAACCATAATTCTAATGAATCTTCTAGCCGGTATAGCTGTAGATGATATTAAAGGTTTACAAAAAACGGCAACTCTTTCTAAACTGGTTAGGCAAACTAAACTGATATCACACATGGAAAAGGGATTATTTAATGGTAGCTTACCTAAATATATTTTAAAGCCGTTACATGTTTCAGCTCTAGTATCTCCGAAACCATCGAAGGTTGTCCTTAATGTAAAACCGTTGAACCCCAAAGAAACTCGTTTACCTAGAGCAATAATAAGAGATGCATTCGAAGTTTCCAAAAAGCAAAAACATTTTCAGAACTCGATGCATACCCCTAGTGAAGGTTTGGGCTATTATTGGTTTAACAATGATATCTCTAATATAAATTGTTGTGTAAATAACGAATCTTTAGAGTTAATTCAAGAGGAAATTAGAAGAAAAAATGAAGAAATCGAATACCTCAAAGAGTCTGTTAAAGATTTAAAAAATTCGCTTCTGGAACATCAAGATACTATGCAGAATTTCATGAAGATGTTGCTGCAGAATAGAAGAAGTAGTAAATGTTAAATATAAAAGATCAAACACATTATTTCTATTTAAATAGTGTATCATACTGTACGTCTAGTTTACTTTGGAAAAGGTTTCTAACAATAAATAGAAATAATTAAAAAAGTAATTTTCTTTAAAACTAAAATTATATGTTATAAACAATAATTTGGTGATACAATACAATTTTCAATGTTTACCCGTACTACACTTTTAGCATTAGACTAATCAAGGTTTTTGTTTCCAAATGATTTTGAAATTATTTAATATTAAAGGAAAATATAACATATCAATGCAGTACATAACAATAATAAACAGGGTGTATGTAAAAGGTCTTTACCGATACATATCATATATTCCAAAATAAGCCGATTGAAGTAAACATAGATACCTTAGCATAAAGTTGCTCAGACGGCCCTAAGTTACAATTTTTAAATAGTTTCTCAATTATAAATTTAAACCGTTTCTACTTAAATTTTGTACGTTAATAGAGTTCAACGATGTTATATTACTACGATAGATCGCTAACTCAATACGATCCCTCCTAATCAAAAGTGAGGCAAGCAAACCTAACAGCAAATGGCGGCCGTGAAGCGCAAACGCATATGCTGTAATGTAAATGTGAATTCTAACCTAAAATTGAACTTGCCCAAAGACGCGCTCTATTTGAGCATCCAATCGCACAAGAAGTAAAAGGCATATTTAAACACTAAATACACTAAATTTGTTAATAAAAATGCAACTTTTCACATAACACACAATGATAATTTGTTTTGACCTAATTGCAAATGGCCGTCTTGCCTCACATTTCTACGACCAGAGATCCAACGTATAATATGTACAAACCTTGATGAGTTTTATGTGTCAAAAAACGTAACAAAATATATATTAATCTATATACGTAGAACTTATTTTTTCAATAATTACACATTTCAAATTTCTACACCAATGGAAGAGGTTTGAGTATAATAATTGGATTACATCACTCATTTACTACAAAAAAGGTAGGCTTGATAAAACCCGAACACTCTGATAGTTTTGGCGATAATAATTTGGAGCGTAGATTACACAAAAAAAATTAGTTACACAACATGAATGCAGATATCAAATATTTCGTAAAAACTGTTCAAAGTGTTCACCATTTTCATGCATACAAAGATTTATACGATGAAGAGAATAAAAATGTACTCTTGGCATATCCTAATGATCAGTTCTAATTGGAACTTTATATTCTTTTCGGAGTAATACAAATGTGAAATGAATTTGGTGTTATCAGCTATTTTTGCTCGTTTTTTTGTCTATATTGTTTTTTAAGGAGTATACATTATTTGGATATTTTGAAGGAAATGATCGAGAGAGAATCAGGGTGTATTCTGAAAGATTTCCCAATGGTCTTATACCAAGCCACCCAAATTTGTTGCTGTTAAGAGACGTCTTTGGGAGACCGGTCGCTTTGCTTCTAAAACCGCTTATTTTTGAAGACAGCGTTTTGTAAAGGTTACGAGCAACCTGAACGTCAAGATGTCTATGTCGGAACCTTCAAGTTCAAATACGACCAGAAATACAACTAGTACAAAAAATAATGCATCTAAATCTTATTCTGTCCATCTTTGATACTATCTTTTGCTGTTGGATGAATTAATTAATCCCAAAAATATGATTTTTTGCTCTCGTCTTTCAAATTGTAGAATATGCATGTTCTTTATTCAGAAGGGTATCGTTTATAATTTTGTGAATAATATAGCAAATGTATTGATATACTTGGAAGAGTTAATGTTCTCGAAGACTTATTTGTCAAAGAGATAGATTAGATTTATCCAACGTCTGTCCTACAAATTCCACACGATGCCTTGATATCTGCATTACACAAACTTGGCCTGAACCTAATCTCTCCGATCAACTTCTCAAGAATTATTACCGATTTACCCGAATACAACCATATTCTCAGTTTTAGACATAAGTCCATCACCTCTTTCGATTCCAGAATCTATTTTAGTTAATACATCGTACAGAATATTTATATCCAAAGTCAGTTCTAGTTGTTATATTTGCAAAAACTTCGAAGTGTCCAAATAACAATTCTGACGTGCATAACCCTAAAATTCAAGATATAAAAACCCAACTCCCTAAATCATTTGCTCATATTCACACTTTTGCCACTGGTATTCAAAGTCAACCATATGTAAAGTCTGAGGACAACCTAATAAGAGATGACAACTTATCAAGTTCCACTTCACAGACTGTCGAAAATACTACTACAATTTAATCTACTATTTAATCCTTCTCAATCACCCAAACATCCAATAAAAGACGTTATGATGCCACCAATTGACTAAGTTCAATTCCAGTCTGCTTTTGCCGTGCTTTCTTCGAAGACTCTGATAATCTAACCTAAAACTTCGAAATTGCAATAAACATTAACCACTAAGGCAACTCAAATAATCCTCCTTCCGACCAAAACTATTATTGAGTGTAGTACCCCTTCTTTTGTTCTATCGTTTGACCAGTTTTCCCTTCTGATGGAAAATATTCAAGGAGCTATCGACGCAATTAGTATAGTTTACAATTACACACCTGATTTTCCTGAACTCATACACATGGTCACTCATATTTACCCACATCTCATGGACAAATCAATCAAATCAAAATGAACTAAGTTGATAAATATACTAAGAACCCGAATTGGACAAGACATCACCGACGCTGAGAGTGAATCTTCCTAACAGGAATAATATGAATAAATTATCATTTGATCGTATTCTTCAGTGCACTTCAATGGATTTTTTCATAAACTACCGTTACTCCAAATCTTAATTTCTGAGCATTCTCATATTATAGCACTGTTGTCGAGGGAAATAATAATTTTCATTATAAACTTCAATGCAGAGCTTCTTTTGATATATAAGGCGATTCATCATTCTAACCTTATTAACTTAACTGATACTAACCGTCTCTCTTTCCGCTCTAGAATCTGTCCTTAACCTTTACCTTAAACATCCACTTGAAGATCTAATAAAAGATAAATTAGATGTAGCTCAACAAAATAATTGAGCTATTCAATGTATGTGGATTTCATCCCACAGTGGTATCCAAGCAAATGAACTTACAAATGAAAATGCTCGTTTTACAGCAACAAGTAACAGTGCTGTGATAGTGAATAAGTACACAAAAAATAAAAAAATGACATAAAACAAATTGTCCGATCACTGGACAAGTGAATGGTTACAAACAAATTTTAAATTAAGTGAAATCAAATCTCATATGAAACTATTTCGAGTTAATATAAAGAAACGCCGCCTACAAACTGTGTTAACTCCTCTTAATTTAATAATTAAAAAGAGCTACTAGCAGGTAATAATAATGCACCTTCACAAACTTATTGGACTTCTTAAGAGACATTGATATTTTGTTTAAAAATTAGCTTAGCTGTCTTAAGTTATTGTATTGTATATTCTATTGTTCCGAATTCAAAATCAATGTGTAGGCTAGAATAATTATTAATTTTATTTTTGGGCCTATCTTTCTTCTATAAAGATTACAAAATACGTTGCCAGAATTGTTAGACGATTTACCTCTCCAACTTCGGATAGATATATCGTTTATGTACGATGGAGTTCAACTACATTTTTCATTAAATGTTCGAAACCACTTGAATCAACGTACCCACACAAATGGATAGGTATACCTATAAATGAACCACCACGTTCTACAGACTTAAATGCGATGGATTATTTTTATGATGACGTCTCAAGTACATTGTTTACAAGACACCTGTAGATCATGAAGAACAACTGTGGCAACGTATACTAGATGCATTAAATAATTTTAGAGGTGACAAAGAGTACATGAAAATGGTAAACAATAATATGTCGGTATATTGTGCAATGTCTATTCTACGGCCACGATAAATTGAGAACATATAAGATTTTTAATTATTAAAGAAGATAAGGCATTTGTGCAACTTACTAATATTAATAAGAATTTAGGTGTTAAAACTTGACATTAGTTTTATTCAGCTGAAACTATGGAAACCAATAAAAAATATTTTTGTGTACAGGCAAATAATGAATAATCCTCAAAAAACCACACGAACAAACAAACGAGCAAAAATAGCTGATAACATCAAACAAATATTTATTACTCTGAAAAGAAAATAACATGGCTAAATTAGAGTTGATGAAGAGATTATGCCAAGAGTAAATTTTTATTCTCTTCATCATATAAATCTTTGTATACATGAAAATGGTAAAAATTCTTTAACAGCTTTTATCAGATATTTGTTATTTGTATTCATGTTGTCGTAAATAAATGTTTTTATGAAACCTGCACTCCAAATTATTAAATTTCTTGTGAATAGCACTTTTTTTGTAGTAAATGAGTTACACAAACCAAACTTCATACTTAAACCCCCTTTTCTTCGATTGGTGTAGAAATTTTAAATATGCAATTATTGTAAAAATCAAGTTCTTCGTCTATGGATTAATATTAGTCCTAACTTTGATACGTTTTTTTTTTGTTAACTTTGTATTGAGGTGAGTTTACTAAAATCGGCTTATTTTGGTCGAAGGAATACGAATATGTGATATGTTCTTGTAAAGACCTTTTGCAGATACCCTGTATAATAATTGGGGAAAGGAATTTTATTGTAAATCAGACAAAAAATGTAAACTTTATTTTATTAACAATTAAACTTTTTTTTAAAGAAACATAAACAATTCTGGTTTAAGGTATTTATTTTACACAGTAAAAAGCATCTGAAAAAAAAAACGAAAAGATAAGTAAATAAACTTTGCATTGTTCGATCTTAGGTTGTATTATTTTAGATCTCGTTATATCTCTATTTCTTAATATTCATATTATTCTTAATCCTTTATTACAGCAAAGGAAATTCATTCTCATGTAATTAAGGGTAAATAGAGGATATATGGTAAAAGTAAAGAGGAGAGATAGTCACAGAAGAGAAAAGGTCCAGCTTTAAAAAATATTTAAATCGTTTAACAAGGTACTCAAAACTCTGTAATTAAAATATTTTAGATTAACTTCAAATATATACAGGTATTTTAAAATAAGGGCTATTCTATTCTAAATACATGGCAAAAGAAAAAAGCTAAAGGTTACTAGACTTTAAGAAATAAAATGATACACTGAAATTTAAAATATTGTTATCATCCTCGAAGTGACCCGAAAAATCAATGTAGATTTTCTTTTTCGAAAAATCAAAAATGTTGATTTTCTTTTTTTTTTCAAAATCAGAAGTCAAAATTTAATGAAAGTTGTGTAAAATAACTTATTCTTTCTTCATTTTTGAGGTTAGATAAATTTAAAGAAACACTAATTCTTTAATTTTAAGTTTTCATTTGCTGATCTTGAATTTTTTCGTTTTGAAAAAATAGGATTGATGATTTTTTCGGTTATTTCTAATGGAAAAATAGTCATCCTGTATACAGAGTGAGGCAAAAGTGAGTTAACTAATTTCCATTTGGAATTTCAAATGCACCTACACCATCCATCTATGGTATTTTTAATTTCATCCTTTAAATTCCGGTTTCATAAAAAAAAATACGCGTCAAGGAGACCATTTGCTTGACTTCCGGGCCAAACTGTTACCCCAGGAATATTAAATTAAATTGCAAGGGTTGCATGAGAATTCTCAGATTACCAGAAACCCAGTGGTGACGGTTAATGGGTCCGTTTAATTTGAACTTAATAGCTTCAGAGAATGTCCACCACCAATAAACCAGTCGAAAAATCCCAGTCAACGATCAGTGTCGTCTTCATTATGCCTGTATAAAATGTAGGCAAGGCGTTTTCTTAATAACGAATTAATTGAAAATGTCTCGTAATAGATGGACATTGTAACGCAATTAGATAGTCAACAGACAGATACGTTCGGTTAATTTGAAATTAACTTTTATTATAATCACCCAATTTTCCATTGGTAGTAGCAGAGTCTGCTTGACATTCCCGAGTCACATACATATACTCTTCCTGGCTCTACAAATCGCTCCAAACTCTCTTTAAATGCATAGTATATGTTAGGACGGAATAAACGATGCGTTACGATTTCTGAATGATTTCTATCCTCTATGAACAGAAAAAATTTAAAAAATTTTGCAAAATATTAGGAAAATGTTAAAATATAAAAATATGACCTACTACTTTTTAATTATAACTTTACTCTTATAATGCCTACTTCGACACTTACCATCTCCCCAACTATCAGAAATCGTAGTTAATATTATTTTATTTTAAATAATAATTTTGTGCCTAATCCTTACCTGGTGACTTAGAAACTATCCAATTTAAAAATGGTGTCACTCTAGTATCTATTCCTGGTTTAATGCCACATGCATATCCCGCTGAAATAACTCCGATCAGCTGTAAGTTATATGAAGAATCCATCCATAAAGCAGGACCTAATAGTAAAGAAAATGTACACATTATATGATTTTTCTGAATTCATTAAATGGATTCATAATTTCGATGGTATAAATTCTTCGAACTCAAGAAAGGGATTCTTTGATAACTCTATAAAATTACTTAGCTAAGTATCTAAACAAGCTTTAAGATTATTTAAAAGAGAACTAATGGTAATGGTAATAGTATATGGGCGGGGAAGCTGATGCCTGGCAAATAGGCCTGTTCAGGCCCTTTTTACCATTCCCAATCTTCTTTCTCCTTTCTTCCTCACGTTTGCCCCTCCTCGAAACTTCTTGACCTTCTAGTGAAAGTTAGGATATCGTTCCATGAGAGGGCATGTAGATCTTCCACTTGTTCGACACCAAAGATTTCTTTCCTCAGATGTCAGTAGACCTCACAGTTGCACAGATAATGGAGGGCGGTTTCCGCCTCCCCTCCTCATTTCTGGCAGTCTGGGTCCTCCACTGCCCCAAACAAGGACAGGTATCTGTGGAGCCTGAAATGCCCAGTGAGGACAGTGAGAACAATCAATCAAAGTTTATCTCTGGTTCTTTCCAGCAGCCACCTGGTCCTTATTGGATCTGGTCCGAGGATTTCCTGCTTGGCTTGTCTACATTCTCGACTGCCTTTCTAGGTCGTTCTTAACTCCTTTTGCATCCACTCTTCAAGTAATGAAGAGGTTTGCGCTTTACTTATTCCTATTATTGGTTCAGGTCCACAGGGCTCGTTGCTAGCTCATCCGCCCGTTCATTCCTCACGATCCCTCTATGGCCCGGAACCCATAGTAGTGTTACCTTCCTAAATAGCTACGTAGCAAAGGATATATTGTCAGCAAAAATAGTGCTGGTAATAATGCATTCATCATGATAGATCGCGTACAGACATTCATGGATAGACTAAAAATGATTTAAGGCTTAGTATAAGAATATTGTATTAATAATTCAATGCCAAATGAGTTGAGATCGGAATCGGTAACATAGCTTGTAAAGATAAAGTGGTTATACGTAACTCTCCTCTCTTTATCATTGATACAACAACATAAACGGATATTGTTCAAAAATGGGAAAAGTAACTTTAAATGATTCTTTGGACATATTGTAGTAATATTAAATGCTTAAATTCTGAAAATAGGCTAATTGACTTACCTCCTGAATCGTATTGACAAGCATCTTTTCCTTTATTGAAAGTACACAATTGACTATATGAAATTTGGCTATTAGGATAGGCGTTCTGACATTGGTAGTTAGAAATAACGTTTACATCTACTTTATACAATTGTTCTGTTTTTGGACCATTGAAGAACAACTCGCCCCATCCTAAAACAAAAAAATTATGTTTACCAGTAATAAACTTTTAATAATAATATTGTTTATTTTTATAATACTATCTACAGGTAATTAGTTTAATATTATCCTGTACATAGAACTTATTTTTTATTTAACATTTTCCAAAATATAACATCTACTATTTATTTAATATTACGTGAGCGAAAGGTATAAGGTAAGGTGCAATCGGTTAAAAAATAAATATTTTTATTAAAGTCAACCAATTTATTACCCAGGGGGGTTTTTGGTATGAAAATTAAAAGACAATAAGGAATGAAGTTTGAAAGCTCGGGAGTTCGACACATGATAGTGCACACCCTTACGATTAAATACGTTATTTATTTAAAGATGTAAGTTGTACTGATATTTTGCATTAGTTGTTTTACAGTTAAATACATTCTTATTGTTTGTTCTCAGCCTTTTTAATTTCTACTAACCAAGTTAAAAGAATTAATAACAACTTACATCTTTAAATAATTAACACATTAAATCAAAGGGGTAGGCACTATCAGGTCTCAATCTCCTCAGCTCCTAAACTCAACTTCTTAATCTTCTTTTATTTTCCAACCAAGAATACCCCAATGCTTAATAATTTTAATGGCTAATAAAAATATTTATTTATTATCCGATCGCGACTTGCCCCATAACTTATGCTTATGTATTATTAAACAAATAGTAAATATTATAATTTAGAAAACTTTAAATAAAAAATAAGTTCAATGTACAGAGCGATATTTAAGTAAATCATCCCTGCACAGATTATCGTAACATTATTTTATATTAGAAATCAGATTATCTGATAGATGTATTTAATTAACAAGAATATAAATAAAATTTTAAATTCTATTTGACATTATAAATTTACTTACCTAAATAAGTTACTAGCTGGCCTGTAAAATTAGAATTCGTGTACCTGAAAGGCAGACAAGCAGGGCCTACATACAAATTAAACGATATTTGTGTTTTTGTTTTTATGATTGCTATATCGTTAATACCCGAATTAGCATCAAAAGCTGGATGTTCCGAAGCTAATTCCACTTCATGTAACCGAGCTTGAGCAGTATCCGTCCCTAAAACAGTAACAATATAAATTCATGAAAATTTAATAAAGAGATCCACTGGCTACTTTTATCCACGAAGAAGATTTTTTTTTAGAAATATAAACGACATATTTAAGAAATTCGAGAATGAATGGATTAAGTATTCGACTACCTATGGTATAATCATAATCTCCTACAAGAATTCCCATATTCCAATATGGTATCAACCGCAGACAATGAGCAGCAGACAGCACATATCGATCTGAAATTATGGTACCTCCACATAAAACTTCACGTGGTTTAATAGTGATATCAACTAGACCAGCCATCATTGTATATTCATTAACTCCAGTTGGAGTACCTCCGACTATTCTTGTCTGTAATATTAAAAATTTATTCATATATCAAATAATTCTGTATAGGTAGATATAAAAACGAAAAATATTGGTTTTCTATTATTATATTATATTAATATTTTAAAATGATGATATCAATAAATTGAACTTAGTCTAAACTATTAAAGCATCTTCATGCCGAAAGTAAAAAATAATTACATTCATATATATATATATATATATATATAACACGTTTTAGAAATGAGGGAAGAGTGTGGTATACTGAGAGCGATATTGGTTTAATACGAGGTATACTTACTGCTCGTTTCCATCCGCAGTTACAAGCTGGAGATACGGTTTTTATTTTTATCTCACAAATAAAAGAACCGCCCACAGAATTATATGGAGCTCGAAGTGCTAAAACAAAACATGTTCCATGATTATATCAATGTTACAGTTTTTAGAAAGTTGTAATACCAATTAAATAATAAATACAAACTTTACAGTATACTTGTATTTGTGAATTGTATTTTATAGATTATTTCAAATTAAAAATTGGTCTAATAACTCATCAAATTGTGTAGTTTGATACAAGGCTTCATTGGTAAACAGACAAATGGTAATTGCGGCTAGGGAACACTGAAGTGGTTTTAAAACTTACAGTTAGTGGGTTTCACTGAAGTTATAACAGATATTTTACCGATTTACCGATTTTACTGATTTATTTTATGAATGAACTAGTATACATGTTTCGTTTTCGATAAAATGGAAAAAAAGCAATATGGATCTATAATTGGCCTTTTATTTTTGGATGAAAAAACATGCGAAGAAATAAAATGAATGATGAAACCTAAATACATTATCATACGCCAGAGACCAAGTGCGATAGTCAAAACACTGATTTTTTTGGGGTGAACCTGCTTCAAAAAAGTTATATCCAAGGGAATAATCCTCATGAACTTTTGCAAAAAAGAAGAACAAATACGTAATAGTATTATAGTAAATTTATAGGACTCTAATTCGATAAGGAATTGAAAGAGACAAGAACTCATTTGGCTAGGAAAACGGTGCTGTTTCACCACAATAACGGATCAGGAAAATTATCCGGAGTTGCACGAACTGCACTACAAATTGCTACCGCATCCAACGTACTCGCCTGGCCTTGATCCATGCAACTTTTATCTGTTCGTCAATAAATGGCTCAGGGAAAAATTCAGTTCAAACTAAGATCTTGTGGCCGAGGCAGAAGCGTATCTTTAAGAGTTTGTCAAATCTTATTTTTAGTGGGGTTAAAGAAATGGCAAAAACAGTAGGAAAAGTGTATCGACCTAAAATAAGATTCTGAAGAAGAAAATTGTAAAAAATTGTTCTGCATTTAGAGTTTAGACATGGAATATTATGGTTTATTAATGTCAAATAATGAAAATCATTTAATGCAATATCATTCTTAACTTATTAAATGTGTATGCCTGTGCATTATTCTAATTTCTAGGTGTAGGTTCATATTTGTAATGCTTAAAAAAATCTTCAAACAATATGTATTGCTATTAATTAATGAACTAGTAAAAAAATGCAATTTTTTTTTATTTTACAAAAAAATCTCTAAACAGCTGTTTTTTTCAGAATTCGTAACGGAAATCTAGATCATATATTTACAGTTATATTTTATTTCAATTATAACTTTTTATATACATGGTAAATAGTACCAATGGCATACGGTTTTAACAAAAATAAATTATTCGTACTAATAAATCAAATACTAATTTTAACCAAATACCATTGTAAAGTAGGTGGCTAGAAAGTGTTCGGAAATATATTGCAAATACGAAGCTAGAAATTCACACTTGAATAGCCTACATACAGATGTACAAACAGAAATATATGCAAATTGTAATATAAGTTCAAAATAACTTTTTTAAAAACATCAAAATTTTTATTAAAGCTCAAAATTTGAGTAGTGAAGGGTGCTAAATAACAAATAATACCTTAATAGTATAATTCAGCTCAGTACTTTTCAAATATACAAACTGATTTTTTTTACCAGGTTTAAGAAGAACATATTGAATAATTTGTTGGTTATGACGTTAGAAATAACTGAGCAAAATCAATAAAATATCCTATATTTACATAAATCATAAGTTTTTAGAACCACCTCAGTAATCCCTACCCACAGTTACCATTTGTGCTTTACCAATAAAACACGCTCTATTGATTGGTTTCAAAATAAAAAGGCATTGGAACGGACATAAATAATTTTATATTTAATATCAATTTAAAAAAAATATGGCGTAAAATGGATTTTTAATTTAAAATATTCACAAATGAAGGTCGAATACTACGTCTACATATAAATTTAACATTTCAAAAATTTATTTATTTAAGTAATTAAAATTATATTTAACTTCATATTCATTTATCTTTATTTTTTAATTAGCAGGTAGAAATTGTTGCTGCTATATTATCATTATATACAACCAATTTGGCATATACCTTGTAGCTGATAACTCGATATATTATATGTTTAATCACTTACCCAGAGAAAATTTATTAGATGAAGTTTGAAGATCCAAAGTGCCCTGTCCACAATATACTTTTTTATCATAAAAATATGGATCTCCACTTAAAGATACTATTAATTGGTCTCCATTGCATCCAGTCGACTGAAATAATAAAAATATACTTCCTAGTTTAGATGGATCAATTTCTAAAATCTAATCATTAAGCTTACACTCACTCGGGGTTTAAAATGAAGTTTGGTCAGAGCAAACACAATAATTTTTTGTTTTAAGTTAAATCCATTGCAAAAGAGACGCTTTTGCAAGATAATTTTAAAATTATAGAAGTTTTATTAATCTCATTTTCTAAGAAACCAATAATATCTTATTGAACTACTTGGATTTATTTTTAAATGCGAAATTCTATCATTCGAATACGTCCCGATATTCCATTTTATATATAAGAAAGGTAAACTACTTTTAAAATAATCATTCGCATCACAATTTTGTCATATTCCGTTTCAACAATCAAATTGTTTTTTTCGTGATTTGATACATGGTTTCTTAGAAATATTTTTCCATTAATTCACTCCTTTATTACAGATAAGATATACCTGCTGAGGGAAAAGCTTACAACAGACACAGAACACCGCATTTTTGGATACTGACTACTTACTATAACCATAAATAGAACACGCATTCTCCATTGATGAGGTCCTTGTAGTGTAATGAGATTTTGTACAATTCTCATCAAATATATTATTTGCACCTGACGCAGTAAATCCCTACTTTCCTGCATAGCAGGTTTATTAAGTTTCAAACAAAATCATTCTCTTTTTATTTTTGGTAATAATCGATATTTTCCATTCTGCGTTACTAGTTAATCAAACTACTTGATCACCTTCTGGCAAATGACTTTTTGTACTCTTGGAGTTTCTTGAGAATATGAACGAAAATATTTCAAGAATGACCCTGCCCCTAAGGTAAGCGCTCTAAGCCATCTACTTGTTAGTCACCTAGTTTGTCTATAGGAACAGACAAGCCTTTTTGTTCTCTGTATAAGTAACATAATATAATAATATAATTTTCACATAGACCAATGAATTGATCTACATTATTTCCATATTAATAGTGACAGATATTTACTCATTTTTACGATTTTATAGATCAGTCTGCAATTCATAAAAATCTTCCCTAATGCCGATGTTGTATAAGGCATAAAGTAGTTGTTGGTAGTCAACTAAGTAAACAAAATAATACTTCAATATCATTTTTGCTAACATAGCACACCATTTACTGTGATGTTATTTTCTCATAATTTGACCTTATCTTTGAATGTATAAATTGTTTGTTGCATTTTTATAGTGTTAGCCATTTTTATACTCTAAATGAAAAATAAAAAAAAGCATTTGCAGTTTGCTTTTCTAATATTTCTTTAATCAATTTTCTGTATCTCTTGTAACCGACATAACAAGACACAGGTTTTTGATTACTACTTTTATTTTATTCTATTTTTTTGTTTATAATTTTCATATTAAACAAGTTTTCTTAAACTATATAAATGGTTCCGATATTTTTTTTTAATTTTAATAATCCGAACACAATCCATATTTTTTTATTTCGTCTTTCTTTATTGTTATAAGGGGATTTAAATTTTTCAACATGTATTTGAATTTGTATTTATTTCTGTGCAAGTATTAGTCTTAGAGTATATGTTTTATTATTTCTCTTCAATTTAGCTTGTTTATTAAATTTTATTTTAGACTTATTTAGATATTTTTGTTTTTTATTTCAGTTAAACTAACGTGAAAAGTTTCTAAGATTATCGGAAGATTTATGTATTGATTTGTATTTTTATCAGTATGTGATCCAAGCAGGATTTTTCATTATTTATAATGCTTGTATATTTAAAAACAAAACTACATTCATGCAGTTTTAATATTTATACCCTCAATTTTTACCACCTCTTATGAAACCAATTTTTATTACAAAGGTTCGTTTTCAAAAATTGTCCATTTTTTACATCGAATTCCTCTGCTTTCTCTTTTTCAAAAAAGTATACTTTGTAAATATTTTGTCAGAAAAAACTTGTTATGTAAACTATGTTATTTAAGTTTGAAAAATACAGTTATATATAGTGATTTTAAAACATTTTCAGCAAACTATTGAAAACTGGGGTTGTTTTCAAAAGCTAAGCCGTTTAATTTATTTATCCGGTCTTTTCTATTAGCATTTACTATTCTCATTATAAATAAAATAAATAAATCTGTAGGTCTAGCTTTCCATACATGTCTTACCACTTTAAACTTTGCTCTTCAATTTAATTCACATTGTTTTGGTCTTTATTGTTCTATGCTTCCTTTTAATAACGACATAGGTAATTTTTACTAAGGTCTTATAAATCTTTATCTTTGTCAATGTCTTAGTTTTTAGGATAGAATTTTTCTGTGTTCACTACTAAAACCCTATTTTATTACTTTAATCATAATTATTATTTCGACCTTCATTTTGTGGAATTTATTCATTATAAATATAATAGATCATTGGTGAAACAATTGTCATAAGGATATTTTAAAAGTTTTAGAATAGCTTGGAATTTTAAGAAGTACTTTTTATCTTTTATATTTATTATTACTTAATTCTATTGTGTTTTAACTCTCATTATATTTCTTTTATCTTTAATTATTTTGAGCTAATCTACTTTCCGATAGCTATTATTTCTTGCAGAATTATTTTTCGCTGTAAATTATTTGATGAAGGAAATATTTGGCTTCCTCTAATTATTTTGTTGCCATTGTGTATGTTTCTTGTGATTTTTTTACTAGTACTATTACTAATAATAACTTATTAAAGACAGTTGCGGATAAATGGTCACCTCTTTTAGCACCATTGCTTATTCTAAATCCACTTGTTTCTCTTATATACTTTTAAATGTTGACTCGATATTACTTTCATTGTTGTGTACATACAATCGTTAGCAGTTTAGCTGCTAGTCCTAAAAGTTTTAAGGGACGCTGTTTAAGACCCCATATTAATAGATTGGATCAATGGATCAGTTGGATCAGTGCTCATTTTTTATTGTAACACAGGCTGGTTTGTTCTTAGAAATTACACGTATAATAGGTCTTAAGACATAAGTGCTGCGAAAACACAATACATCTAAATTTTTTTGTAGTGATTAAATAGAAGAATAAAAATTATATAAAACTTACAGTCGGTAGATTAACCTCACAGGAAAGAGAAATTGTCGTTCCAGATTCACTAGTGCCTTGCCACAAACAGTCTGTATTCGGTTGATAATTATTAGCATATCCAGGATTGTATACGTAGTAGGTTTGACCCGATTCTAAATTTTGTGTGTAACTACATCCTGGCGGATAAATTCCTAGTGAATTAGAAATTAGGGAGCTTAAAATACAAATCAGTATTGCTCCCTGAATTTCTGCTTTCCCTGAAAATATTAGAAATATTATTTAACGCGTAATTTGTGCTACGGACGTATCTATATTTTGCATCATTACAAAATTGTTTAACCATAATCAATTTGTATTTATGCAATGAATAAGCAAATATTGTAAGGTAAATAAAATTATTAGGTATTTATCTGAAATTAATTATTAATCAAAAGAAAAATTCAATATCTCCAAAAGACTTTTTGCTCAAAAAACAACCTGATATTTTATTAAATTTTAGTTGACTTAATTAGTTCCTTAAAAAGAAACTTTTAACCAAAGAATTATAAGACACAGATTTAACACTAAAAAGAATAAAACTCAACAGAATCTTTTTAGAAAGAAGGTAGAAGCTAAAATAAAAAAATTCTTTTTTTTTGTAAAAATATATTATTTTTAGAATGATTATTTAATAAAACCTAGTACCCTTTAAATTACTCTCAATGAAAAACTGGTCTATTACCTAAATTATTGAAAATAATTTTTCCTATACTGTAATAAAAACAATATTATTGCTTACCCATTTTCCAAATAAGTAAAAACAAATAATGGTCGGTATTCTATTCCCTTCAATACCTGAAACTTGATAATACAAAAAAAACCGCCGACACTAATTATATTTGAGCAAATTTTCAATATGTCTTATCGGTTCAAGGAAGGGTAATATACATTTATGTATTAAGAATTTATCTATGACAAAAATAATTTGTTTATTAGTTTAGTGTATACAATTAAAATTTACAACAATGACGGCATAATTGGCATGTTATCCATAAAAATAAATAAAATATAAGTATAGGCCGTCGACTTTTACATTAATTTTTGAGATTTATCTGTTATGTATTTGAACTAAAATATATACCCACTAAGCTTTTTATTATCCGATAAAAATACTTTAAAAACCGAAAACATATTTATTACGGGTTTATTATTATTACTGATATTTGATACCCTAAATTATTATACATTGTTTTATAGCGCAGAACACTAACTTTAAATTTAAACAAATCTTTATTTTTCGAGGGTTTTCGCAAACATTTATTTAAAATATTTTCTCACTCATCTTCACAATTATCTTCCTTCCAAATTTTATTAAAATAGTTTTATAAGGATTTTATTTATTTTTGTATTTACAGGGAAAGGGCAATATGAAATTCATCAAGACCTTACACCACGCATCTATCTTTTACATCTGCAACATTTTCTATTGAACTGATTTCTTAGCGAAAAAAACAACCTTAATATTATTGCTAATTAATTAGCGACTTTATAAAAAATAAGCCTCTTAATATTAATAAATATACCAATGGTCTTTGTATTTCCTCCACGTGTTAATTACTCGAACAAAAAGTACCAAATAAAGGGGATTAAAAAACATAATTATTAAATTAATTTTTATTAATACTTTTATAATAAATAAAAATACAATAATAAGGAAAACTTATTTTATACAAAACTTGGCATCTGCAAAAAAAAATAAAAACTTTATTAACTTTACATTTTTTACATACATAAGTTGTTGTTAAAGGTTTACTTTTTAATAAAATTGTCCATTTAGCTCAGTACTAGTGTGAAAGGTGTCACTTTAAAATGTATTATCAGATCATTTTTTATTTTTATACAATACATATTTAAACGTACCTAAAAGTTTTTACTAATTACGTCAAAAAGTATATAAGTAATTGTAAAAAAATAGTTTCATTCATATGGAATAAGTATGGTGACATCTGATAGGTCTTAGGTAGATGAATGTGAATGAATGTATGTGAATGAAATTTCAACCTCTGTAGAAAATTTTTGTAGTATTTTCTATCAATAAACGACTTGGTATGACCATGTTGTTAGAATAAATATAGGTATATATATATAGAATAACAAAATAAATATTAGACGCAGGAGATTCAAAATGAAAAGAGAAAGTGGAAAGACGTTAAACGAGATGAAAGTATTGACAAGAGATAAAAAGAAGTAGAAGACTTGGGTGAGAGAGACACCAGTAAACTTTCAAACAAAATAAATCCTCCGCCATCGGCTTTTATAAAACCTAGCTTTCTATTAGATAGATACTGGTCTATTGTGACTCATAATGCTTAAAGGTTCTCTTGGAAAAGAGGTACTTCTACGGCTCTTTGAAGACAATAGTTTTGTTTTGAATTTATACGAAAGAGTACGGCCTTAGTATATCTAGCGATAGTCAACTTATCTTTTTAATGTATACTGGTAGCTGTCCACTCATAATTCTAGAAGGGTTGAAATAAAACACCTTCAGAGTAATTTAAAGTACATGAAAATAGTACCAACCGTGCTCTTAGTAATACCAAAGAATCATAAAAACGTGGGCTCTCTTCCTTGAGATGTGGGAATATGGGCTTTTTCATTGCCCCTACCTTGCTATATCCTGATATCCAGTATGTCCCTTTATGGGGTTATAATTTGCTGACAGTTAAATGTCAAAGACTTCTGTTTAAAATATTGTTGTCAAGGAGACAAGATTTACTGATATTTTTCCTCAGGATCTTTTGCAGAACATTACAACTCCTGCTTAATGAGAAGTTCTAGTTCTAACTGTAAGAAAACGTCATCTCAAAGAACTAAAAGTTAACTAAAAGATTAAACAGGCATAGAAAGCAGTTATAGTATCAGAGTATAAAAGAATTATTACCGCAAAAAGAAAATTAAAGGATTATCGACAAAAAACACACAAATTTATTAAAAATAATGAAGAAAAATTTTCCTCCCTCAATGGATATCATGAGAAATTAAATGTAAATATTCCTTGGCTTGGACTTACCGGACGTCTTTGATATAATCCATGATAAATACGAGGTCACCCTGGTATGAACTCCTGGTCTATTACTAGCACAAGCGTAACCATATGAAACTACACCAATTTGCTGCAATCTGTCTGATAAAGGATCTTTCCAAAGCAAAGGACCTTAAAAATATTAAATAAATGTTTTTAAGATTTTATTTAATTGATTCTTAAAATCATTTATTTTTTAAATAGTGAAATATTACAAAAAAACCGTAGTAAAAATGTCATATTTATAAGTTGTAGAAATTCTAGAAATGCAAACCATCTAAATCGATTTTAGTAAATAATTTAGATTTAATGAGAGCAAAATGAATGGTATGATTGTTTAGACTCGAGAAGACCGATTTTAATATCATGTACCGATTTGGCACTATTGGAAAAATAATAAAAGTAATAGAGGCTGTGTAATTTTATTCTGTGTATATGATTCAGCTACTAAGCACGATATGGGAATGTTTTGCATTTCTTTGCTACTTACTAAATATGAGAATCCCTCTGAACCGAGTTGAAGTATCGATCTCAAGGTAAGTATGTTACAATGTTTGCAAATTTTAGGTTGATCAGTATAATTCTTAGCTACAACCGAAGTAAGCTTACACAGCTTGTACGTGCAATTAAAATTTACTGGTTAAATAAATTAGTGCCGTGAAAATTCCAGCCGTCTGGATCTAATATGTAAAAGTGAAACTATTACTTTTCAAATCACTAGTATGTAAACATGGTGTATTCTAACTATATTTTTAAATAATACTTTAGACAAAGTAACTTAATAATAGGAAAAGTAAACAATTTTTTTAGCGGCTGGAAATGGTCACGATCCATTTAATGAAAAACAACATCGATCAGAGCAGTTGTGTTTTTGAAACAGTATTCTTGTTTAAAATGTGTTGTTAACTTACCTCCTGAATCACTTTGGCATGCATCTTTGCCAGCACTAAAAGTACAAATTTGTGAACTTGTGATGGTGTTCGAAGGAAGTCTGTTTTGGCAGTACGTGTTGTTAACTACATCGACATTAACTTTTTGTAGCACATTAGACATTGGGCCAGAAAAGAAAAGTTGACCCCAACCTATTACATAAAAATTAACATTAAACTGTAATAATGATGTTAAACTTTTAGTTACCCAATAAAGTAGTGTTTTGACCAGTGAAATCAAATGTGGAAAATCGAAATGGAAGGCATATCGGGTTAACTTTTAAGGAAAATATAATTTTTCTCTCAGTTTTGACTATGGCAATATCATTAATTTGTTTAGCGGAATCAAAATTAGGATGAATATAAAATTGCTCAGCCTTATAAAGAGCAGCAGCTGACGTATCTGCACCTGAAAACAATAATGTTGCATATTAAATATTTTAAGCGAGATTGTTGGTAAGATTGATTTGATAATACAGATCATTTTTATTAATCTTACAAATAATTAATTTTATATCCTTACGTTTCCTACAAAACAAATTTAAAGATACAGCGTTTTCTAGAAAAACTACAACTAAAGAATATCGGAATAAAACTTTTCAGTATATAATTACTTGCCAGTTGAAATGTCCCAGTCTCCAACTAAAACACCCATGGTCTCTAATGGTATTATAGCCTTACAATGAGCAGCTGTCAGAAGGTATCTGTCTGTTATGATATTTGCTCCACAAATTATCTCGGGATTTGGTGCACTGAGCAATCCCGCCATGGAAGGATACTCATTGACTTTTGTTGGATTTCCACCGACTATTCTTGTCTATAAACAGCATGTTATTGAAAAATATGATAATTTTATTAACAGCAAAAACTAATGTTTGAAAATATATTCCGATAAAATAAAAGAAATTATGTTTGAAATTGTTTGAGGAAAAAGGCGTGGAAGATTTGATCAAAATAGTTAAATCACACACATATCTTTACTCGCTGCTATTATTTTCAATAGTAATCGATGAAAAGTCCTAACAAAATGTTGGGAAAGATTAAAAAATATTAAGATAGAAACGTAGAAAATGGAAATAATAAAACTATAGGAAATACGATAACATAATAGTAATAGCAGACTGGAGAAAAATTATATATAGGATGATCAACTTATACTCCGAAGTTTGATATATCCGTTATCTTGAGAAATAGTCAATGAGTCAAGCTTCACTTTTAAAATTATTTCTGAATATACAGGGGTCTCATAAGGTCACAGCATATCAAAGTAATGTTTTTTTAATAGAATTCCCCGTATATTTTTACATTTTTATAAACTTCTTACCGAGCTAATTTAAACGATATATCACAATGTATGTCTATTATGTTTAATAAAGGATCTACAGCCACCTGAAAATAACATTTTTTTTTAATTTAAATATCTGTAGCAGCCAAACCGTTGAAAATCAATAAAAGCAGTTTACATGTCCCTATCCTAACTTTACAAGTTCTACACTACGGCATAAAAAGATATTTGAAATATTACGAAATAATTTTAAAATGTGAGGCTTGACTCTATAACTTTTATTTAAAACATTATTTCCTACTTCTCAAGATAACGGAGATATCAAACTTCGGAGTATAAGTTGCTCACTCTGTATGTAAGTAAAGGCATGAAAATGGCAACTGCTTACAAAGAAACAAGTTAGAAATAAATGCAGAAAAACTAAAATATGCTAAAAGTTAGAATTACATGATCAGTATTAAAAAATACAATAGAAAAGTAAAAAATACCAAGGGTAATAAGAAAAGTATGAAAACTATACAACTTTTTTGAAAAAAATCTAGATACTAAAAGAGATTGAAACAGAAGTATAACATAAAATTGTAACTCTTTCTCTTTAATATATGGTAAAGACTCCTGAACTTGAACAAAAAAGAAATAGTAGAATCAAGGAATAGGAATGGGATGAAAATCTAAAGAAAAATGTTGATCATTATTAGAAGAGAGACTATATCCTTGAGTCTTGAACCACTTAAACACCAAATCAAAATACTGCACTCGATGCACGTTCCACTAACTAAGTTAGCAATATCAGAGGATAATTAAAACTAATCTAAACCTATGAAATTAACTATTTATACTATTCCTCTGTTTCCTGAAATAAAGAAAAAACAGTCATCCTTGATCAATATAATGGACGGTAAGAGATAGGTCCTTCTCCTAATTTAGGCTGTTCTTATATATGTAAATTTTTATAATTTCGGATACGTCTAGCAATCTTTTATCAATAATATTTTAAATTATTTTAAGATCACCAAGAGCATGTTCGGCAGTACAGCATTTTTCGGTTACATCATATTTTAAATTAGCTAAGTGCTCTTTAAATCTAGTATGTATTGATCTCCTTGCTTGCCCAACATACTTCTTATTGCAATCTGTGTAACTAATTTCGTACATTCAACGTCGTTCTAAAGGTGTCAAGTGGTCTGTTAGATTTCCATATAATGTTTATAATTATGTGATGACTTATAAACTGATTTTAAGTGTATATTGGTGAAACTTTTTGAAATCGTTTGCAATAATTCTATTCTACTTTATTTAAGAAGGAAAATAGTAGCAATAACTATAATTGAATTTCGTATAATCCACATTATTAAAAAGGACTTGAGAAATTTTTCAACAACATACTAACAACTAATTTAACTACATTATTTGGAATTCCAAAAGACAAACTGACACCATTGGAAAAAGTGGAATATACGAAATTAGTTGCACATACGGTGATAAGAAGTATATTGCACAAACAAGAAAAAGTATACATAATAGATTTAAAGAAACTTAACTCAGTGAAAATATGGTAAAACTGAAAAATCCTATATTGTCCAACATGCTCGTAACAGCGATCATCGAGTGACTATTGGTAATCTTAGTATAGAAATTTGCAGATGTAGGAACTGCCTAAAGAGAGACAAAGAACCTATTTCTTCCAGTCTGTTGTATTGTTTGATCAAAAATGACTATTTTTTTATATTTCACCAAATATAGAAATCGTACAAATAGAAAACATCATAGGTTAAGATTACTTTTTATCATCTCCCGATGATGCTAATATATTTAGCGAAACGCGCGTTAAGTGCAATATTTTCTGGTAGCAGGATTATGAAGAATATATTGGAGCGAATTAAGATAATTGGAACAAAATAGAAACGCATACAAAAGGAAAATTAAATATGAAAATTAAAACAGCATTGAAGTAACATTATCGATTAAGCAAAATAAAATTAACAGCGAAAAATATTTTGTTGTTAAATTTTAAATGTAAATAAGTCTTAGCTTCAGTTAATACTAATTTAATCATAACTTTACTTCATTTAAGTAAATATTTTGCAAAACTAATAGTTTCTGATAATTATAAGAAATTTAAGAAGTAATGAAAAAACTACTTACACCGGATTTTAAACCGCAGTCACAAGTTGTTGGTGTTTGTGGTACTTGTGGGGAATATTCTCCAAAATCATAACTTTCAATTGCTGTTAGAGTGCAAAGAAATCTGCCTCCATTAGAATTAAAAGTTGCAAACAATTCTGTAGTGAAATTACAAAATAAAAATTAGGAATCAATAATAATCAAAAAATTTAACTCTGATGTGTTAAACTTTATTGAAGTACCCTTTATATTATAAACTATTTTTAAACTCTAGTCACTATTCACGTAAACAATGGCTTAAAAAAACTTTGAAAACGTGAACCGTATAGACATAACCAACAGCCTCCTTAAGCATAAAACACTGTATTATTTTTTACAAAAATATTTTTATAGAGTATCTAATATTACGTAAAAGATATGTTTATTTACGAATTTTTAAGACTTTTCTCTTGTTTTTTGCATATTCCAGTGTTCCCCCAATTTATGGGTTTCTTTATTTTGTCAGAACGGTTTAATGTTAATACATCTTGATAATATATATAGAATTCGGACATTTTGGGAATATTCCACTTAACGATTTAAAAAAAAAGTTTTCTAGAATAATTTGTACTTTGTTACTATGTAATAGACGATAACATTTTTAAGTAAAGAAAATTATACTTTATGATAATTGTTTTGGATATATTTTAAAATATACAATTATAAACTGTTAAAAAATGTTAATTTTGTCTTAATTAGGTGAATTTAACTTTTATGATATTTTAATTACAAAATAACAAAATTTAAAAATTATATGAGGGTAAAAATAAAAACATCAAACTTGGTATCAGTATTACTATACAACAATTTAATCAATAGTTTCATATATTACGTTTTAAAAAATGTATACAATTACTGATATAAATTTCTATTACACTTCGTTTGAATTTAGGTATACTACTTTCAAATAAATAAATTTTATACTGTGATGAAATTGTAGTTTTATAAGAAAATAAACATAAATCTCTAAACTGTCATTTCTGATGATATTATTAATAATCAGAAAAAGTAACTGCCCCAGGAGAACCCCGTTGTGTTTGCAAAAAGAAGTACGAAAAATGAGCTCTTACTTACAACTCACTAGCGTGTTATTGGTACTTACAATAACATTTTTTTAACGCCATTATTTTCACGGTTTTTCAAAAAAATAATAAGTGTACCACGACGGCAAATTTTTTTAGTAAACTGGAAATTATCTTTTATAAACAGCCATGGCGTTAGTTTAATTCCTATACAAATAATTCTTTTATTTTCTCTGATCTGATATTATATGAAATTTTAATTCACCTATTGCTATTTGGTTTCGTTCTGATGACAAGGACACTGTTCCTGTTCCACAATAATTTTTCGAATCCAGAAATTGTCTATTTCCACTCAGAGATATTTTTAATTTGTCACCTCGGCAATTGGGAGTCTAAAAATATTAAAATACTTTTTAATAATAAGCGAAAAAATTATAAATTTTTTTTTTATATTTTCAAATTGAGCCTTTACTCATTTAATAAATTTTTATTAAGTTATTTAACAATGTATGTATTTTCCTTCTATTGCGTAACCAAATAATAAAAATAATAATCGTCCTAGAATTTAACATTTAAACTTACACTTGGTAAATTGATCTCTTCACAAGTAATAATTATATTCGTTCCAGGTGGACTTACGCCAAACCAAAAACAATTTGTCGATGGCTTATAGTTGTCAGGATACCGGGGATTGTAGATGAAATATTTTTGCCCAATTATAAAATTTTGCATATAATCGCAATCCGATGGATAGGCTGCCAATAAAGAAGATATCGAAATGCTGACACTGAACAATAAGAATTGGAGAGTACCTTTAAATTAATAATATTTTTACTTCGATGACATTATTGACCAGTTTGTTTTTGTTGTTTCTTAAGAAATGGGAAAAGGAATAGGGACAATAAATTTACAGAAAAATAGTTAGAAAGAGACTACGTTGAGGAATGGAGCCTTTGAACTTTAGTCTTGATCCGATTAATACAAATCAAAATACTTTATTCGACGCGCGTGTGTTAGCATCATCAGGAGATCCATCCACCCATCCATTCAACCATTCGACAACCCATGAACCACCCGGGTCACTCATTAAGTATACTGATACGCAACCTAGGAGGTCCCACCACCCCCGGCCTTTACAGACCGATCCTCACTATTCACTCTCCCATGTTTTATGTTGTCTTTCAATCCCTAGGACTTTACTCCAATTTTAGCCAGTTTTAGGAGTAAAGCAACCTGTTCTTATCTCGCCAGATGTAATGCTAAACATTTTTCTCTCTGGATCGTCTGTTCACTGTTAGTTTTTTATGTTTGGTTTGTCTGCACCTTTATCCCGCTCTCCTGTGGGGATAGTAGGATGTCATTTGGTGCCAAAACCTGGCCGTTAGGTTCTGGCGCCATTTTGTCGTTCATTACTTTTCCTTCACAAGATAGCACCCGCGTTTAATGGTTGTACTACTTGTTGCGTCTGTGTCTGAGCTTCCCATTGTTCGTTAAGCCATTGTCTGAACTTGACCGGAGTATCCTTATTAACACATGTTGTTTTTGCAAACTAAAGAAAGTATAAAAAAATCAGTCATCTTGACCAAAAAATACAGTGGACTGTAAGGGATAGGTTCTTTGTCTCTATTTAGACTATTGTTTACTTCTACGAATTTCTAAACTTTCATATGAGTCTATTAATCTTCTACCATTAATATTTTCAATTAATTTAAGATTGTCTAGAGTAATCCTATGACCGTTATTAAGGCATTGCTCGGTAATAATGAATTTTCCATTTCTACCATATCTTAAATGAGCAACATACTTCTTATCGCAGTCTATGCAACTTATTTCATATACTTCAATCTTTTTCAACAATGTCACTTTATTTTTTAATTAAAATAGTTGATGACTTATAATAAATTAACTTAATAGGTTAGACTAATTTTAATCATCTTCTGATGATGCTAACAGCGAAACGCGCGTCGAGTAGACTATTTTGATTTGGTGTTAAGCGTAGTAAGACTAAAGCAATTCGAAAAAGAAATAATACAAAATATTAATAAAGGATACTAAGGTTGGGAATAACGACCTATTATCAGAAATAAAAATTATAAAAAGGATTTGAACATTAATGGAAAAATTCAACGTTCAAAGTAAAAATATAAGACTAATTAAAACAACGTTGAATAAGGTTAAGATTTCAAGGCACTGCCGACCAAAACAAAGTAATCTCTAGTAGGTACCAGGACATGAAGATATCAACCACAAAAAAAAGAAAACTAACAAGTTAGCAAAAAATAATGCAGCAAGAAAACTGAAACAGCTCTGCATGTATTATACAGGGTGTTCAATATTCAATCGACAACGCTTAACAGGTGATAGCCCTTGATGAATGATGAAGAATGAGGTAGGAACATAAACTATTCAATTTAGTATTAAAAAAATTAGAACATTCGTGGGTTTACTCGTATATTGAATAAAAGCTACTAGATACCTAATAAGTTATACTGTTGCTATATTAGCGATAGTGAGCAACTGAAAGAAGTGAAAAAAGATTAGAGGAAAGAGCTTACAAAAAGGGACTGGAACTACACCAGAATAAGACCAAGGTACTGAGAGGAAGACGGGTAGCTTATAGGAGATTAGTAAACACAATAGTTAGTAAGAGTGTAACAGTTGAGTTGAAAAAGAAAAACATGAAAAAACAAAACATTCGATTGAAAAAAAAATTGTACATTAATTGTGTTATAATAGACGATTATGTATACTTTTATTCTAAATAAATATTTGGAAGGGATTAATCAGTTGAAAGAAGGAAGGCTACGAAATAAATAAATGTGGAACATAAATAGTCTATTACCGTCAATTTTATCGCTTCTCTATGGAAAGGCTTGTGCAAGTTTTTTTACAGGGCAATAATATAATAAAGATTGATAAGAAGGGACTGTAACTAAAGATTTACATACAGAAACACAGGAATAAGTATTACGTGAAAATAACATTAATGCTTTTAATTACTTACTAGTGTTAATAAAGAGATAAAGAAATTAATAAAAAAGTAATTAAATTGTCGCTTACCCATTGTAAAAAATTTCCATAGATTAATTTGACTTTATTATTTATCCAATCAAAATAATATACGTCTGGCAAACCTAAAAACGATATTAACTGTAAAGTTTACCAAATTTAAATATTTTATCGGTTACAGGAAGGGCACACTTTTATATGCAATGATTATCTATGTTTATTTTTTTAATGGATTTGTAAATGTACTTAAAAGTTTATTGCGAAAACGGTACATAAGAAATACTAATTTCAGTATTTCAGTCGCACTTCAGTTTTTTATAGAATTACTAAAATTTTGTAAAACATGCGATTTTTTTAGTGATTAAATAGTCTTTAATAATTAAAAACAAACAAAACAAGCATGACAGCCTATAATCATTTCTTCAGGTAGGCTTTAGTCATTCTTGTTTTTTTATATTATTTTAGATTAAAGACTATAGTCTTTAATAAATCTGTATTTACGATAATAAACTATACAGCATGAAATGATTATATTGTATAAAATACTAATGTAACAAAAAACTATTACTAAACACACCCAAGTTCTCTCATGTATATGGCTTAAGAAACGGAGAAAAGTGGTAGAAGGGAATTCTTTTATAATATAGATAAAGAATATTTCTATAACAATTACAAAATTATTTTATGAAAATTGTGAAAATTTATCAAATTATTGAGAAACAAAATTATTTTGCTTTTGATTTACGCATAATGTAGTACGAAGTTTTAAGCAATCCCTTGTAACTCAGATCCATTGTGTGTTTTGCAGCCCTTTCTGTTATCTTAAGGAATTCCATGAGATAATGGTGGAAAACTTCCTTAGTTTCAACACTTGTTTATTCGATATCTAACAGGTAAAATAACTGCAATAATAAATTCTAACGCATGATAACGTCACAACTTGTCTATAGTCCAGTTCTGTATAGAATAATGATGTAATATATGATTAAAATTAGTAAGTCCGTTAAATACGGATAATTTCCAATTTTCATCCAAAATTAGATGACATACTTAAATTCAAAATATTCGATTATATCCGGATTTATTCAAAAAAGTCAGTCATTTCCTATCTTATTCATAATAACACAATTTTAAAAAAGTGCTTAAAATAATACAAAATGTTTCTACACTTTTTCGAAACTTTAAAAATTAGACCATTAATATACTTCATAAAAACAAAAACTCATAATTAAATGATGTACTAGAGCCTATTCTAGTAAATTTACGAAAAAACTTTTTGTTTCATTTTAAGTTACCATTCTTTTGACTTTTTGGTTTAGAACAAGAAAATGACATAGTATATTTTTTCATTTTTTCAGACAACTCCAGAGATTATGTTGAATTTTACTGTCTTTTTATTTGTTTCTCAAATATGTACCTTTTCTGACATTTAACCAGCTTTTCAATTAGCAGATAGCAATACTGTTCCTATGAAAAAGTAGCCATCTTGTATACTGTCTCTAGGACTCATAACGAATAATTAAAGAAAAACGATTAAAGGATTATATTTTGCATATTTGTAAATACATATAAGAACAACAAAAATTTTATTTTTATTACTTATTACATTTTGAAGTAGTGAAATAATGAATATCATCATCCTTTAATTAATAATGTATTAAATTGTATAACATATATATAATTAAATAGCATAGAGATATATTCATTCTGAATTTTTAACGTTTAACTACGATTTGTGTCTGAGAAAGTAGGAGATATATTGTAATACTATTCAACAATAGCAAAAAACATCATAAAATACCATAAAACGATATTTTATATTTTCCATATTATTTTTTTTTATGGAATTTAGCCCGTCGAAATTTTTTACACCCATCGGTAGAACCAAACGTATTACTCCGATATACCTGACCTAACACGCGGTTCATGAACGTTGCCGTTTCCATGGTAACCACTCGTAACAACCAAACAGTTTTTGTGTTTACATCTAGCACGAAGATATTATCAAATGTGTCAAATCTTTAACAAAGACACTAGTTTCTTTTTGATTGTCAGAAAGGCGTATCTCAGATGATACCAGTAAATTTTTTATTTTGCTGCAATGTAAGTACCGCTCAAACAATTAGCAATTAGATCAGTAAAAATAGAATATTTTTGATTTAGAAGTAATTTGGTATAAAGACCAAATATTATATACACATACCTAAATGGATCGAGCATCACTCATACTTTTAGAGTAGACATAACTATTTAAATCAATTTAAGTAATTTAAGTTTTTGTTTCATTAATAATTGATTAAATTTTAACCATGTTTCTTGTGTAACTCATAAGAAATTATTTTAATAAATTATGTTCATTTAAATAAAATTCTACATCAAAATTCCTCATATATATTAAGTTAAACTTTCAAGTTTCCTAAAAAGACCTTCTAAATTCATAATGCAACATACAGTGTGTCTACTTAAGTTGGAACCATATGGAAGTCTCTTTTATTATTGGTTTTTTGAAAAAAAGTTATTCTTTATAAAAGATTCTACATGGCCTAAAACGCAAAATGAGATAATCAGATATCAATTTTTTGCTCTCTTATACAAGGTGCGTCAAAAAATATAAATTCTGCTCAAGAAGTAACTTTACTTTTAATAATATTGAAAAGTGTTATGAAAAAAAGTTGATCAGAATTAAAAAATTCATCCAGATATGCAATTACATCAACGTAGCACAAAAAATTAGGTTTTGTAATTTTTCATACATCTGTAATGTATCTGTAGTAACTTTCTGGTATTCTTCAGAAAAAATCTAGGAAGCACTGACAAGAAATGTATGTGTGAAGAAAAAATAGAAATTGTTTTGATTGTGCGAGACACTATAAAACACATAAAGAAGTAGCAAATCTTTTTAATAATAGACATCCTCATAGAAATATTGGGCATTTAGCAGGTACAAAAATATTGAATAAATTCAAGACTAATGGAAGTATTTAAAATAATTTTAATAAATAACGCAAGAGCGTCTATTATGAAATATATTACAGAAAGTAAATATACAGTGGCAAATATTTTAAAACGAAATAAATATTATCCATACAAAGCACAAATCGTGCAATCATTGCAAGCAAGGGATTATGATAGACGATTTGAATTGTGCTCTCTCATCCAAGGAGAGTTAGAAGAAGACACGTTTTTAACAAGGAGTATATTTTTTCCGATGAGGCAACGTTTTCTTCTTATGGGACTGTCATAACCAATATTCGTTTATAACGAACGTGTGGTGTGGTATTTACAGTGATAAATTAATTGGACCATTTTTTTTTCGACAATTCATGAACACCGCAGGATACTTTAATTATTATAAAATCAAGTCACTGACTTTATTGACGAACATCCGTTACAAGAAGGTCTACAAATTTAGTTCCAACAAGATGGTGCTACAATCCACAGTACAATTAACGTTATTATTAACGTCTTGAAAATATGTTTAATGGAAAAGTGACCGTTTCAAAATGTCGATCATTTGGAGAGGATTATTTGTGAAGAATGCCAAAAAAATACTCCAGATATCATGCTGAATTTATTAGTTTGGAGAAAGAACAGTTAAATGTTTAGAAAGGGAGGGTGGATATGTAGAGGCATTAATGAAATGAATGAAAATTTAATTGTTTGTTTACAATTTGTTATTCGTTTGGATTTTCATATTTGTAAATAAATAATTGTTTGCATTCATTACGTATTTAAATTAAGAAATTGTTCGCAAATATTAAGAAATGGAAAAGTTATAAAGGCTTTAACAGTTAAGAGAGACAAATGTTCAGCATTGAAATTTACAAAATTAAAAGTAATTTAAAATGTTTTCAAATAGACTCAGCGTGTAGAAATATTTGTAAAAAATTACATTATAATTACATAGTTACTTTATTTTTAACCAAAATTTATATTTTTTTACGCACCTCGTATACGAGTGCAAAAAATTCATACCTGATTATCTCATTTTGCGTTTTAGGCCATGCAGAACATTTTATAAAGAATAACTTTTTATCAAAAAACCAAAATTAAAAAAAATTCCCATATGGTTCCAACTTAAGTAGACACTGTATATAAACATATATTACTTTCTTTTTATACTTCTTTGGAAAGAAAGAAAAACATTTTTTATGGCATAAATATTTATTATTAGCAAAATGTTACATTTTAGAACGACAGTTTATAGCCAATTAATATGATAACAATAAATCCAAGATGCTTCCAATATTTCAAATAGTGTCTTCAAATTTTCCAATGAAAAAAATGTCAGTAAACGAAGTATCTGCAAATCCTAGGCGAAAAAAATGCAACGTACCTGTGCACCGAATTAATAGTGATCCCATGGAACCCAAAAAGAGTTTTTCTGCAAATTTTAATGCCAAAAGATACGCAATAAGCGAAGACAAATTTGCTAAAGTAAGTATAGACTGAAAAAAATATATTTATTACGGGAAATATAAAAATAAAATTAACATCATTGTAGTGGAATGGGAAAATTCTTTTAAAGACAGCGTTTTAATCAAAACTGATTTTTAGTCTATTATACACAATGAAGAACCTGTTAGTACTGAAATTATTGTAGAAACAATAGAACCAGGTAATACTTACAAAATTTCAAAGAAGTATCTTGCTAAAGAAAATATGAAACTCACGGAAGAAAATAAACAACTTTCGAGTAAATTTCACGAACTGGAAGATCTCTCCGTGAAGAAAATCACAAAATTGCGTGAAAAAATTAATGTTTTGCAATTGGCTAATACCCACTTTAAAAAAGATATTGAAGAATTGGAAGGAAATTTCGAACATCTAGTGTATGAGAATCAAGCTCTAAAACATGACTTAGAAAAGTTAAAAGTTTGTAAAAAGTGCGAAGAATACCAAGCTATAATTGAAAACTACACCGCCGAAAATGTCAATTGTCACAAAGAAAATGAGATGATCAAAAACAAATACAAACAACTGCACGAAGATCTAGAAATGCTCAAAATTGTTGTCTTTAGGTAATTAATATGTCTAAAAATACATTTTTGTTATAATTTCGTTTGTTTTAGATTGAATACGCAACTGGAGAGGTACCAAGACATTTTAAGAAAACACAACATACAGAAACCTCAATTCGAATCTTACCATCAACGTGATATTGAATCTTCTTGTACAGATTTTAGCAAAAACATACTTTCAGAAGTTCATAGAGATCACAAACACATTCCAGTTTCATGGGGTCTTGTAAACAAACACACTTTAGGTATATTTTTCATTTAATTTAAAAATAGTATATTATGTTACTAAGAGTAGAAGGCTAATCCGAGTAACATACACTATTTTTTCTTCAAGCTTTAAAATAAAATATCTATAAAAAAGATTACTTCAACTGTTATAGAAATATTTCCTATTTAGCCAAATAAAAATAAATAACATAATAAATACAGTAGTTTGTTAATTTAGTTGTCAGATGAGATACCACAAGTAATGTTTTGTGTTTTATGAAATCTCTACTTTGCTACTTTTGTATGGAGGTGAAGTAAATAAGTTAAACATAAAACAAAGATTTTCTTAACTTCTCCAAAAGATGTTTTTATTTTTTTTGTTTAGTATTGTACTTCATTAACTATTTGTAACCATTTGTATTAACATGCTTTTACTGGCAATAATTATGACCAATTTGGTGTATATTCTCGGAACAGTAAAAAACTAGTTCCTCTTTATACAACGTACAATGTGTAGAGTAGAACTATTTCAAACTAGCGATTCACCCTCTACACATGATTTTAATAAATATGGTTAATTTTCTTTATGTGATAAGTCCCCAAGGAATGATTGGAAGTTTTTTAAAAAGTCTCTTTGTAAAATCAGTGTGAGATGTGATTCACGTGTTCAAATTTGTTTTGAATCGGGTTAACCAAATTAAAAAGATCTTTAAAAACGCTAATTTCAAATTATAAGTTAATTATCAGTTCGTGTTTTTTTGTAAAATGTAAAATAAATAAACTTGCAGGTCCCCTTTTGGACGCTTACGAAGATTCGGTTAAAGAAAAAGATGAAATCATAGAGGAATATGAATTCGAAATGAACAAATTTACTGGTAAGATGCGGGAAATTATGGACGAAAATGAAAATTTACACAAAAAATTGACTGAAGACGACAGTTGTAGTTCAAAACTGAAGGTAGATTTGGAAAATGTAAAGAGGGAATTGAAAAATACTAGAGATCAGAATGACGCTCTCATTAAGAAATGTTCTTTGAAACAGGACAAACTTGAAGAAGTCTTAAGGATATATGAAGCAAAAGGTATTTTTCTAATAAATGTGATATTTTATAGAATATTATATAGGAAATGAATCAAACAAACAAAACATTTCATAATAACACTTTTTTGTAAGAAAACGACATTTCTTGGGCTAACTGTTTCGCTCTTCATAAATTACAGTTAACTATTTGTTTATCCCTTTTATTTATTTTTAGTTTTATACATATTAAACAATTTTTTTCTATTTCCATTTTAGATCACTTAACTCCTTGTTGACAATGAATATATGTAATTATACACGTAATTAATATATTTTTCAGATTATGTTTGTTTTTGAAACAGTAGATAACTTACGTAGGTTAATTATGTTTTCAAAAAACCTTTGTTATACATTTACGAGAAATTATTTAGTAAAAATTTAGATAATTTTTAAAAACACGGGAAGCAATTGAAAACATAATTTCTTTGAATTATTTGCTATATATATGACTAACTTAAAAAACATTTATTTACAAGTAAATTAATGTTGACTGAGATATTTATCGAGCAGCTATTAAATATCAGTACGAATTGTTGAAAATAACCAAATTTTTCTATTTAAATATCCCCAAATCGAAATTTTGAAAAACTTACCAATTTTTTCATTAGTTAATACGAATTAAGAGCTTAAAAAAATTAAACAGAGATTTATATACAGATATTAAAATTTCATTAATTTGAATGCGTTGGTAGTGTAATAAACATTAAACTTAGTTAATAATTAATGTTGCGTCGAGGTGGAAAATTATTTATTTTTTATTACTAATCATCAATTTTTTGGAACAAATGTTACTAGTTTATGATAGGACCTTGTGGTAAATTAACCTAATGACCGTATTCTAATATTTTAACTTATAATATAACAAATAGCTTTTTTCAACATAATTTTCTTTTAAATCTAAATATTATTAATTGAGAGGTGGCACTAACCGAATTACATTTACTGATACACAAAATTAAATATGCCTAATTGATAATCAATTTATAAATAAATGTATAAAAATGTATTTCATGATCTATTGAAATATGCACAATACCATTATTTACATACTTAATTATTTTCAATTTCTTAATTAAAACATTTTGATTAATAATCGATATTGATATGCAAGTATTTTAAGTGTCTAAGTGTTTATTAGCATGAAATAAATATTCAAAAAGTCGGTCGTTCCTTTGTTACTTTTTTCGTTCAACCACAAAATTCTTATTACTTTGCAAAAGGGATCAGGCCAGTCCGATAAACAAGTATACTTAACTGCACTGGTCAATTCTATTGCACCCAAGAGTATACTACCTTCTTTGTCGTCCGAATACTTTCTCATTCATCTCATACATTTTTAGAAATTTAGAGCTAGATTTGCCAAACAGTAATTATTTTAAATACACTATATGAGGAAATGAAGCAGATTTGTAGAAATAGCTCACCATTATTATAAAACGGATAGTTGTCTAGTTGCTATAAAAATGTATCTGAAAAATGACTAGTGACCTTTATGTCTAAGTTTCTTATGAAATGTTTCAGGCAAAAAAAAGCTCAAGTTACTCTACTATTTTTGCTAAGAGGCAAGAGCAATAAAAAATCATTATCAAGCAGACTAGAGTAGTAGTGTCTCAAAGAATTCAACAAATTTCTGTTATCCTTACCACATTACGTTTATAAAAGTTTACTTATTTTTATTATACCAACCTGAACTCGGAAGGCAACAATTATTCAATCCTAAAAAGTTTAGCTCATAGCCACGCTGACTTGACTTTTGCAATTATCTAAATATTTGTTATAGTTATAATATAAATAACCAAAATATGAAGATTGGACCAAATATGCTTTAATAAAATGTTACTGTGGCAATAGATATAGGGCGTTAAAGATAAAATATGTATTTCTTTTTTTGTTAGTAGACAAAATTTTATTAAATCGGAATTATAAACAAAATAACTTAAAAAACAAATTTAAAGAAAATGTTCTACGTTGCCTCCTCCTACTTCTATGCCTTTTCGAATTCTTTTAATAAAAAACATAAAAAATATTGTTCTGTCCTATAAAAAATGAAAGAATGAATTTCATTGGCATAAACATGTCGTGTGTCCCCAAAAATAAAAACCAGAACTTTTTGGTTGACATCCTCTGCCAATCCATCGTTGAGGAAATACGTCACTGAGATTATTTCTATCTATTAATGGGAAATAAGGTGGAGCTCTGTCCTGTACAAACCACATTGTTTTTCTTACATTTAGTGAGAAATCATCCAAAACATCACTAAGAGCATTTTGTAAAAAAAAAATGTTGCTCTTCATCAGTGAACAAAATATTCTTAATAAAATTGAGGTCAGTGTTTTTCCCATTCCGAATACGTTGGCAAAATTGTCGTGGAAGATCTCTTGGAAGCAACTTTTAAAGTGATAAGGATAGAAATTCTCTTTTTTATAATTCGACTAATAAGCTTTAGTGCAAAAAAATCAACTCAGCAATGGTGGTTTAAATTGATACCACGTTGATCGGAATCGGACCTGTTTTCACAAAGTTACCGACTGTAACACAAAATAATTGAAAAGGGACTCTGAAATAACTTACTTTTATTGATTATTTTAATAATTTTTAACAAAGTCTAACGTTAATCACACAATGCGAACATGTTTATTATTGCTTGTAACTTTTTGTCAACAAGTTTGATTCTAATCTTACTTTACTTACTTTACTTAGATCCTTATCGTTGTGGATACGCATATTCTCAAAAGTCGAGCACGTTGCTGAGTCGATTTTTTTGCTCTTATGTGTAGGTGACTGACTTACTCCTATTTTCTCATGGGTAAAATTATTATGACGAGAAATTTCAACAGAAAAAGAAACGAAAAATACTTCTTAAAAATGCAACAATCTAATAAACTCTTACAGCAAAATAAATGACGTTAACTAACAACAATTATCTCACAGTACAAAGGCAGATTTTTCATAAAAAAAATATTTGAAATTCTTTTCCGAGA
Source organism: Hermaeophaga mercurialis (assembly GCA_951812935.1). Taxonomy (NCBI): domain Eukaryota; kingdom Metazoa; phylum Arthropoda; class Insecta; order Coleoptera; family Chrysomelidae; genus Hermaeophaga; species Hermaeophaga mercurialis. The sequence goes on from OX638363.1 coordinate 22,236,314, forward strand.
CTCTGAACTGTTAAATTGCGTTTGTCTCTAATACAATTGAATTATTTTGTTTCAACAGTTTGCATAATTTTACATAAAATGATGTTTACGTCAAGTTTTCTAATCAAAATTACTAAAAAGCTTCGTTAAAAATATAAATAAATTAATATTCCCCTTGTTTAAAGTTATACGTCCGTGTCAATTTTGATCACAATTTATGAATACATTGTATAATTATTGTCAAAAAACGAAAAAAAAATACAGTTAAATTTTAACACCCTTTATCTTTTACAGTAACATTTTATTAAGGCATATTTGGTCCAATTCCATAATTCGGTCCAAATAAACTGCAATTACTCTATGTTCCAATAGTCACTACATCACTCACCCTGTATAACATAAAATACTTAATATAGCGCTTGTAATATAAATGAACAGATGTTCACATTCATTTTCTAGAAAATGATAGGTATTCTTCGTTATTCTTTTCCTCAGGATTGTTATAAGTGCTAATATGTCTATCATGCAATCCAAACTAATATATATGAGTGTTACTTGGGGGTAAATAATGCAATTGGGATAATTACAAAATAAAATCCAAGAAAACTCAAAATCTTGCCACAAAATTTTTAATAAACTTGACAACTAGTTTCGGCCTAATAGAGTCATCAGCAGGTCACAAAATAAATGAAGAACATGACACATTTCAAATATAAAATAAAATTGACATCAGATACTGTAGTATGAAGTGATATTATAATTAAACATTAAAATACATTGAGTAACACTAATAAGGGCGATAATTAAACTTAACAACAAGTCATAAAAAGAAAAAACCAGGTTATATATATATAACTGGTAATAAGTGCATATTTTCATAGATATTAGACTAGAGATACTAATCTCGAATATTCTACAAATATCAATGGGTATAGTAGATAATAACATCAAGGACTGCATGTCATCCTTGCCCTCATCCTAAAAATAAAGTTACCCTGAGATAGATAAGGGGCCATTGAACATTAATAGACTGTTTTCCTAAGCTGCTAGGAAGACAACTGCTTGGCTAACCTGCTAGAAAGACAACTGGTATTTTTTTAACCTCAATTCTTCAGCCTGATAGCATCACTATAATATGTATATAGTATCTGCCGGGCTATTGTCAACTACCGATTACTGAAATAGGGACCATAAACTGATAAGCATAGACATCCTTCGGCAATATCATCAATTACTTCAAAAGAGAGGGATGAATGGTGAGCAGCAACTTTAGTATGAGACGCACAATGTATTTTTTGAGTATTTTTTCCCCGAAAATTTTCGAGTAATTAATTTTATTTGACATTAACTGAGATTAACACGTAAAATATAAAAAACTCATTTCTTCTCTTTTAGTTGAACAAATGACCCGAGACTACGACGTCCTACATGGAGAATACATTAAAATTAAAACCGAGAATGCAGCCCTGAAAGAAAAAACCAAATCATGCTTGGATTCTCAAGAGGAATTGAGGAATCAGCTACAAAATTTTATTCCGTTATCTGTCCATAATTCTAGTGTAAATGAATGCAAAAAGTAAGCAATCATTATATACCCTACAAATACACAATATTGAAAGAACTAAAACTGTACTATATTTAAAAAACTAATACTTTTTTGCACTTTAATGGCTTAGTAATTTTCCAGGTGGTACGAAGAGTTGAAAATTCAATACGAAACGGAAAAAGAAAAATTATTAAAAAATATCGAATCGTATATCAAAACTATCGAAGATTTGAATAAAGTAATAGGAAACCAAAATAACGTTAAAGAAAAGTTGGAAAATAATATAATCCAGTTGGAAAAACAGATAAAGTAATTAACCATGCAAATTAGAAAAAACCCAATATGTAGTTATGAGATTTTATTTTTTAGAAAACTAGAAGCGAAACATTTAGAACTGGAACATAATTTGAATGGTGTCCAACTATCAAGAAGCGCTTTAAAGAAACAACTCCATAAGGCAATGGAATTCGCAAGAGAAATGGTAACCGAACAAGAATTTTTGCTAAAGGCGCTAAACGAAAGGCAACTGGAAAATAAAGCTGTTAAAAAGGTTGGATCAGACATCGCGTGCAGAATGGATTTACTGAAGACCCAACTAAAGGTAAATATTAATTAATTTCTTTCTTTTATTTTTCGTTTCCTAAATTATTAAAATATCCTTTCCTTTTAAATCTTGGGATGACCTTTCCTCAATACCCGCATACTTTGTGTAACACATTTTTTTTGTTCTAAATTCTAGTTTAAAAATAAATAGATCTTTAAAAGTGTTATATGATTGGGCCGGGATCAATTCAGAATCGGAGGTGACATTCAGTTCGCTGGTTTAGTTCAGTTCAGTTTAGTTCAGTTGTCGAATTATTGCCAAATTATTCATACAATTATCAGTAGTTTGTTTTCTCTAATGGGCTCATCTAGTTTACGAATAGGTGCAAATAGAATAGGGCTCTAACAAACGACCCTATGGCAATATCCCACAGATTATCAAAGGGAACTATTCTCAATCTGAATATCTGTTTAGGAAAATTTCAGAAAAAGTTGCACGAATCAGCTATTCTGGAGTTTTGTCTCTACCAAAGTCATCCTCAGAATTGTTACAATTCTTTCTCTTTCAGAACTTAGGATGGCCTTTAATTAATATAAACATAGTTTGTGTATCATATTTTTTTTGTTTGAAATTTTAGAAGAGTTCGAATATGAATACTTCTTTAAAAGTGTTTTGGATGTGCTAGAATCTATTCAGCCAGTTTTGGTCTCACTGTAAATAAAGATAATAAACTAATATTTTTTCAAAAATTTCGTATGATCAGTTAATAGATTTGGTCATTACGAAGTTTAGCTCGAAAATATTTTATTTGTTAAATTTTTTTTGGTTGGCTGAAAAATGTCTAATCGCCAAAAACCTAATAAAAATAAAAAGTTTATTAGAAATCATTTAAAAAAATTCGTAGTTTCATATTTGGCGACTTCTTTCTACAAAATATCTGAGATAATATGACATTGCAGTTATATTTATTTAAAATATATAACTTATCCACTATAATGTATATTAATTAAAATTAACACAATTTAATAAATGTGGATATATATTTAAAATAATGAAAGTGATAATAGTATTATCAGTTAACTTCTGTTTTCTCTTCTGTATATACAGAGCTATAAACATTTAATATGAGATACATATTTGTTTAACAAACTACAAATTTTGAAGTATTTGCACATAGTGTTGTTTAAAAATTAATTACTCAAACACTACAGTTAAATTTATGATGGCCATATCAGAAAGGTTATTTTCATATATTTATGTTCGTATTCATATATTTAAATAGTTATTTATGAAAAATGTTTAAATGAAGGGAATTCTGCAATTCTTATGAGCGCCTTAAATACATTTTTCACGAATGAATTTTTAATTAATAATATTATTCTCGGTCTAATTCAGGCCCCTAGAAGTAAATCCAAAGGACCATCCAGACTCTCGCGAAGTAGCATGAAGTTGGGCGAGGCACGAATGTATGGAGCTGTTCCTCGCTGCGCCTCGTATTTCTTTGCCTCGCCCCGGCTAACTTCGCTTCAGAGTCGGTCTCTTGTGCCTGAATCAAAGGGACATAAAGAACGTGTACTAGGAGAGGAAACGAGATACCACCACCACACTCTCGTGTTTCCCCTAGTCGTTCAGTGTGCCTTGCAATCTCTTTCATTTAGTTTATAGTAAAAATACTTAGTATTTTTAAAGTTGTGTTTTTTTAATATAATTATCAAATAATAAGTGATTGGTCCCAAGAAATTCAGTTACAATAAATTGAAGCTCTTCCACTTTTTAAAAATGTTTTCATCAAAAAATATCAACATAATCCGCGTCAATAATGGCACTGAGTGAAGTACTCGCGAAGTAGGCGAGAGTGAGAATGTGAGTTCTTCGCTCCGGGTAACTTGGGCGAGGATACTCACTGAAGTTGCTCCGCAAGAGTGTGGAGAGGCCTTAAAAGCTCAGGCAGAGCTTACAGTAGATGAGAAGGCTATTGCAAGGAAAACTCGGATAAATTCGGAAATTTGGCAAACCCTGCTTGTGTGAATTAACGTCACCTGTCCAGCAATACAGTACAATATGTCCAGAATATATTAGTCTTTCCGATTGTTAAAATCTTTGTAAAGTTTACGAATTTTATAAAAAATGGACTTAATACAAAAAAACGGCTTGTTATGTATGCTTTTCATTGTGGTTGAAACAATAACAATTTGGTGATGAAGCTCTGTCGAAAATGACCGACTATAGTTGGTTTCAAGCATCTAAATTTGATCGTGTTTGGTTTGAGGAACAGCTAGGGATGGAAGGGCATCCCTTAAAGTCAGTTTCTTCTAAAAATATTGATGCAATACGTCGAATGATTGAAGAAGACAGTCACGTGACATGCGACTGGATTTGGGCATCTTTGCACATTTTTAGGACCACGATACATCCATTCCGCTTTGCATACTCATTTAACCGCGAGGAAACCTCTTAATGGATACCACCTCATAATGTATACATAACTCAAAAACAAGAACGTGTAAATTGGTGCAAAGCATTGCAGAAAAACTTTAACAACGGAACACATATGATATTATTATTGGTAACAAAACATGAAACTACTCCTACAAACCAGAAACGAAACAACTATCGAAATTATGGGTATTTCAAAATGAATTTTTTACAGCAAAAGAAGCAGTTCGAATAATATGATTACATGTTTCGTAGCCAAAGGTGGTCACAATTGCTTTAGAAGATCGTCGAACAGTAAATTCGGGGTGATATACAACAGTTTGCTTGCTCGACTTAATTAATCAGTAGCAAAAAACAAACCGAAAACGTGCAATCAATTTACATCATGATAATGCAACATCCCATATTGCACGCACAACAGTTGATTATTTGAAAATCTCACGCACTATCGTTGACAAGGCAGCCAATTAAGACTTAAATTTGAATACAGAAATAACTTCAAAAGCGGTAACCATCAAATCCTATAATAATCCATGTAAATTACAGAAAATTGGCTGGCATTAAATAGCTCTAAGTGAACACCTGCTTAAATGCGAGAAAATATCGACGACTGTTTTACAATATCAATCAACTTACTATTATAAATATTAAATGTCACAAAAAATAAATTAACTAATAAAGTAGACTTTAGTAACTATGGTAATGTATAAATGGGACTCAAAGTTGTAATGCAAGTGCAAAAAATTATTTATTTTTCGCACTAGTACTTTGTTGTATCGTCTATTCAAAAAAAGTATAATTATTCGAATATACAAGGTGGCCAAACGAAAACAAAACAGAGCCATTATCAGGAACTGCGTCAAGGTTTTAAAAAAACGCAGAGACTCGTCGATTTTTAATCAAAGGGGGACACTTTTATCCGGTATTTTCGACTTCGCTGTTTATACCTCCAAGCGAAGGTAACAATCACCTCAAAATATTTAAATGGCATTAGGGGTCAAGTAAGGCATCATTTTAAAGCCCTTTCAATACTCTTTATAACAGTCTTTAAACTTTAAAATTCGGCCTGATACTTTTTAAAAAATTACAATTTAAAATGTAAATTAGATATTTGTTTAGTTTTTAATAAGAGTTTATAAAATTGGAATTTTTTTCATTTTTGTCAAAATAGTGAAAATGACACATGGGTCGTTGAGTATGCCAATGGTTTAAATGTTGATTTTCTTGCTTTGCATTGTTTATGTAATATTTTTCACATTTGTAAAAGATAAATGGATACGATACGGACACACAAAGAACGTGAAATTAGTGGATTCGTATATCGAAGGGAAGGTTTGTTTAATTGTGTTTTTGAAAATTAAATACCATGGTTTATTCCATTGCCGAAAGGGTAGATATCATTTCGCTTTATTTTATGAACAATAAGTGTGCAAATGTAACGGCTCAGTTATTTAATGAAAAATATCAAAATAAACAGGTCCGTAGGAAATATGTTCTACAGTTAGTGAAAATAATTCAAGAAACTGGAAATGTAGCTAATAAAAAACAAGAAAATAGACCGCCTGTAGTTAATAGAGCTAATGAAGTTGCAGTTTTGGGAATGTTTGTCTATCCTACGTTAAGTACCAGGCAATTAGCATATGTGTCTGGAATCAATCGAACTAGCATTCAAACCATTTTGAAGAAGAACAAATTCCATCCATATAAAATACATTTAGTGCAGGAACTTAATAAGGATGATTATGACCGCCGTTTGCAATTTTGCGAAATAATGAGTGAGCGAGTAGCGAACAATCCACAGTTTCATTTTAATATCTGTATCTCCGATGAATGCAGCTTTCTTATGAACGGTACCGTAAATCGTCATAATTACCGCTACTGGTCTGATTCACACCCAAGAATTTTCCAGGCGGTACATACACAGCAAGCGTAAAAATTAAATGTAGGGGCTGGCATTTTCGGTGACCGGCTGGTAGGTCCATATTTTTTACCTGGTAATTTGACGGGCGAAATGTATTTGCAATTACTGGAAGATGCAATTGACCCTACCTTGACCGATATTATTGAAAATAGCCAACAGTATACTGAAGATCATTTAATGTTTCAACAGGACGGTGCTCCTCCGCATTATGCTTTGATTGTTCGTCAGTATTTAGACCAACATTTTCCACGGCACTGGATTGGGAGTAGGGGTAGCATTGAATGGTCTCCACGGTCACCAGATTTGTCGCCCCTTGATTTTTTTTTGTGGGGATACCTCAAAAGTAAAATCTACAAAACCCAACCAGCCTCTTTGTGCGAGAACGTTTCGAAAAAAATCTTTATTATTGACGCGGGTGGTCATCAATTTGAACATTTAATTTAATTAAGAAGTAAGTAAACAACTAAACATAATTTAAACTTCAAAATGTAATTTTTTTAAAAGTATTAGGCCGAATTTTAAAATTTAAAGACTGTTGTAAAGATATTTGAAAGGGCTTTAAAATGATACCTTACTCGACCCCTAATACCATTTAAGTATTTTGGGGCGATTGTTACCCTCGCTTGGAGGTGTAAGCAGCGAAGTCGAAAATACCGGAAAAAAGTGTCCCCCTTTGATCAAAAATCGACGGGTCTCTGCATTTTTTTAAAACGTTGATGCAGTTCTTGATAATGGATCTGTTTCGTTTTCGTTTGGCCACCCTGTATATATTTCTACCGGTAAACCAAAACTGTTTATTTAGTGAAATACAACTAACTTATAATAAATATTTAAATTGGCTACCTTCAGCAACGATTCAATGGAAAAGCCGGGAAGTAAATTCTTCTCTAACTTGTCGAGAACTTCAGAGGTTATCCGTTCAGTCTCTCTTCTAAGGCGCCTCTTGAACTCTTCTAGATAATTTACTCGAATTTAATAAACTTTGCTCTTCAAGGAAATCTGGAAACCTTGGTGGACATTAGATTGATTCTCTCCTCCCCATCCAACCATCTCAGAAAACGTTATTTGAGTAGGTTGGAACATTAAAGACGCTCCATCCTACTGGAACTGCAAATCATTATATTTGGAGTCCAAGCAATAGATAAGAAATAAATTTTATGTATCGAGGACCAATCATATTTTCCTCAAAAAAGTGTCACTATTCTTCTGTTACTATTATTATACCCATTTCGTGGATTCGGTTGGGAGCTACGGCAAAATTTAGTCCCCTTAGTTCTGTTGGTGTGAGTGAGATGTTGACGATGTTTTCAATTTTGCATTGATGCAGTCTTTTTTGGTTAAATTTTCCAAGTACTTTTTATGGGTTTTCTGAGGGAATGGTGCTAATTTTCAAACAGTTATCCTCAATTTTTTTTATGGCAGTTAACTTCAGAACGTAGTAGTACAGCGTTTCTCAAGCTGTGGGGCGCGCCACCCTAGAGGGGAGCCATAACTATACGTTGGGGGCGCCTAGAGTTTAGGCCCTAGATTAGGGTCAACATTTTCAACGTATAATATACGTCGTATTTTATTGTTATATGAAAAAGAAAGGTAGGGGGCGCCATAAAAATTGTTATTGAAAATTGGGCCCCGAATACTGAAAGGTTGAGAAACGCTGTAGTAGTAGTAACATACATGCAAAGGTATATATCGCAGCGAGATCACAGTCTTTAATACAAATACTGAGAATTATTTTATAAAAATTTTAAAAATATGATAACATTTCCCAATTGAAATATTCAACTAAGAAAACAGTACTTAAATAAAGATTTTAATTTATTTTTAGGATGTTCAAAAAAATGCTTGGCAAGAATTTGCAACGGTAGAACAGACGATTCAGAATCAAGCTGAAACTATTGAAATGATGAAAATCCGATACGAAAAGGAAATCGAAGATTTAAAAAAAGTTATAACAGCTTACGAAGGTGCAAAAGATACCAACATTATTAAACCTGAAAATCTGCCTATGGCTCATTATTTTTTATTAAAAAATAAGTACAAATGAATTTTGTTGATTTGCTTTTGTATTGTAGGATATTTTAAATATTTGATTACAATAAAAAATTTTATAATATTTATTTGGTATTAATTATTTCGTTCGTTTAATATTCAAATATGAAGACCAATCTGACAACGGGTACCGAGGAGGTGTTAGAAAAGCTCCTATAATTTTAAAAAATTCTCAGAAGTGTGTGTGGTTTTATTACTTCGTCTGTTCGGTAATCCTAATATAGTGCAGTGCCGGTTAGTCGAACAAAATCGAAAAGTTTCCGATTATCTTCTACAATACTCAAATTGATGACTGTAATATTAAAAATTTAATGTTATGTATTTTTAAGTGTAGCAAAATATCCTTTTCTGAAATCCTTGAACTGTAAAGCGCTTATATCCTAACCTAATCTAATCTAAATGATTGAGGCACTTTGTTAAGAAATAAAGAGAAAAAACTACTCAAATAATATTATTCTTTATTACTGTAACGGAGTCGTCTCTGTAAAGCAAAATCAAATCTAGGAAGGTAGTAATTTTTCAAGGGAGTCTTTCGGGGAAAATATACAAAAAATTTCAGAATCAAGTAACAAATGTTAAGTTTCATTTTTAAGGGCATAATACTAAAAATATGAGTTGACGCTTCAAATGACATCCACGGATAAGTTTTATGATTGTAATTTCTAAATAATGGGCATAGTTCGTGAATATGAATTACAGCTGAAGGGATTTGGTTTTTTTTTTTCATAAAGAATGTTGTATTTCAGAATTGTTAACGCAATAATTATCCGAACTGAGGGACATGGTAAGTTTTGTAAAAGCAAAATTCTTTAATAAACCGAAAGTCATAAAAAATCTCTGGAGAACCAAAAAGTAAAGTTCAGTTTAAAAATCTAGACGAATTCAGGAATCAGTTGTAGTTTAGCATCCGCCTCGAAAAGTACTCTCGCAATAAAGTGTATTCAGTCTTGTTAAATCTTGTAAGTTTTGATTTGCCGGTACTTTTCTTAATTAGTAACAGAATTAACGGTTTATTAAAGTACTTGGCGAGATTTAATAATTATTCAAAGCATTAATCTAATCCCTTTTATTATACAGTCACTCGTTGCTTTTCATATAATTTCTATAAGTAATTTTTTCATAATTTCGTCGCCCAATAAATAAGTTAGAAAAAGTTCAGTTAGTTTCATTGTGATTAAGTGACCTATAAGCATACATATATACTGGGCGTTTCCCCAGAATCGGAGCCTAAGGCCTAAGAAGCTGGTAAGCGTCAATTTTCTCTATTACTATAGTACGGCTATCAACTAATTAATCCAACGTTACATTAACGAATCTATTGTAAGAACCAAGTTTTTGCGTCGCTCGTCAAACTTTACAATATCATGTGTGGTGAGGTACATACATTATAAATAGCACCCACCTACGTCGTATTACGTTATTAAGTGTATTTATTCATTTTAAAGTAGAAGATAATAATTATTTGGACAGAACATGGCCGCTTTTAATTTAGTTCCATCTTTGAAATATACGCTGTAGCATAAAGTCTCACCAGCTTTCTCATAGATGGCTCTTCATGTCTCGTTCCGTATCAAATATGAATATTTTATTGTTCTGTTGTCAGAATTCAAATATATTGTTTTTGAGTAGCTTAAATTAATAAAAGAAAATGAGATGAGAGCTAAAAAAGAGGAAAACAACAAATTTAAACGAGAAAGTAAAGAAATCAGAAAAGTAAAAAACAACAGATATAAAAAATAAAGTTAAGGAGATAACAAATAAACTGGAAGCATCAAAAAACGAAGCAGAAAACATTATATTTATTAGAAGAGTCGGAAAACGGACAAGCGACAAGGAAAGGCTAATTATAGTTGAAATGAGAAATGTTTTATGAGGGATGAATTAATAAAAGCTGTTAAAAAACTAAAGGCTACCAGGATTTTCATAAGCTAGGACTACGCGAAAGATATCCAAATTTGACGTAAAATACTTAAAAATCGTATAAAGCAAACTAAAGAAAAGGGACAGACACAATCTACACATTTTGTATAACAAATTGTTTATAAATGGAAAGATGTTAGACTAAAAACCCTTCGACACAAGAAACGTTACGGTGACACCCAAAATAAAGTTGCCAAAAGAATATATGGACGAAGAAATAAGTAAAAGTACTGAAATAAAAGGAAACGCTTAAGCGAGGCCAAAAGGCCAAAAAACTACTACAGAATATAAAAAAAGATGAATCGCAAAAGCAAAGGAAACTGGCAATGGATAAGGCAATGGGCAGATAGAAAGAATAAGAAGCTAACAGAAAATATGTCAGGAAGCATAAACTTAAATGACCTATGTAAACAAGAAAGTAATAGAACTAACACAAGAAATGAAAAATGTGACATACAAATATTAAAGCTAAGGGTTAGGGAAAAGAGAAACACAAACACAAAATATTGAATAATAATTATAGTGTATACTCCTCAGAGATAAAACCACGAAGAAGACAGAAAGAGAGAAAGGTATCATACTAACCGAGGAAATAAACAACAGATGAAGACACTATGACGGAGTATTAAGTAAAACTACAAAACACTATAGACAAATAAAAATAATGGGAAACTGGAATGCAAGGTTAGGTAACAAGATACAAAAAGGACTCGGATGCAGTCATCATATGAAGAATAAGAAATAAACATAAACGGAAATATTATGATAGAATTCTACATTGCAAATCAATTAAGAATTGGAAATTCTTTCTGGCCACAAAAAGAATGATAGACTACATAGTGTATACTGAAGATATGGAAGAAGACGTAAAGGAAATTATAAAGAAACTAGAAACGGAAACGGGTACACAACACAGACTAAGAATAAGTAAATTAAGGGACCTCAAACCAAATATAGATGTAATAAAAATATACACTCGAATAAATAAAAATAAATAAAAAATAGAAGGATATAAAAATAAGTATAGGAAAACAATAGAAACAAAATTAAGACAATTAGAAGAATTAAACAGACAATGGGAAATAGAAGATAGGTGGCAAAGATACACTAATTAAATCAGCAACAGAAGTGTGTGGATATAAGATGATAAAAACAAACAAGAAAAGAATAAGATGCTAGACAGAGGAAATGTGTCAGATAAAGAACAATATGATAGCAAACGTAAGATAGTTAAAGAACTTGTAAAGAAAGCTAAAAAATTCAATCTTGGCAAAAATGACGAAAAATAATGAATACACAGAATACAGAGAGAAAAAATACCATATAATTCAACCACGAAAGAAGAATTAGAAGAGGTACTAGCGAATACTAAAGTAGCCAAAGGAAGTGGAAAGGATAATATAGACCCAGAAATGCTAAAATATATGAGAAACAAAGAAATAAAAGCGAGGGACAAGAACAGTAAGAACACTATATCTAAGAAGAAGAAGATCATAATACATATATAAAAAAACGAGAGAGACATCCTGTGAAAATTATAAGGCCATATGCCTGACATCAATACTCTAATAAAGTTATAAAAAATAATACAAAACAAACTGAAAATCCGCATAGATAATAAATTAGGGGAAAAACAGACAGCATTTAGAGAAAGACGGCAAACATTAGACATCTTTATTATAAGATAGTTGATTGAGAAATTATTGACTGACAGCAAAAATTAATACAGCCTATAAATACAACACAAAAAGCCAAGCAAGCAAGAAAACATATTAACGGAAGCAGATCGGAAGTATTTAGAAAAAAAAGGGAATCAAACAAGGATATAGATAGTCTGAGCCCATTTTTATTCACAACAGTAATTGACATACTATTACTAACGCAAGGTGCAGAACAGAAAAATTACAGTCAACAATAGGATATAAAAACTTGGTACCAATTAGCATAGACAGTCTGTTGTATGTCGACGTTCTAGTCAACAATAAAAATAAAATGTAAAAATTACTGAATATTTGAATGGAAAAATAGAGAAGCTAAAAATGGAGGTCAACGTAGAAAAGAGTAAAATAATTAATTTAAACAAAAGTAATCAAAATCAGCCCCCACTAACATATAGAAACAAGACATTGAAAAAAGTATATAGAATAAAATATCTAAAAAGTAAAATAGAGAATAATAGAAGAATTATTTATTTATAAGTAGTCAATAAAAGGAAGAAAGCAAACATCATACAGGGGAAGTGGGCCTAAAATGGGGTATGAAGGTAAAACGGGACATCAGTGTTTCTCACTTTACTGGAGCTTTCAACTCCGAGTATTACCACGTGTTATATTTGTATGGATGTTAGTGTTACTCGTAATATATATCTATGGTGTTACTCCGCTACCGACAAAACTCCGAACCGCACGTGATTAAAACAGAAAGAGTGATTTTATTGCATTTTGAAGTTGTAACCGTAAAAATTAGTCTTTACTCTGTAAGCTTTTAAATTCAACCAGTTGGTCATCTTGGGTTATTACTGCACACCGAATTATCTTGAGAGGTTAGTTAACGAACGTTGTCTGCGAAATTGCTCTGAAGTACACTTGTTTTTTATACGGTAAGTTTATAAATTTCAACATGAAGTTGGGTAAAATGGGAAAATTTTATTGGGTTAAAACGGGATAGAATCCCATTTTACCTGGACTATTTCACATTTATTTTTATTTGTTTTCAGATGCCTTCTAGGTATCAACGAAAAACTGACCGTCAGTCTTGATCTGAAGAGGCATTGTCTAGGGCACTAGAGGCATTACGAAATAGAACAAGTGGTTATTTAAAGGCTGCAAAACACTTTAATGTACCAAAGTCGACTTTAGAAAGGCGATTCAAAAATAAAAATAAACAGAAAATCGACCATTCAAAAGAACTGGGTAACAGGAAACTAACATTTCCAGTGGAACTAGAGAGACAGCTGGTAGAATATGTTAAAAATATGGAAGCTATGTTATATAGATTAACAACAAGAAGTATTCGGAGTTTTGCGTACCAAATTGCTGTTAGAAATAATCTCGTCCATTGTTTTAATAATGAAATTAAGTTGGCAGGATGGTACTGGTTGCATTCCTTTATGAAGAGAAACAAGTTGTCCCTCCTGCGCTCTGAAGCGACTTCTGCTGCACAGGCTTCAACCGAGAAGCACTTAAAACATTTTTTGATATTTTGGAACCGCTCCAAGAAAAACATAATCGGGCATCACTACTGTCCATACCCGACCATCAAAAATTATTGCTGTCACAGGAAGAAAACACGTTCTCTCACATCAACCGAACGGGGAGTGTTAACCACTGTAGTAATGTGTATGAGCGCTAGTGGCAACTTTGTTCCACCAGCTTATTTTTCCTAGAGTCCGGATGAAACCTCAATTTGCTGAAGGAACCTCCACCAGGTTCGCTATGCATTTACCACAACTCCGGATGGATGCAATTAGAATTATTTGAGAAATGGTTTGATCATTTCATTTATCACACCCAATCATCGAAAAGTAATCCAGCGTTACTTATATTTGATGGGCATAAGACACACACGCAAAATATTGCAACGATAGACAAGGCACGGGAGAACGGAATGACAATTTTATGCTTACCACCGCATACTAGTCATCGCATGCACCCACTGGATGTTGCAGTCATGGGGCCACTCAGCACTTTCTATTCTCAAGAAGTAGAGATATAGTTGAGAAATAATCAAGGTCGATACATTACAATAAACGAAGTCGGTTCTTTGTTGAGTAAAGCATGTCTTAGAGCGTCAACACCACTAACTGCCTTTAATGGTTTTAGTAAAACTGGATTATATCCAATAGATCGTACAAAATTCACAGAAGATATGTTTGCTGCAGTTTTGCCAACTAACTATGACATACCTCTAATACCGACACTGATAAAAATAATTGCGCCTTATCCAAAAGCCGTGAAAGTGAAGCTTTCAAAGAAGAAAGTCAGCAGAAGGGGCAAGGCTGCAGTACTTACGAGTGCTCATTATAAAGAAGAGTTAGAGAGATCGTTGGCCGAGAAAATCAGAAAAAAAAACGCTGATAAAATGAAAAAAAGGAGAAAATATACGTAAAAAAACAAAAACACTTCAAATAGCAGCTCATCAAAGGGTAAGAGAAGGGTGTACAAGTCTAAGGTATTGAAGGTATCAAAGGACCAATGCAGCAGCAGCGAATCTGATGACGTCGATGTGGAATGCTTGTTTTATGGAAATTATTATTCTAAAGACTGTCGCGGAGAATGATAGATAATGTGTTGCATCTGCGGTAAATGGGCCCATGATGCGTGTGCAGGTGTAGAAAGTGACGACGATAGCGAATTCACGTGTGATGATTGCATTCAAAAATAAATTGTATTTTTTTAAATAAAAATTTTCTGAAGCATTTCTCCGTATAAAATCCATATACCGTTTTACCTCCAGGATTTTTCCATTTTACCTACACTCTTTAGGTAAAATGAGAAATTGCCGACATTTTGTAATTACACATGTAACTTTTTGCTTTTTGATTTTTGTATGTTTTTGATAAATATCTGGTTAAATCAATAACCATAGAATAGTACTAATAGTACCAATAGTACACAATTTTCCAACTTTTATTATCTTCTATACAAAATGCCAAACGTTAAGTATCGCATTTTAAAATGGAATTTTAATTTACTTGATGTGAAAGAAACAATTAAAACATTAGGACAACGTAGGCGTTGCGTTTCATTTTTAAGAGGTGTTGCACTATAAATTATTTTTGCAAAAACGGTGTAAATATCGAAAAAAAATCGTGGGTGATCATATGCCTGAAGACTCCATGTAAATGGCTTTCTAATGACGTGCCACACATGGTATATTCCCTATTTAAAATTAAGGGGTTGGGGAAGTGGAAGGGACGAGGTTGAAAAATTGCAGATGTCTGTATCGTAAATATGTGTCACCTTTAGAACAAAAATCGACGTGTCTCAGCATTTCCTTAAAATCTAATAAATACTGCCAAATATCGGGGTGGACTGTTTTCTGTGGCCCACTCTGTATATTGGATAAAACATCGGATATGTGAAATTATGCATAACATAACTGATTATTTACATTATTTATATCACGAATATTTAGTTTTTAAGGCTCAGATGTGTAAGTTTCCGATAGCGTCAGTTAAATTCATGTAAGTTTCATTAACTCTAGAAATCACTATATTTTCTCTAGATTCCGTGGAAAAAAATAAAGTTCACACTATTTTAATTTTTTCTAACAATTTTCTTATAATATAGATATTTAGATCTCATATATAAATATTAACAAGGTGTTACTTCGTAGAAGGTTTGTGTTCAGATCTTATTGACAATTCCACTTATGAATTAATTGTGACGTGTGGTTTATATACAGTGCTTTCTTTCAAAACTAGCCAGTTAAAATACCTTTGGATTTTATGTAAATTTAAGAAAAATAAAAAACACCTTAAATTTTATATCAAGGGGGAAGTTTAAAAACAATTTACCTATTTCCAGGTTAACCCCCTTCAGCGCACCTAAGCTCCATTAACAAAGTGAAATGGAAACCTTGTGATATATCACATTAAAGCCTAAAGCAGCGTACAGACCGCGCCAACGAATGGGCTTCGTTGGTGTTCGTTGGCGAGGCAGAGACGGTTTAGTTTAGAGAATGCCAACGAATGTTCGTTGGAGTTTGCCGACTATCCAGTGCAGCGGTAACATTAAAGGAAGTGGGCGATTCCAGCAAATGCAGTGTGGACTGATATGCGTACCAGTAGCAACGAACGAATTGAACAATTGTTGTAGCGACTAAATTATTATAAATTATTGTATTTAGGTACTTAAGGGCGATACGGACCAAAATGACATACGGTTTTATTTTTGGGTCGTAACACTTTATAGATAATAACTAGCACATTTACATTCTACACCAGTCGTCTTTGGTGTTTTAATTATTGAAACTAAAAAATATTTGAAGGATAAAAATAAGAGAAAAAAAGACATTCTTAGTTTAAATGAGATCAGTCAAAATCGATTTTGTATTGAGGACTATATAATATTCAGCAGAATATCTTGTTAATTGGTTTTCATTAAAACATGAACAAATTACAATGACGTCTATATTCGAAAAATTATGACAACTGTTTATATAAAAATTAACAAAAAAATAAAAATGTAATAAAAAATAAAATCTAGTAATAATTAGTTAAAAGTCAATATAAATATTCTATCTAAAATGTTATAGTTCCAACATTTTGTCCATATACCATAGGCAACAACGTAAAAACTATACAATTATTGACAAAGTTCACAAACGAAACGCTTGGTTCTTCTAGAAACGTCAGAGTGAGCCCAATGCGAACAATATAAGCACGGCAACCAGTCTTCTTCAGACTTAGATAACGATGCAGTATTTACAAGGAGTCTTCTTTATCAACTTGAGGATTAAGGAAAATTTTCATTTTCACTGTCGTCCTCAAATAATTTTTTACTGACGTTCTTTGCTGGGTGACCTTTGGGTTCATTTTTCGGATTAATTTTCTTTATATTTGAATTAGAAGTTAAAATTAAAGAAGTCTGCCGAGTCTTTGGTTTACGTTTTCCTTGACCACGTATAAAACATCCTTTTGTTACGAATGAGGGAGGCGGGTTCACACTTTCACAGGTTAATAAAGACTATTTGAGTCACCTGATACGACTATCAGTTGCGACCTAGAGTCCGCCAAATTTGAATAATGCCACATGTAATTGTATACGTATATATCATTTTGTATGTATTTTCCCTAGTATTTTCGCAGGCACTGGTTGTTAAATATGGAAAATTAAAATAAAACAAAAGTTTGAAGCAATGAAAACATATTTTTATTAATTGATTTGTATAGAGAAAAGCCTAGTCTTTGGAATCCTACTCATAACCATTATAAGTTAAAATCAAAAAGAAACGATGACTGGAAAGGAATTTCTAGCATTTTAGAACGTCATTCCAACGACGTTAGGAAAAAAATGGAGTCGTTATTAACGTGAAAGGCAAAGGTGTGAGAATAGTACTAAATCAGTCGCTGGTTCTGATGAAATTTATCAATCAAAGTGGTTTGCTTTTGAAAAAATGAAATTCAGCCCGCGTACAGCAATTGATACAATGGTAAGTATTTGGATAAATAAAAAAACTAATTTCTTTCGATTTCTATTGGATGTGGCATTTATTCATAAAAACTACATGTATTTTATCAGTTTTATGTATATTTATATTGCCAGTCTACTTGACCTACCGTTGAGAAATAATCCGCAAATTCAGAGCGTATCTGCTCATTTGTGAGAGCAGATTTTCGTATATTTTGTAACGGCAGAAATGAACTTAATGGATTTAGTGCATTGGCTTTCGCAGTACTCTAAAGACAGAGGATAAAATCCCAAAGGTATTTTCAATAACTCTACGGGCCCTTTCTTTGTCTGAGTTAAGTTGAATTTCATGGATCCAGATTCTTGATATCCAGAATAAGGTTTCATAATATGCTTTTGTAAAGGGAAGGCATCATCGGCAACCAGTATATAATGAACCTTCTGGTTCCGACTGGGAAGCTTATCATATGGTAGCAATCCTAATCGATTTTGTTGTATTTTTCGAGAAATTTTGTGTTTTTAAAGACACCGTTATCCGAAATTCCAATATTTGGATATATGAAACAGTAATCTGCATCTGCTATTCCCATCAAGACGATACTGAAGTCTGATTTATAATTGAAATAGTCACTGCCTCCATATACAGTATTTTATAATGTGAAATGTTTGACATCTACGGCACCGATGCAATATGGGAAATTCCCTGTTTGTTCAAACCGTTCAGTAACTTTTTTCCATTGTTCACTATTTGAGGGAACCCTCAACAAAAATAAATCGATGAAAACTTTAATATAAATCGATTAATAATGACTATACAATACAAAATCAATATCTACTAATAAAAGAATATGTTTTTTAGAATTAACCAGTAGAAGCAACAGTTGGGGAAAGTAATGTCCAGGATTTAGATAATTCTACACCTTCAGCAAGCAGTTCACCAACCCCCGAAAATAACCAAAGTATTCAAGTCGCTAAAGAAATTTAAACTTAGCAAAAATATTTCAACTCAACGAGCGGATGAAGTCTACAATCACTTGCAGAAGGCTCTAAAAAAAACGAACAGAGACTCTACTACCACGTTTAGAGAACATGTTGCAAATAAACATACATCATATAGTCAGCGTGGATCATTTAATTGGAAATATTCTTTTCGAAGCCGATATGGGAAAATATGAACCGAAACATACATTTACAACACATACATATATCCTCAGTGTCATATTATATAACTTCAAGTCCAGTTTATCAGCCTAACTCAAGAAATGTAACCCCGACTATTAGTGACTAGAGAACTTCATCTCCAACCTATCAGACATCTCCAGGAATACCAACAATTCCTCAGCAGTTTGATAATAGTGACAGTAGTTCATTCAGCTAATCTTTTAGGTTCTTTTCTTACCAATTTTAATCCAGAATGCGATAGAAGTAATGAATAATACTTTTTTTTTCTAATTAATAAACTCATTTGATATTCATAGTGTTGAGTTTTAATATAATAAGGAAGTATTTACCTGGACATAATTCCTAAGAGCATCTATGAGAGCGCTACACACTTCTGGGACTATTGAAGAAATTGGAAATTTTAAAATGATACGAAAAACTAGTATAGGAATCTCCTGAAGCCAAATATCGCGGAGTAATGGCTAATCTCTCCTTTACTGAAATTGATTCTAGATAATTTGTATTTTGTTTAGCTATTTTTGATCCAATGGTATTTAATAACCATTCAAAGTTTTCTGCGGCCATTCTACTAAAATTTTGAAATAAACCATACTCTTTCAACTTGTAAATCAGCAATGATGTTCGTTTCATTATATAATTTTCCATTAGTAAATAAGGTCGTTGTCCACCATCTCCGTTTTCATCTTGCTCTTCTCCAATACATCAAAATGGATATTAAATCAGAATACGACGTCCAATAAACGTTTGGTACTGGTATGGATATCTTTCCACACTGTATTTGTTGGAACCGCCCACTTGTTTTGATGTTACTACTACGCTTCAGTTTGTCGACAAACGACAACGAACATTCGTTGGCATTCGCTAAACCAACGAAAGCGCTACGTTAGCGTTCGTTGGGGCGGTCTGTACACAGCTTAAACAACAATACAACCCAACATTATAAACAAAATTCTATTCTGTCCATTTAATATAACATTATAATAAAATTACTTCAGAAACTGAAATAAAGTTATTTACCAAAAAGTCCGAAAATGTATTTACAAAAATTGTTGAACTGGGCTCCGTTATTCTGTAAGCAATAATATAACCTACTTTCAAATTCTTCTCGAACTTTCTGCAACGTTTCCTTAGTAATTCGTCTACATTCTTTAGTTATCCTACGTCTTAGTTCTTGAATATCTGCGGGAGGGGTTTTTTAAACCATCGTTTTTAAATAGCCTCACAGAAAAAAGTCAAGTAGCTTTAGATCTAGATATATTGCCGCCCATTCAATAAAGCCCCTTCTACCAATCCAATGCCTCGGAAATCGTTCGTTTAGCTATTGCATAATTTGATGTAGTTCCATCCTGAAGGAAGATATTCTGTTCGTCTAGCACCATATTTCCCTATTGATCAACTTGTCTTTCTAATGACTAAATAATAAGTGAATCAAATTCATCTTCTAATAATTAGAGGCACAATTCTCCCGTCAGATTTTCCTCCAAAAAAAGTGGTCCAATTATTTCATTCCCAAAAATACCAGCCCATACATTGATCTTGGCAGGAATCTGAGTGTTTTCATGTCGAAATATGGAGGATTTTCGTTGTCCCAATACCTACAGTTATTTTTATTAACAAACCCATTTATATAAAATGTTGATTCATCACTGAAACAAATATTTTTGAGTAAATTTGCCTCATCTTGTATCTTTTGGGTCATTATTTCACAAAATTCAATTCTGCGGTCATAGTTGTCTTGAGTAAGTTGATGAATTCATATTTTATATGGAAAAAATGTATTCCATTTTAACACTTTGTTGTTGTTTTGATACTTTGGAATGGAATAGGTAGGATCTACAATAAAATGACTAAGTACTTCAATATCGGCATCTTTGACTAGAATTTTGGGATTCTTATTTTCTTCAAATTTCAATAATAAAACTATGATAACCTGGTGGCTTATGTTACGGTTAGGAAGCCTTTCGTTAAAAACTCGAGCTGTTCCTCGAGCGCACCTGTTTGGAGTCTCCTTAAATGAATATTAATTATATTCTTTCTTGCAGGGAATACTTACACCATTTTAAACAAACTCGTAATGCTACAGCAACAAATAGCTATAAAAAAGATACAAATAACTAGGTAGGTACTAATAATTTTGATAGAAGTAAAAAAATGGCAAAAAATTACAAAAATATGATATGTATTCAGAAGCAAGTATTTTTTGTTTTTCTTAAATTTAAGTAAAATAAAAAGTTATATCAACTGACTGGTTTTTAAAATGAAAGCACTATATATAACACAATAGTATATCCAACAATACTCTACACAAGTGAAAACTGAACAGTGCAACAAAAACGTAGACCAAAATTAATAGCATCAGAGATGTAATATTTCCGGAATATACCAGGCAAAACAAAGATGAACAGAAATAGAAACGTTGAAATTGAGAAAAATTAAAACAAGAAACAATAATACAAGGAATAAAGAGAAGACAGCTGAAATGGTATGGGCACGTACAAAGACTGCACAGAAATAGACTAGCAAAAAGAATAAGCCAACGCCAAAAGGAAATGGAGGACAACCTAAGAGCACATGGATGAAAGGCATAACAGAGTTAGGACACGCAAGGGAAAAATCAATCGATGACATGAATACAAAATAGCACTAATCAACAAAGCAAGGAAGAAATAGGTTAAAGAGGGGGAAGCGGCATCTGTGAGTGTAAAACAATTTTCATAGAAAGAAGAAAAGAATAGCTCTAGTGTTAGAAGTATGATTAATTATACAATATCAACTTCCATTCTATGATTATATAGACTTTATGATATACTAAGGAAATAGTAAAATTACAAATTCTTTTAAAAATCTAACTGTACTTTATGGTAGTATCCCATTATCAATATTCTTCTCATACCTAAATATCAGCATTTCTCTCTTAAGGTTCATACCTCTTAGCGGAATTTTTTCTGTACATCAAAACATTACAGCTATTTTTGGTTTCATGAGATATACCCAAGCAAACCAATGTAAAATTTTTAAGTTATTTTTTATTTTACAAAAAAAGTCAGTTTAGGATTGTTTATATTTTATAAAGATAAATAAAAAATGCTCGATTGTTTTCAAAATTTTTGAATGTGCCTTTTTCGTAATTGGTAAATGAAATTTAATTATTCCTTTACCATAGGAAAAAGATGCTGAACATGAGTTCGTCATTTTTGTAGGCAGGCTTATTTATGGTACTACACATTTAATCCATTTTACTATAATGTTTCCCAAATATGAAGATTTAACCAAGGATATCAGTAATCAAAATGTGCTAATGCAGGCATCCACTCTTTTGTCTCTCATATTACACACAGAAAAACAAAACAAGAGGGTTGTTCTTTTTTTCTTGTTTTACACCAATAAATGAAAGTATAAATGTATGCCTCTTATAATTCATGTAACGGTCTAAGTTTCAATAAATCTGAAGAAAAACGCCGTGGTTAATTTTAAGCGAATTGAAGTTTTAATGTTGAAAAATGGGAAATCGACACTGTTGATTTTTCGAATATTTATGGAGATGATCAAAATATTTTAAATTTCTGTTTCATTATATGTTTCTTAAATGTGATCTGTTTCCCCCATTTGCCCGCCTTACATACTTGCATAAGTCGGCAGAGGGTACTCTCGAACTTGTTTTATGAGTGAGTTTATTTTCAACTCAAAATATGTTATAATAAATGTATAAAATTATAAAAGAAAGAGAAAATATATATACTATTTCTTACACGTTTAAATAAGATGTTTGCCATTTTGGAATAAAATGAGTTTATATTAAATAGTTTTCCCTTTTTTTAACATAAAAAAATGTGTGTTGCTGTAAACCTGTAATTTGTGGTCGTTATTAATATTTCAAGATCAAATGGAAAATATGACAATTTTTAGTAGATTCAACCTTAACACGCATTTCAAACATATGATATAACAAGCCATTTAAATTTAATAGCCATTATTTCCAATAAAAGTACAATTTACGGCAAGTTATAATAAATAGAATAATTAGTAGATTTCTGAATATGTTGTGAGCCGACGATTTAAGATCAGAGGTCATAAACATTTGTAACAGTATTACACAACGCCAAATTTATCGTTTAAATTTCGTCCTAAATAATTAATATATAAACTAATTTTTATTTTTGGCTCATTAAAAATACTGGTTCTAATTCGTACATACAAAAAATGGAAAAACTTTGTAGGAAAAAGGTGTCGTCTGTGTTTATAAAGACAAACTATAATTCATTATTTTATATTCAATTAAACATCTACAAATATTTCACCAATAATATACTAAATGACATAGAAAGAAGAACACCCAGTAATAATTATTTTATTTGAACAATTTTTGGTATACAAGTATATTTGAGTAATTATCAAAATTTGATAAAAATTAAATTGGTAACTTCTTCAAAAAAAATTAATAACTTGTTGCTCCACCATGATGTCTTATGCACTCATTAACACGTCTGGGCATACTTCTAATGAGACGATCGATTTGCTCCTGAGGTATCTCATCCCATGCTATTTATAACTAGTGCTGTAGAGCCGCTAGAGTTTGTGGAGGGTGGGGTAAATTGAGTAATCTTCTTCCCACAACATCCCAGACGTGCTCGATGGGTGAAACATCGGGAGATCTCGGTGGCCAAGGCAACAAAGCAACTTGATTGTTCTCAAAATGAGCCAAAGACACAACATGAGGTCGTGCGTTGTCTTTTTGGAATGTGCTGTTGGGGATGGTCTGAACATAAGGTACAATATAGGGTTGTATGACCTCCTGGGTATAGCGCTCAGCGGTCATGTTACCTCTAATGAATACCAAAGATGACCTACTTCCAACAGCAATAGCCCCCCATACTATAACTCCAAATGTGTGGTGCACATGCCTTTTCACAGAAAATTGGTGATCTAGTCTGTCACCACTCCATCTTCTCACCCTTGCACGATCATCATGCATACCCAAACAGAATCTGGACTCATCACTGAACACAATTGAATTCCATTCTTGGTCCTTATTTTCTCGTTCTCTACACAACGCTAAATGATGATGTCAGTGGTAGCACAAAATGGGGACGGTATGGAAAGGCCCAAAGGTTCTTATCCGGCGATAAATGGTTCGCATCCCAATCGCCCTTCCATGTTCTTCAAACCATTTGTCCGCAATCACCCTTGTAGAAGAGAAGCGGTCCCGTAGAGCCAATAGTCTAAGACGGCGATCTTCGCGTTCTGTGGTTCTTCGAGGAAGTCCTCTACCTCTCACTCTTTATGTACGGCCCTCTTGGTCCCATGCCCGAACACAGACTGTCACAGTGTTTAAACTCCTTTGCGTTATATGTGCTATATCTCTCATAGAAAAACCAGCCTCTCACAAGCCCACAATTCGACCCCTATCAAACTTGCTCAACTGCCGAAATTGTTTGCGTATTCGCACTCGAGTCATTGTGATTCAATTAAAGAAGCTTTTTGAAATGTATTTTACACCGCTTAAATGACCACTGTACCTACAAATGCTTAATTTTTTGTTATAGACCTACGCGATAGTAAATTTTTTTGAAAAAGTTAACCCAAAAACCGCTAGAGTAATATCGCTGAAAAACTGATTGTTTTTTATCTTAACATATTCCCAAATAACTATTACAAAATATGCATTATTACTGAGTGTTCTTCTTTCTATGTCACTTAGTATAGTTGCCACGACTCTATCGAAATGGAAGTATATTGCATTAGTTTTTTTAGTGATTTGCCATAAACATATTAAAAAGGAAGCTATATAACGCAAAGGGTCGAATAAAACATTTTTTACCAGACTGACTTTTTTATTGGGTTTTAGTTGGTAGAAAAATATAACTATATACTATAAAGAATAGTTATATTTACGCTATTTAGTTTTACTCTACTGAAGTCATTTGGAAGGTTTGAAGTATAGACCATATATTTTATCATCCCATTATCGTTTGGTGTACTATATATAGTGGTCCGGATTTAATTTGTGTATATAGGGATCTCGTAAATAGCAAAATGTTCAATATCCGATAAATATTCATTAAAATTTCAGATTTTCCGACTGCTTGACTTTGAGAAAACACAAAAGAACCTATTTTTTAATAAAAAAAGCTATTAAAAGGTTCGTTAGTTATGTTATATTATAACTATAACCCATCACACAAAAATCCTTAAAACTACATTTTCTCATTTCAGCTTTATTTTTTTTTAAACGAACTACGAATCATCAATAAAAAGCACAATGTCGCGTATTAATATAACATTATGATTTACACTGCTTACAAAGGTGTCAGATATTCAATATACAAGCGAAATGCGAGTGTTTACGCGTTTTTGCGACTTCGATAAAGAATTTTCAAGAACCAAAGGAGCAGACTCATTCTTGAAACCTTTTTGTCCATATTCTCAAGAAATTGACAAGAGTACAGATTTTCCAGAAGATCACTAAGTAGATGCAGGAACTGGTGAAAAATTACAGATTTATTTTCACGAAAAAAATATACTGAATCGCATTAATGAATCAAAAGAGAGAATGTGGAAAAATTTTTGAATTTAATTTTGAACTTTAGTAAAATTGTATGTACTGGGCATCTGTGTCAGATTGTAGACCAACGTGGGCTAGATCTAATGCTTTATATTAACTTTCCACTAAATCAAAGATTTCCAAACCTTTTATGGACCACTGCCCCTTTAGAAGAAAAAATCCAACGCCCGGTAGACTATAATAGTTAATATTATATGGATTTTTTTAAATATTGTTTCTTTCATTTTGTGTGTACCTAATATATTAATTTACCTTTTAAAAATCATAAAGTAGAAATGAATAAAATGACAACCAAACGTTCAATGAAATTGTTTATTAAAATAATAAAAACAAGCTCAAACTCAATTATAAATAAAAAAATAATGAGATAAACATAAAGTAATATTGAATAAAAAAAAGTTATTGAGTTGGTTGAAGTTGGTGAAATGATGTGTACTCTGTTCAATTTCCGACAGCGATTTTCTGTTTTGTAGCGTTCTGTAAGTAACAACGAAAAGTTGAACCATCAGCAGTGGAACTACAATCACTCGATTCGACAGTAACCCCTTTATCCCCCTTGCCGTTGCTCATCTAACTTTATCGAGTTACTACAAATCGGTACCATCATCTCTCGTTCTCCTTTATTCTTATCGAAAATCATCAATACGATTGTACGACTTTTGTCGAGTAATACCGAGATCACGATAATCAGCTTAATGGTCCCTATAAACAGTACAAATAGATAACCTAAACATACAGTCAGTTGGATTCCAGAGTGAAAATATACTAGTTTTTTATTTTAAATCTATTTATACCTCCGTTATTAAGGATATTGCAATAAGTACATGATCTACAATTAACCCAAAGAGAAAACTATAACAATAAGGTAAATTTTAAGAACAGTATCTTGTAGATTATAAAAATTAGAAATATTGTAACTAACAAACGGTAAAAATAAGTAATCCCTGCAATATTAATCAAAACGTAACCAAACAATTAATAACACATTTTCTTCTTGTTTTAAATTTTATTCTTTTTAAACCCCCATTATTAAAATTTTACTAATTATGTCAATTTTCAAGGGAAAAGAAGATGTTTCGACGTTCCTGTTATGTGTAATTACGGTTAGAATTCAAATTTATGAAGATAACTGAATGATATATCGAGACTCTCTTGTCCCAGGATCCTGGTACGAAAATGACAATTTCCCGACATGAAAACAATCGACAGAGTATAGAATAAACATTGTCGAATCGAGGGATCCTGGTTACGTTACAGTAATATGTATCCAAGCATCAAAGATTGCCAGTTGCTGTCACCACGAAACATTACACATTTGAAGCCATGTTCTCTGGCTGTCACTGTACAACATATTTTTAAGAGTAAAAAATAGACTATTTTACTGAAAGATCCTCCATTCAATAGGGAAATCTACTTAGAGTAAGTTGAGAAACATTTTAATATCAGATTATTATCATTAATTTCAAATTCACATTCATTTTAATAAAATTATCGTTACAGTTGGAAAGAAATGTCGCCTTAACAATAATTCCAATCATACCTTGGAGCTCAAAGGATAGCAACTCATTTGATCAAATGATGTAAGCGAAATTTCCCTGAGACAGTTCCAGTTGAATGTGACTTCAATGTCGAATCACAATAAACCATCACCACCCCATCACCACCACCACCACCTGAACTGCAAGTATGACTTGGTGCTACATCTAAAATTGTACATTTAATACTTCCATGTGATTCTATTGTTCGTATTTTTATTACCCATTTTTAATTCCATATGGAAAATGGCTCAGGCAGAAAAAGAATGAAATTACCGTTTATCAAGGTGACACCTTCCCTTTGAATAATTTTTTTCTTTAGTGAATCCCCATGTTCTAAGTGCAAAGTCGTGGAAATGTATGTTTAGTTAGGTTTTTCAATTTTATTTCTTATTATGTTGTTCGTAATGAGTGCTGTTTTAAACTTTTTTAAATAAAAAAAATTAAACGGGAAATATTTTTTGGACAATGTTCCTAATTTTTTAGAGAAGAGGAGAAAAATTAGTACAATTAGGGAAGAACAAAACAATAATGTAAGAGCTGATACATCAAACAGAAAAAGAGATTCTGACGTTTCTTTAAGAATATTTTCCTTTGCTATTTGGCAAATTCTAAACAAAATATTTTTAAACAAATCATTGAGTAGATACTGTGTTTGATTAAAATACTTTTATTATTAAATCGTCGTATCAGTTCTTGAATATAGCGGTCCTTTTTATTACAACAAAATTTTTTAGTTCTCTAATTACACTAACTCTTCTTCTTTATAAGTTAAACTAAACAAGCATTAACTATCTCATGATTCTACACTTAGAACACGGCGATTCACTAAGATGAATTTACTCAAATGGTTTTTATTATGTTGATAAGCAGTAATTTCAGTCTTTTTCTGTCTGTGCCATTCTCCATATGGAACTAAAAAGTCGCTAATTTAAACATGATCAATACAATCAATGTAAAATGTTAAATATATATTTTGAAATGTCGCACGAGTCAGCTTCATTGGACTGAAAAAAGCGGGGAATGTCGAAGATGGTTTTAATCTGGGTTACTCTAATACTCGGAAGGTGAATTAAAATAAGGCTTTAGCCCAAAGATCCCAGAACAATGCGAATAACTCTAAACCAGAAATCGTCAACCTTTTATGGACCATCGCCATCTTTAAAAGAAAAAAAATCCAACTCCCCTAGACCATAATAGTTAATTTTATATGAATTATTATTAGAATATTGTTAAATATTATCTGTATATTATCTGTACCTAATGTATCTGTTTGTTTATCTAATAAAAATCACAAAATAGAAATTAAAATAATCCAGTATACCTTCAATAAGTCTTTAACATTTTAAAAATAAAAGAAATAAAAAATGTAATAAACATAAAATTAATAATAAATATTAATCTTGGTTAACATTGAGTGTGTACTCTGTTCCTCTTCTCTAACAGTAAATTAACTACTGCACTAAATCCACGTTCAACGATATAGGACGAAGGAAATGTATTAAAAAAAAACAGCTATCCAACAATTCTATAACGAAGTTGAAACATTTTAGCGACGTTTTTGTCTCGGTAAATACAAATTTTTTCTGTTTTGTTTTAAAAGTTTCTAAAATTTGTTTTGTTTACTGTTTCTGTTTTGTCTCCACGCAGCGTAATGAATAGATTCCCAAAGGGGTGATATCGCCCCTCTTTGGTGCTGGAACCATTCATGGGAGGCCGTTGCGAATCCAGCTGTGAAAAGGTAGGAAGGGGCTTTGAGGCAGTCAAGAGATGTGGCCGTGGTGGTATCACCACAAAAATAAAAAATGTTTATAAAATATAGTTTACAAATATTTCAAATAAATATTTTTTAAATATTAAAAAATGTTTTGTAATTGTGCGGATAGGGTACATATTTAGGAAATGAATATAATAAAATACCTGTTTTCATGAATAAATATTTTATCCAGCTTATCTTACTGTTATTGCATTCACGAAAGTTTGTTGAAAAGATAATTTGCATTTCAAATTGTCTCAATCAACATCTAAAAACACATCCCGACAGCACCGTGTTAAGTATTTGAAATGTGGATTTACGTACACTTCTATATATTTTATTTGCCAACACGTTTTTCAAATGACTTCAGCTTTGAATAAAATACTTTGCTAATAAGAAGAACAGAGAATGGAAAAACAATATTTAAAACAACTAACTGTATTAAACACTATCAAATATTATCAGGAAAAATTCTCGCAGTAATAATTCAGTGTAAAGAAAAATAGATGAAATGATAAAAAACGTTAAAATATTATTTGGTGATTACTTAAAGATTTTCAAATTTTCTAATCAACTTTAGTGAATAACGAAGCTCTACTTTAAATTTACTTGATTTACATTCTATTATTCTTGTCAGCATTTGGTTAACAAAAGTTGTGAATAAGATTAGAAGCAATTTATTGAACGATGAATTGTATGGTCAAACTTGTAGTCAAAATTCGTGTTTTCAATATGTTTGACTTAGTACTGAATGTTCTTGGACAGATAAAAAACCTTACGCTATCAAAAAATGATTATTGCTTATTTAACAGACCTAATCAAGCCAAATCTAGGTAAAATGACTTGCCCACATTATCAAAAGTCTCTGTGAAACAGAAAGGATTATTTCTTAGTTTTTCATATTGATTTTACAAAGCGTCTCTAAACATGAATGTATCGAGTTGAGTTTAAGATCCTTTCGCAAATACAGACACTAAAGAATCATCAAATTTCGAAGAGGAATTCGTAGAGCTGACAACTAACGAAAAGTTCAGTCAATTTCAGAGATGGATACCAAGAATTTTGGTTTCAAAAATTAATACCCGTTCTCCATCTTGGATTGGAGTCAATAATCAATATTTTTTTTATATACATTTCAATCGTCCTGCTGAACGAGGATTTAGTGCAGTAGCTAATTTACTGTTAGAGAAGTGGAACAGACTGCACATTACTAAACGTAGCGATTATTCATTTTATTGTTTATCACATTATTTTATTCGTTAATTGTATTTATTTTTAAAATGTTAAAACATTTATTGTAGGTACATTCAATTATTTTAATTTCTATTTTATGATTTTTATTAAACAAACAGATACATTAGGTACAGATAATATACAGATAATATTTAACAATATTCTAATAATAATTCATATAAAATTAACTATTATGGTCTAGGGGAGTTGGATTTTTTTTCTTTTAAAGATGGCGATGGTCCATAAAAGGTTGACGATTTCTGGTTTAGAGTTATTCGCATTGTTCTGGGATCTTTGGGCTAAAGCCTTATTTTAATTCACCTTCCGAGTATTAGAGTAACCCAGATTAAAACCATCTTCGACATTCCCCGCTTTTTTCAGTCCAATGAAGCTGACTCGTGCGACATTTCAAAATATATATTTAACATTTTACATTGATTGTATTGATCATGTTTAAATTAGCGACTTTTTAGTTCCATATGGAGAATGGCACAGACAGAAAAAGACTGAAATTACTGCTTATCAACATAATAAAAACCATTTGAGTAAATTCATCTTAGTGAATCGCCGTGTTCTAAGTGTAGAATCATGAGATAGTTAATGCTTGTTTAGTTTAACTTATAAAGAAGAAGAGTTAGTGCAATTAGAGAACTAAAAAATTTTGTTGTAATAAAAAGGACCGCTATATTCAAGAACTGATACGACGATTTAATAATAAAAGTATTTTAATCAAACACAGTATCTACTCAATGATTTGTTTAAAAATATTTTGTTTAGAATTTGCCAAATAGCAAAGGAAAATATTCTTAAAGAAACGTAAGAATCTCTTTTTCTGTTTGATGTATCAGCTCTTACATTATTGTTTTGTTCTTCCCTAATTGTACTAATTTTTCTCCTCTTCTCTAAAAAATTAGGAACATTGTCCAAAAAATATTTCCCGTTTAATTTTTTTTATTTAAAAAAGTTTAAAACAGCACTCATTACGAACAACATAAGAAATAAAATTGAAAAACCTAACTAAACATACATTTCCACGACTTTGCACTTAGAACATGGGGATTCACTACAGAAAAAAATTATTCAAAGGGAAGGTGTCACCTTGATAAACGGTAATTTCATTCTTTTTCTGCCCGAGCCATTTTCCATATGGAATTA
Organism: Hermaeophaga mercurialis; assembly: GCA_951812935.1. Lineage (NCBI taxonomy): Eukaryota > Metazoa > Arthropoda > Insecta > Coleoptera > Chrysomelidae > Hermaeophaga > Hermaeophaga mercurialis. Next base: position 22,267,265 of record OX638363.1, read on the forward strand.
AAAATGGGTAATAAAAATACGAACAATAGAATCACATGGAAGTATTAAATGTACAATTTTAGATGCAGCACCAAGTCATACTTGCAGTTCAGGTGGTGGTGGTGGTGATGGGGTGGTGATGGGGTGGTGATGGTTTATTGTGATTCGACATTGAAGTCACATTCAACTGGAACTGTCTCAGGGAAATTTCGCTTACATCATTTGATCAAATGAGTTGCTATCCTTTGAGCTCCAAGGTATGATTGGAATTATTGTTAAGGCGACATTTCTTTCCAACTGTAACGATAATTTTATTAAAATGAATGTGAATTTGAAATTAATGATAATAATCTGATATTAAAATGTTTCTCAACTTACTCTAAGTAGATTTCCCTATTGAATGGAGGATCTTTCAGTAAAATAGTCTATTTTTTACTCTTAAAAATATGTTGTACAGTGACAGCCAGAGAACATGGCTTCAAATGTGTAATGTTTCGTGGTGACAGCAACTGGCAATCTTTGATGCTTGGATACATATTACTGTAACGTAACCAGGATCCCTCGATTCGACAATGTTTATTCTATACTCTGTCGATTGTTTTCATGTCGGGAAATTGTCATTTTCGTACCAGGATCCTGGGACAAGAGAGTCTCGATATATCATTCAGTTATCTTCATAAATTTGAATTCTAAACGTAATTACACATAACAAAAATCTGGAGACAAAAAAGCCGCTGAAATGTTTCAGCTTCGTTGTAGAATTATTGAAAAACTCAAAGTTTCTGTTTTATCAGTTTGGTCTGGATACGACATTAACTGGTGATAGACAATTAGTGAAATAACATTTTTTTAATACAATCATATCAAGTAAAACACAACTTAGTCGCTCTTTTTAAAATCACAATAAGTATCACAGCTATTTTAGAAGACTGAAGATGTAAGGTTTTTCTGAATTACAAGTTCTCTAAAAACATTAACTCTACTGAATTATGCAACGCAAAAATAAAATATCGGGCATATAAAATATTTGATAAAAACCAAAATATTAATTTAAGTAATTTAATAATACAACTTGATTATGTACGTGTTTCTTTTTGACTCATTACGAAAACTACAAAAGTAATAGATAAAGGCACCATTCTAATCATCTAATAAAAATGATAATTATTATCAAATTTACAATGTGACCATAATTTATTTTTAATAACTATTAACAGTATAGTTTGTATTTTAATGATATTTTATGTAGTTTGTTACATATTATCTTAACTATTCGGAGCAAAAACTAAAGTTACTACAACTCTATTTTAGACAGGACATTTTATTTTATATAGATACTCGTGTAGAAAATAAATAGACACAAATAAAATGTTGTTTCTACCTCATTAATAACATATTATTTCATAAAAATAAGAATTCACCAGGGTACTTTTCTGTTTAAACTATTTTATTTGTTTAGAGAACTTAATATCTTTTCTTTGGCCTCTACTGGCCTCGGCGATAATTTTCTCTTTGAATTTTGTCGATAGATGATTTTAGCACAGTCTTATTCTTCTGTTTTGTCCACAAGCACCTAAACTATTTAGATATATTGTTTTCTTGTTGTTTTGGACTTCCACCTATAATTACTTAAATTGTAAGATTAGTTATTTAGCTTCTTTTTTATCCCATTTAAAAAATGGAAGAAGAAAACGCACCTTTCTGAAATATTTTATTTTATTATAAAAGGTAGGAACGCATCGTAAACGTTGTGTGCAGTATATGGAATTGAAGACTTGAAATAAAGGCAGTGTCAAAATTCGTTTTGTTAAATTTAGGAAATTTATTAGGGAATTTATTTGACGAAAAGCATTAGCATCCGCGATTCGCTTCTAAAACACTACAAAATTAAAACAACTGATTACTGAAGACGAAAATTGGATAGTTTATAATAACGGCATTCGAAAAATATCGTGGGTGAAACATGATGAATCAACCCGGACAACATTAAAACTTAAGATTCACCAAAATAGATTATGCTGCCATTTTGTGGGTTTAAAAGGGAATTCTGCACTTTGAATTTTCACCAAAATACCATACGGTTATACAAAGCTCTACATTGAGCAACTTACGAAAGTGACATATCGCCTTTAAAAAAAGAGGCCAGAAATGTCAAATTGTAAGAGTTCTGTTTTCCAACATGATAATATAAAACCCTAGACATCTTTGGTTACTTGCCAAAATTATTGTCGCTAGGTTGGGATATTTTATCACATACATCATTAGCCCTGACCTGACACCTTCAGATTTCCATTTATTTCGTTCTATACAGGAGTTTTTTTTATTGAGTAACAGCTCCCACTACGACGGCAATTAGCCTCGTGTACTTTGTAGGCTTTGTTAGTGTTCCCGTCACTTTAAGAACAGCACTGTAAATTTGAAGTTAACGGTGAATGCTCGAGTGGGAATCGCCTTCAAGGCATGGAAACCGATTTTCTTTACATGGTAATTTTTTTTTAATTTTATTTAATGTCGCGTCAACCACGAAGGTTATTAGCGACAACAATAATGAGGCTTATAATGTAAAATCTCATTTATTTCAATTTTTTTGCTTGACAAAATCAAAAGTTTAAATATGAAATTATAATATAACGAAAGTAGCAAGCGGTCACCGACGAAACAGACAATACCTGATTTAATACAATTATATTTTCAAGTAAAAAAAAATTAATTAAAAGTACTAAGTTACCAAACCAATATTTTGTGAAACTCTATGCGCAGTAAACACCGGGTCTAAACAAGTGCTATTTCAAAATGGCGAAAGCAAAACAGTTTTCATTTTAATTAATAAACAATTAGAAAATATACGTTAGAAGAAACAAAGGAGAAGGACGAGAATATAGTAAAGAGTGGAATAGACGAAGGTACCTCAAACCACCTCATCCATGAACTTAGAGTATGTAGGAGATCCAAAGAATTATAAAAAAAAGTTAGGAATGACTGATCAACAGTTCGACGATTTACAAGAAAAAGTTGAAGCAAAAATCCATAAAAAGATAATACTACTGTAGCAAGGACACTTGGTATACATTTTGTGAAATTAGAATTTTAGAATCGATCAGGGTGGCTAACACATGTGCAATTTTGGAAAGTTTTCTTGGCAGTCAAGTTCTTAAAACGACATAAAAATTTATAGATATATCTTTCGAATGGCATGAAATACAAAATATCAGATGTCACTTGTTTATGTATTGAACATTTCAGAAGAAAATCATTGTCTACAAAAGAATCATAACAAATCAGTGTCAAAGTTGAAGTAAATTATTTTCGAAAAACCGTTTAGAACAATGAATAGAACTGATGGGTGCAAGCCATAAATTAGTCACGGAAAGAAGATATTGTCGCATATGTTTAATTAGGGCAAAATAAATTGTTAGTAGTTTGATTTAAACAAGAAATGTTTGTATAATTAAAGGAGCGATTAGGTAAATTAGATATCTCAAATAATGTATTTAATAATTTAATGATGTTATATAACGTAATTCATAATTTAATGTTACTTTTTTTAATGTTACTAACCCAGCGGGAGGATTCGAGGGTCCTAAACGGTCCAACAGATAGCCACGGGTTTAGATAAGGGTGGTTTTCGAAAAATAGTCGAGAAACGTTCGGATTGGTTGAGATAAAATTAGGCTGAGTTAAAATCAATGGGAAGACAAATTTAAGTTGTTAAGTCGGAGTAATTAGACAAAATTTGATCTTTAAAGGAAAAATCCGCGCCAAGACTAGAATCCGGTCAGTTGAGAAAAATCACAAAAATTGTCACTTGAAGTTTGCGCTTCGTCTTACTAACATCTAGATTTTTCTAGTTTTTCATCTCGCTTTGTTTAAGAGTAAGTAAGCACTTTTTAAGTAGTTATATAACTCCCACTGGTACATTTAGTAAAATTATTTGGATGTAATCCACTAGAGACCGCGTAGTCACCTTGTTATCAAATTGCCGACAATTCTAGTACGAGTATCTAAGAATCCATGCGTTTAGAGAGATTTTGATTATTTTAAAATATAATAGAAACTTAAAGACAATTCATCAAGTAATTGAGGATAAATGAAATTCATTAAAAATATAGAATCATCCTTCCATTACATAAAACAAAGAACCGCCCTGTTAAATCAGGGGTGCACTGTTATTCTACGCATGAAACTCTTTCATCCAGGGTAAAGCCGGAGATATTTAGCATCACGAGATTCATTTAAAAGTTTAGAATATATTTACAAAGTACCTGAGTGCACAATTTCATTTGTTTTTTAAAGAAATATTATAAGAAATTTACGATGTGCTGCATGAATATATTAAGATAACAAACAATAGCTCATTAACTGCTAATAACGTAAATTTATTATTTGGAAAAACAGACAAAGAACACAGTAAATTACAAAATAATCCCCAATAGAGAGAATATGGCTTGTGTTGCCTGAATAGGTTGTGATGTATTTAATAATTCTACATAAGAATATTGCGAATTTGAATCATCTATTATTGAGTGTTGTAGGGTGCTGGCCCAATATAAATTGGTAGATTCATCTACTGCAAAATGTTGCAATTGAGACATCTGATTACCACTCACGTTTTGCTTCTCTTTAAGATTTTGAATCCTTGCTTTTAAAAGCAGGTTACTGATTTCAGCGAGGATTTCAACTTCTCTGATAAAGTTCATATTAGTTGCCAACATGCCAACCAAAAATTTCAAACTCAACTTCTTTTAAAGAATCAGTGGCAATTTCAAAATTGTTTGCGCAGTTTGTTTATTGTAGACGATTTTATTCCATCACAAGGGCATTTCAAATGATTAAAATTAGGGCGAACTTAATAGGTATTTGCTGTTTGATTACATTTAACTGGGGATTTTGATGTTATTGCCTCTGGTCTGTCGCTTATACTAAAGTTGATCTAAGGTCCGCGGTGATTTCATAGATTGTGAACTCTAAAAAGATATCAATATTTTTTTATTTATGTGTTTAAAGCCAACAACCGCTTGTCACATTTGTTATTTTATTTATTATTAAGCGAAGGGAATATTTTTTCTCTCTATGTATGTAATGGCACACAGTTTTTTCTAATCATAAAATCTCTTAAATTTTAATTAAATTTTACTCCGACCTCGCTAAGTAAGTAGAGAACCGACATTCGGTTCCCGAGGTCCCGAGTTCGAATCCTGGCGTGGGCATGGATGTGTGTAAATGCCCCAAATTGTTTATTGAAAATGTAGTAACCTTCGTGACTGGTTTGTATGAATTATACTTGCTCGAGGGTTAATAAAAAATAATAGTTTTCAAGTTCATAAGAAATAGAATGAGTAATGACATATAGAATAAGGATTTAATACGAAACAAGCTTTTCGATATGTATTGGGATGCGTTGGACACATTGTAATTAGAAATCCACCGAATTGAAGTTCCGATTATATTAATTAAAAAGATACATACACCATCCTGTTGCTTACAATAGTCGAAACTGATAACAGTTTCACTTACATTGACGTTGATTCCCTAGGGAGAGTTTCTGAAGAGAAATTTTCCATAATATGCGGTCAGGAATGGTGATTGTAGCAGATGGTGCTTTCCCATTAAAACTCTATTTTACGAAACTATTTTCAAAACGAAACTTTTGTTAAGTTAAAGAAAATTTAATTATAGAATCAGCAGCCGTCGCTAAATTGTAGAGAATGCACTTGAAATTCTGGTATGTACATTTAGAATTTTCATAAAATCTTTCTCCAGGAAAAACTACTTCAATAGTAACTCCAGTTTTACACAACTAATTGCGCAAGACAGTCTCGGGAATTCAATTTCACGGTGGTTGCCCTTAGTAACGGCCGCAAAACTATAAATCACATTGACGTTTAAATCATTTATTATACTTGTATACTTTTAAAATATGTTATTTTGATAGAACTATTAGTGTCCCATTTAACCCTAGAACAACAAATCCTTGTAAAAATTAGAGTCAGCTGAATCGGGGGTTGTCTTTAGGATAGTGAAATTCTTAGTATCCTTCTAATATTGGTCGGACTTTATCATAACGTGAATGCTGTCTTAAAATTATTTTTAATTTTTATGTTAAAATCGTGGAGTCGTAAAATTTACGACGGTCTAGTACTTACGCATAGTGGATATAAAAGTTACGTTTTTTATTTGTAGTATACTCGTAAGTTGGTAAGTTTGGTTTTTTTTCAATTTTTAACAATTATTTCGAAAACTCGAAAAATTACGACGGCCTGATATTTACGTATATTAAAAATTTGTTCTGCAATTTCATTTAGTGTTAAAAAGCTAGGAGCTAAACAAAAATGTTTCTGCAAGTCATGGTTACAAGTGAATCGGTTGATTTTAAAAGGGGACTTCTCCACTCTCAAACGATTTGACTATTTAGTTGCTACAGCTTTTTGTTTATTACCACAATATGGTTATTTATAAAATAATACCATAATATTTCTGATTATGTAGATTTATCAATTGCAAAAATAGGTATCTTAATTAAGAATATAAATAAATATTATGATAATTATTATTATATATTTATATTTTCTGGGTAGAAGATTGGTAATGCAAGGCAAAGCAGCTTAATAGAATAAAGACAATAATATCACTTCAAAAACCATAATAACCATTGGTTTTAGGTCGTAGGTAGCAGGGTATTTTTTGCAAGGTTTAGAAATAGTAAAGTGATGCCCCAAAACTTAGAGAGATGTAATCTTGGTAACGAAAACAAACTTGTAGAAAGATTTCAGAAATCGCTACATGAATTGTTTAATGAAAATTCAGGTAATAGGCCTAGTTTCTTATGTGAAAAGGTTGCCACAATCAATGAATTGAGTCATGGTAGGGTATTTTTCGTAAAAATTCCGCTTAGTTCAGGATGAATTTATTCGAAATGTGAAAGAGGATGATCATTTTGATGGATCCTTTTTAGATAATTAATTCAGTTCTATTTGATAAACCTAATAGAAATAATATACATCGAATCAATCTGCTTTTAAACTAAATTATATTAAAACAGAATAACTGTTTATATTAATATACAAATTCGGCCTGAACATTTGTAGTCATACACGAATCCATGCGAGTGATAAAGAACGCGTTATGAAAGAGAGAAAGTATTACTAATATTTTGAAGTAGGGATATAGTGAGCTGGGAACATCGTTCCAGTCAATTTGTTAGTAACGGACCAGCAGTCGTGGTCGTACCTCTAGTTCGGTCGAGTTGGGGCACATCGCTGCTTAAAATTTCGCCTATGTCCATTTAGGTACTTTCTGAACCTATATATTTAATCTCATTTAAAGTTTTCCGCAAGATATCTAATGTGGGATATGTCTCAATAATTTATTTAGTCATTTTTGATAATTAAATTACGTTTGAAATTCATAGAATAGTTTTTTATATAAAAAAATAACTAACCTGATTTTGTTAGACAGGATTTTTATTCTTTTAGAAAAATTTGGATGAATTGGTTTTAGTATGGAATGTGCACAAAATAAGGAGAAATAAAAATAATTTTTCACCTTCTAGAAGATCTTGTATTATATATAATATGCCATTATTTAATAGAAGTACTTTATTATTTATGTAATATTTTACTTATGCAGAACAGTGGATAAAAAAGAAGATCCCTAAGCCTACTGATTTATATGTTCGTATAAGGGATGTATTAAAGAGAAAAAGTAATATGTAATATAATTTGTCGTGGTTTAAAATATAATCAATCTCAGAAAGATATAAAAAATATATTTTAAAACGCCTGAAAGTAAGGGGAATGAAAAATCAAATCAGCCTTATTTATAAAAAATAGTATTTGTTTTTAAGTACTTGTTTTACAGTAAAACTAATTACAGAAGAGAACTACCGTACTACAAACCATAAAGAACACGTAACTCTTAAAAATAAAGAAAAAGAAAAAAACCACTAGAAAACAGCGAAATAAACATATATACTAGAAGAATATAAAGAAAAAACATCTTAGAAACAGTTAGCTACGAAAATAAGATTTTGTGCTTCTAATCGAACAATTAAAAATACTTCAATCAATATTTTAACCAAGTACATTATATAAATAACACATCGTATATAAAAAAAAGAATTATTCGTAACGTTTGTACGAGGGGCGTATAAATAAAACAAATTTGTGTTTCTGGCCCTTTTCGATACGTAAAATTCAAGTTTCTCTAAAATATTTGGACAATCCAGTGCTTTGTTGAATAGCTTAAAAAAATATTATTTGCGCCGTGCATCGAAACTTTTAAAGTTATGCCTTTGCAGTAGCTTACAGTGTGGTACACCAATTGGAAGATAAATATTATCAATATATAAAATTTGAAAATTTTCAAAATCGTTTCTGTTCTCCTCCGAGTCGTTTAATATAAGCGTGATAATAAGAACTCTAAATTATAGATTCATACTGAAGCTTCGATCTAATAAAGCAGTAATAAAGAGCTCCAAGGGTCTGGATCTCGGTAAAATCACATCTGCAACTTATTATGAAGCCATACATACGACTTACACAGGTATAGTAGAATTAGCACGCTCAATAAAAGTGTCGGATCAAATGTAACTCCCAAGTCTACAAAAGTTTTTGATCTATGTAGAAATTTTCCAACCAAAAATGGAATCATACCTAACCATATTTGTTTTCAAACTACATGACATTACATTACATTTATCCGGATTGAGGTTTTCTACAATTTCTACAATCTCAGTTCTATTAATACGAGCAAATAACTTTAGGTCATCGGCATACAGCAAGAAACAAACATCAATGATGTCACTGTTGTTATTGATGAAGATATTGAACAATAACTTTACCAATCAAAGAGATAATTCGATATTCAGCAGTATATTCAACCAAATGCCGAAGTCTAGTCTATCAAACGGCTTTGAAAAGTCCACGAAGATTACATCATTTCAAAAACTTTCCCAAAATTACAAATAATGGATATGAGCCTGTAATTTATTATTTCGTATCTGTTACCTTTTATAAAGATAGAACAAAGTTTGGAAAGTTTCCAAATTTTTGGGACCGAGCTAGTTCGTATACAGGGCTAGTCAGAAGTCCCCCCGCCCCTCGTATCTTTTGAACGGTTATGCCCATACTAATAAAATTTGGAGGGTGAAAATAAACGAATGTAGGCTTCTCAACAGGTAAAGTAATAGTCATAGATGATATCACAAGGCCACAATGATCAAACATTTTAATGGAATCTTATGGCAAGTGACATCTCGTTTGAAAGATACTGAAAATACCTATTCAGTTATACTAATTTAGTTTGGGTTTAGGCTGATTTTGATGGATAAATTAAATGAATTATTTTAGTAAATACTGCCAAATATGAGGGTGGACTGTTGTGAGTGGCGAAGAAGAAAGAAAACTTGCACTTGCTGAAGCAGTATTTTTTTTTCATAAAGTTGTCCACAACCATTCATTTAGATCCATCTGTACATCAAAATTAATTAAATTGTTCTTTTAAAAAAAATGTTGTGTACAAACAAAAATGGAGGCAGTCATTAAAAATGTGATAAAACTATACGCACTGTCCAATCTTAAAATTAAATTAGAAAATACGAGATTTCGCTCAAATTTTTCAACTCATATCGATTTAAATTTATTTCCAGCTCTCATTGGATATTTCGATTGCACAACTAGTATTCATTAAGGCATTGAAGTTAGTTTCCTAGAGAAACATCTGAAACAATTATTAATTCAATTATTGATATATTGAGAAAAATTGTAGTATACGTAGTATACCAAAAATTTGGTTCGTAAAACAAATTACAAACTTTTATACTAACATTGTTTCTTTTCTAAACAATTAGAGTAAGTCAAAAATTTTCAGTTGGTTAATTTAAAAAAAAAATTGAATGGGAATATATTGAAGCGACAGTAACTATGATGAAAATGTATTTATATAATAATAATAATAATCTTTATTGTGCACAAACATGTTTTACATTTATACCCAACAGGTAAGAGTTAACCAAAGGTTATCTTCCACTTCACCTTTTAAATTATTGTTAACAAGCATTACTATGCATTTTGTAATTCAAACAGTCTATGCAAATATAATTCTAAATAATTAATACATTGGTTTAAAATGGTAAGTGTCAAGTAGAAAAAGCTGCCTTTGAACTTAATTATTTTAAATCGCGGTATGTTGAATGAATTGACTCTAATATTTATCTCATCAAGGTTTGAACATTTGAATATTAAACTGTACAAATAATCTGGAATTTTAGATTTAAGCAATTTATGCAAAAAAATGGAAGTCATGTAATCAATACAATAAATTATTTTCAACTCTTTTTTAGCAATTATATAAGGAGTTACGTGATTTCTAGGCCATATAGAACATATAAAACGTAATCAAGGCTTTTCTATACGTTGTAATTTTGCTTTATTGAGGCAAAAAGTAATTTTTAATTTAGTTTCTTCATTGAGCTGAGATTTGAATTTGTAAGTGGTTTTTAATTTTAGAAATGAAATTTTAAAAATATATTTTACATGAGTATTGAACCTAAATTCATTGTCAACGTAAACACCTAAATTGTTTGTGCAGCTTGTTAATTCGATAGGTTCATTTTTTATTATTAATAAATGTCGGGTCTTTACATAATTACGAATATTTTCAACAGCTATGCACATTGTTACAGTTTTATTTGAATTCAATCGAAGGCCATCATTTTCAGAAAACATAACAATACTTCTTAAATCCGTATTAATTCTTTAAATTGATAGATCAATGTTCTGGACTCCAAAGCTGTGATACTACTAAATGTCATCAGTATACTGGTGAATTTGACAGGACGAGAGAGAAGTGGAAAGATCAAACAACAATATTGTAAACATCAGTGGTCCCAGATTGCTTCCCTGCGATACACCTGATGAAGTTTCTTTAATAGAAAAAGGTAGTAATAGTCTATTCAATATAACACGCTGGGAGCGTCTAAATAAATAACTTTTAACCCACTCCAGACACTGTTTATCAAACCCCAGATATTCCATTTTAATAATCAGTAAATCAAAATTTACTAAATCAAAAGCCTTGGATTGATCCAAGAGAACAGGTACAGAAATTAGATATTCATTTAAAGCAACACTAATATCAATATCATTTAATGCTTTCAACAAACAAAGCTGGTATTGTTCCATGTTTTTTCTAAATCCTGATTGTACCGACGACAAAATGCCGTTCCCCTTCAGATAAGTCATAAATTGGTCATAAACAATTCTTTCAAATATTTTTGAGATAGTATTCAAAATAGAAATTGGACGAAGGTCATTAATACTATGTGCTATTTGCTACCTTCCACAAATCAGGAAATTTGCCCAAATATAAAGAGTCATTAAAAATATGCTTAATTTTATCTATACAATATGGCGGTATTAAAGACAACAAGTTTAGATTTATTTGGTCCATATCTATAGCTTGTGATTTGAGTCTCTGATAATATCATTAGATGTACTTTCATTAAAATTAAAAGTAAATGAATTATTGAATTTATTATTTTATAAAAGGATAAAGTTTTATTGTTAATGGCTGTATGAAATCATTTATCTCTTCAGGATCTTTGAGGGCAATGGGCAAATTATTTTGATTCGAATTCCTAGTTGGCACACCCCATTCTGACAACGAAATAGAACTTGAAAAAACTTATTTGATGAAATTTCATATTTAAAACGTTATCTTGCATTAGAAATTCAAAAACGGAATTCAGAATTCATTTTGATTTGAAATGGGATTCAATTATTTTTCTGAAAATCTCGCTTCCTTCCAGGATTTAAAAATGATTGTGGAATTTGCTCTTTGTTTAGTTGGAACAAACACCGAACTTTTGTTTTCATTGTTAATAATTTTTGGATATCGGAAAAATAACAACTGCATGTAGACACAGTAAAAGCAATGGTACTAGCGAAGTGCAATTTTGAGTGCAATAGTTTTAATTTAAAAAAAAAGTAGAACATTGTGATGAGTTTCAAAACAAATTCACTCTGTGTGTAAATATTAGTTTTGTTTTGTTCATGTTTTTTATAGTTTTTTCTTATTACTTTATTTTTATTTTTTTTTGTATTTCTATTTATATTTATCATTGTTTACTATTTAAATAAATATTATACCAAATGAATATTTAAAAAAAAATGTTTTAAAACGACGCTAAAGGATTTTTTCTTCTTTCGCATGATGTTACGATAAAAATGGTCATTTATCTTAGATGGATTTTTATATCTTTTAGACGTTAATTAGATGTACCTGTGTTTTTCGGGTAGGTATAGCACTGGTCCCAGGACACTTCCTTGTGATACACCAGCTTTAATCTCTCTCAGATCAGAGTCTGATTCTTCTTGTTTGATCAGAAAGTATCTGTTTGAATGATATCTGGGGAGAAATAGCTTCATCTTGCGGTTGTTAAAGTAAATATTTTATTTCACTTGTTAGTTTGACGATCTTTTTAGCCCATTTCGTCCCTCCCACTGCACAATATCAAAAATCCCCTTTTAAATTGAACCTCTTCGAGTACACGAATTTATCGAAGTGGTAGCGTTAGATCACATCCGCTAGAGCCTGGAAGCCCGCCGGCAACGTTGTAATTCAAAACAAACGCAAACGACAGTTTGCAGTTCCCTTCGTTTGGTTCGTGACGAGAGCCAATTCCATGCGCCCGCAGATTGCGGCATCTTGTAAACAAAAGCTCTTTGAAAATTGCAAGACTGTTCGGCCTTTTGTAATAAACACAATGAAAATTGGTTAAGTGCCTGTATGGGATCATGTGCAAGTGAACATTTCATTGAATAATCCAGAATTGTGTGTGGTATTATCGATTTTTCCGACATAACCTAAAAACTGGTGATTCACCCCTTTTGATTCTGGGTTAAATTACACTCCCCAACCCTGACAGCGTTTTGTTTTTATTTTGGTGCTGTACCTACTTTATCGGGATTTTTTCCGCTACGCAACACAATTCGTCTGTACTTTTAGCTAATTCAGTTCGTTATCAGGTTTTTAAAATTTTGTTAAAAAGATTAATTATAGTTGATTTATGAAATGATAATAGTAAACTCTAAATTGTGTAGACACAAAATCTGGACGATTTGCTGTTAATTTGAGTGATTTTCGATTGGATATTTTTAGGGAAAAGTTCGTTTAGGTAAGTTTCAACATTTTGTGTTAAGCAATAAGTGTTTTTTATTTAATTTATTGCTTGTCTCATTTTTGCTGTCTTAGCTACATATATAAATAGATAATTAAGCATTAAAATGTTATACTGATTTCACAAAGTGAATCAAAATTATATAATTTTATAATTCTGAAATATTAGATTCACTATGATAATCATATGTTTATATAAGTAAACTGGAAAGATTATTAAAAACAATTTGATTGAAACTTTTGCAATGAAATTCATACAAACAAATTTATATGGAACCACCTAAAGTTTGTTAGTGTTTTAGTTATACAGAAATAAATTATTGCTGAAATAAATCTACAATATATGTAAAATAATATTTTATAAAAGAAATTAAATAATACTACAAATTTTTTTAATAATTACTTAAATATGATAATAATTTTTTAATGTAACAAATTGGAAAAAATAAAATAAAATTAATTAGTAGTCTATATTGGTGAAGTTCGTTCCCATTATTCTGTTATTCACATATTCTGGCTAATCGACTTGTAAAGATCAGCAATAAACACAGATCAGTTGTTATATTGTTACAGTATCTATTGGTTGAAAAATTGATAAATTCTATTCTTCAATATAGGCATTCGCTAATGTTTTTAATTTTTGAAAATACTAAATAAAGTTTATTTATTAAAAACATTTTGTGTTAGCATAGAAGTATAAAAAAAATAGAAAAATGTTTAATAAATTAATAAAAAACACCTTACAAATGTATAAATAACACGTTTAATTTTATTAATTACAAATTACAGTATTTGAATAGTAAAAAATAAATATAAAATACACGAAATATTTAAGAAACAAATAATTAGAAATCCTTAGAAAGCAATGATAAAATGCTTTTTACAATGCGGTATAATTTTACCATAATTTTAATACATACATTAGTTTTCTGTGAGGTCACTATCGTTAAGTTAATAATAATTTTGTTAGAAGTATCATTTATGGTATGAATATAAGAAACCTTTACTTTACATGTAAGATTCAATTTTTTCAACTAATGGGTTCGACTTGTTCGACCTCACGTTCAACTAATTGAAGTACAAAAACATTGTCAGTAGGTGAAAAATTATTTTGGGCGCATTATAGTTGGCCAAAATTCTGGTCGGTTTCTACTCTGCAGATGTAGTTGGGCCAAGGTGGTGCGAAGGGTGGTTTAATAATAATAATAATTAAGGTAGGTCCGACTTATTTCTGCAGAACTGGATATCATTGGACGAATCACATATTGTTTCAGTGTTACTGAAATTTTTAGTACATTCGTACAATAATAGTTACAAAATGTAAGTGGTGTCAATGTTGAGTGAAAAAGGCAAAAAAATTGCTGGTTGTGGATAATTTCAAGTTTTGCATCGCAAATATATTTAAAAACGAGACAGTTCGTTAAAGGTGTGTGAATAAAAAATTAAAGTGCCCTGTAAAAGTTTACACATCGGCTGAAAACTTGTGTGACTTTTTTGATTCAGAATTGAATCACATACATGAAGAAGGTACAAATCTTCATAGACAAGTTATGAACAACAGTGTAAAGAGTTTTCTATCTACTTTTGAAAAATGTATACGAAAAGCCTGCAAAATTAATGCACACAGAACTTCGAGTCAGTCCTAGTTTAAATAAGAGTCTTACCATTCATAATATGGAGCTCCTTAGACATAATATATGGAGAATATAATGAAGGGGTTGATGCATTTACCTTTCATTTAATTCCAATTATGCCCAATAATTCAAAACTTTTGCGACTGCTCGTGGATAATGATGTGTGCTAGAATGCATAATTTCCTTCTATATATGTGGGCAAGTTTATCTACATCACTTTACATAACGACTAATGCATGCGAGTCTTTTCACTCAAGTTTAATAAAAGTTTCTATTCCGCCCATCCATACATTTTTCAGTTAATCAATAGTTTGCTAAACTTACAGAATGAAGTTTATATTAAAATAACTAATGCAAATAAATGTCCAAAAATGGTCAGATATAGTGTCAAAGAAAAAACACAGATATCTCGAAAATAAGATTAACGAATTAACGAATATTATTTAATTTTTTCTTTATTAGACATTACATTCTGTAAATGTGTGATAGTTTAGTATTGTATACATAGGTTACCGTAAATAGCGGAAATCCGTTATAACGCGTATCTAAGAGTAAAAAAGTATCAAAGACTACTGGTAATTTCGCGTTCTTACTAGTAAAAACGTGTTATCACTACCAGCATTAGGAAAGACACGAATTAAAATTGTTATTCGGATATTTATTGCATTCAGTTAAACCCCGTTCTTACTACACGTAGAATAGTGGTTAGGGTTAAAGCTGTGTTTAACCAATCCTAGTGGGTTAGTTGAGGTTAGGTTAGGTTTTAGTTAGTTTTAGCCGGTTAAATGTAGAAGCTTAGCAAACGGTAAGGTAATCAAGGTGATAATCCTTAATCTTCTTGGAAGATAAAGAAAATGCATTTTGAATCAATCCATTTTCACACTGTATATCTACGTCGTTTTCAATAAATCTTTGATGTAAATTGTTTAATGTGGGCACACTTTGCTTTGCATACATTTTGTAAATTGTACGCCGAATGAAATCTTTATTAAATCGGTCTAATGTCCTAGATACGCCAGTATTACGTCTAGTCTTTCTTGAATATATTGGATTATTAACAATACTACTTAAGGTTGGCAGTGTTGTTTTAGTCAGAATAGCAGATCCCTTCATAGCATTTGTTTTCTTCATCTTTCTTTTTTCGATGATTTTAAGAACAACGTTTTAATAATAATAATAATTATTTTGCTTCTGTAGACAAATGTATCGATATACGTGTTAATGAATCATTTAACAGTACAGCATCGTCACTAGATTCATTTAACTCTTCATCATCATTAACAGGTTTATTTAACACCCTGTTATCGTCAGTTGCTTCCACGTAATTACCACTTGTATCTTGCCATGGTCGCCACATAAAATTCACCATCTTTCATGTTCACTTTGAACATAACACTAAAATTATTATAGAAACTCGTACTTGACGTTCAGTTCTTTTTACCTGGAAGTGCAAAATATTAAAAACCTATTTATTAAAAATATTAATGTTATTTTAATTTTATTAGCATCATTAAACCTGATTTAGTTCTGCATTATGGGGGGAGGGTAGGGGGGATAGGTATTAAAATATTACAAATATAAACGCAGTACACTTTTTGCTGTTATACATCAAGCGTCAGTGCATCTAAGCATGCTTCTAATTAAATTGCCAATCTTTTCCTAAAGGATGTTTTCCTATTATTCTAAAGCGAAACGAATAAGTTCATCTGTCATTCTTACATTACCGTGATGATCTTTAGATCTTTTTTTAAGTTGACCCACAAGTATTCTTCTGGGTTGAGGAACGGAGAACAGGCTAGCCACTCCGTTACATTAATACCTTCTAGTTTAAGGAATTCTGTGGTTCTTCTTGCCTAATGGAAGCAGCGTTATCGTGCATAAATACAATGTGATCTCATCCTATAGGTCCTCTCCATAGTCATAACACTTTGTCCAGTAAGTCTTTGACGACTAAGAGTTTAGGTGCTCTTTTGTCCTATTATAATGCCTGCTCAAAGTACCACGTTTCTTCCTTTACATCTAAGGATGGATTTCGATGCACTTTTTCTCAGCCACTTAACTCAAATTCGGCGATCATCGCATTTTAAACGGATTCTAGTTTCATTTGAAAACATGACATTTTACCAGCCATCAATTATGTAATTTATTAATGTTCTCTACACTACTTCAGTAGATTAATTTTGATTTATTGGCATAACTGGAGAAATCTTCTGTGTCATTTTGGGATAGATGCAGAAACAAAACTGAAACATCCATCTCGTTTCGTTTATCAATTGCATTTTATGTGAATAGTCTAATTATTTGAAACAATACCTGAAAAAATGACGTGGACAGTAGATAATACTTATAAATTAATAGAATTGTATCGAGAAACCCTATTTTTATGGAACGCAACATATAGTGATAAAAATCGTTATAAATGTGTCAGTGGATGAAATTGAAATAAAAATAAGAAATATCAACGTTCAATAGAGAAAAAGAAGAAACTATAAGCAATGTAAAAATTGTCCTCTTCAGCTTTATGAAAAAGGCTGCAACGAAACGTGCTTTTAGTGTGGACCGCAAAAATAAAACTGAAACACGGAATGTACCTATGTTTCTATTTTGTTTGGAACAAACATTCTGCGGTGTGGACTATATTTCGAATTTTGTTTTGTTGCTTTGATCGTTTCTAATAAGTTGTGTTCCACGTTTTTGTTTTGCTCGTTTGATGTGGATCCGGCATCATATGTTTTCTATTAAAAATTTTACTCGCGAAATATTTTTCAACTGAAAGAAATACTAACTTCTATAGCTTTAAAAAAGTGCCTTCTATGATGTGGTTGCGGATATGGATTTCTTCAAGCAAACTGAGCGAAACAACGATCTTATTCACCAGTATGTCAATTTTGGACGATTTCATCCATTTCTTAAAACCTTTTATTTTAAGTTTTTGAACAATCATTCAAGAGACGCATACGGTTTCAGCTACAGTTGTCTGAAATATCTCTTATTCCACATGGGCAATTATTCCATCAGACAATCAAATGTACGGCATGATAATCTTTAAAACAACAAAATAATTTTGCTTGAATTGTAAAAATACGAAAAAATTTGCTTCGAATTGTTATCATTTTTACTTTAAAAATATACTTTTTTTGTAGGAATATGAATGATTATTTTATCAGTATAGACCTGTTTTACAAAAAAATTTCAATGCTAGAACTACGGGGTTATGGAATTTGGTTGTATGTATACTGGAAAGTAGAGAGCAATAACTAATCACCTCTAAAATTATTTAAGTGGGAACAACACTGATGGTTTAAAAAAATTAAAAACTAATAAAAAGAAAGATGATACTGGAGAAGAGCCGTTACATGGCCCCAGGAAGGACGACACGGAGAAATTCAATAAAAGGAAGATATTTTTATTTGGAAAATGTTCCTAAAACTTTAACCACGTTTTTCTCGAAACGACTTTCAATATGCGGAGACGATTTTTCAAAGAGTCACCGTATTATATTTGATAACTATCTAATTTTTTCAATAAAAATTTGCATATACATTATTTAATGCATACTCAATAGCACATGTTTTCCTCAATCCAAAAATCATTTAATAATATATGATAAAAAAATGTAAAAGCTCTTCCATCTTAAAAGAATTTAAATAAAACTATACCTTTGCAATAAAATATTTACAATTAATGATAAGGAAAATTAATTAATTGAAACCAACGACAACTTTACCTTGGAAGGGGCACCTAATTGGGGTGATTAAGTTTTAATAATTGGACTTTTTTTTTTGGTTTGCTATTCAAATAAGCAATTTCAAACTCACATATAAGACTTTTAACCTCATATAAAACAATATCGTAATCCGCCTTTATTAGAATTCAAATTGAATAAATTAACTCATGAAATTACCAATTTAACTAGTGATTTAAAAAAATTCATATACCTACCTGCTAAGTTATTTTAAATGTTTATTTTTTATATACCTGTAAGTAAAAAAATTTGTTGTTTCTGAACGTTAATCAAATTATCGTTATTCTATATACATACTTATGCCAATATTCTCCTTTATTTGTAGAATATTATAATGAAGTCAAGGTTAAACACAAAAATGCCGCATTTAAATTTTAACTACTAAAGTTAGTATATCTAATCTGATAATAACCTTATTATTTTCTATCTAGTTTCCAATTATATATCATTTTTATTGGTAATTGTTTATACTAAAAAATATAAGCTGGCTACCAGTATTTCAAAAATAAAAGGTAGGTCTTTTATCATTTATTTGAAATAAATTGAATGATTTATTGCATCTGTAAATCATTTTTTAAAGCAGACAACAAATAAAGTAATGCATCAAATATAGGTCTTTTTAATTAAATTAAAAAACATTATGTTTTGTAATTCCCAGCAAATGCATTTCAGTAGTCCATTGTTAAAAAACACCAATGACGGAACATTAACATCAAATGTAAACTAATTTATGACTCACAAGCTAGCAACAGAGTATTTTAGTCCTTCCTGTTTTGCCCTCTCAAAATTTTTAGGAAATTTTATTCTGTTTCAGTCCTTAAACATATCGATAAGATTTTACCTTATTTAAAATCATTCCTCGCCTTTTTATTTACTGGGAATCCTTTTCGTAGATAAAAATTATTAATAATATTGTGATTTTAATTTCTTTTAATTATTACTAGGAACAGGTTGATTAGGTTCACAATTCACTAGTTTAATTATACCATTTTCTTATATCTGCGAAGGGCCTGATTATATTTTAGGTGTTTCTTTATTTTATATTCCTCCAAAAAATCAAGTTCTTCTTTCTTGTCACTTATATGAAATATTTCCACTGTTGTTTCAATTGTGTTATTAAGTGTAGGTTTGTATTTAGTCTTAATAAAGTGTTTTCCGTAATGTGACTTATTTGGTTGTTTTAATCTATACACTCGTAAGTGTTCACAGTACCTTATGTTAAAATTTCTAAGGGTCTGGCCAAGATAGTTGGCGTTACAATCCGTACAATTTAGTTTGTAAACACCCGATAGATAAGGAAAATATTGAGGAAAAAATAAAAATACAAAAATTAATTAATATATAAATGTAATATTCATTAATAAAAATTACCTGGTACATTACTTGTATAAAATGAATCTAATTTTAATTGACTCTATCTCCTACTTGATGGATTTTTTAAACATCCGAGATCAAAATGATATTTACAAACTATAATTATTGTATAGATTTTAAGTAATCATTTTCTGGACTTTCTAACCAAATTGTTAAACCTTAAAAACAGTAATTTTAA
This sequence comes from Hermaeophaga mercurialis, assembly GCA_951812935.1. NCBI lineage: Eukaryota > Metazoa > Arthropoda > Insecta > Coleoptera > Chrysomelidae > Hermaeophaga > Hermaeophaga mercurialis. The sequence goes on from OX638363.1 coordinate 22,287,351, forward strand.
TTATTTTTAGTGTAAAAGTACGACATTATTTCATTGTTAAAAGGTTTTAAAACTATGTACAATCTATATGCAATTTCTATACTTAAGTTACTGTATTTCAAAGTTTTTTGAAATTTTATGGCAAGGTTAATAGATAAGTAGTACAAAGACTTGAAGACGATGTATAAGAAACTATTGAAATCATAGCTCACTGTTTGGCATACCTGGTTGATTACTATTAACGTTTTACTAAAACTATTTTACATTTTTTGTCGTCATTATCGTATAACAAAAGTCAAAACGAATATAGTTGATATTTATATTTTTATTTGACTAATGTAATGTTTGTCAAAACGAGCGAACCAAGTGAGGGAATTTTGCAAATTACATGAATCAAATAAAATTATAATTTTCATAACGTGTTAAGTACAAAATTTAATTTAACTCCATTTTCAAATACAGAGTTGGGTGGTTAAAAATACAATAAAGCTCGCAGCTGTCCAAATAAATTGATCGCTTTACTTGGGCGGTGCTATGGAGAGGTATTACATAAACAATATTAAAGAATATTCCGTCAAGTTTAGGACTTGGTTTTAGTAACTGTGTTTGTCATAATTTTGTAATGTATATACAAACACACCAAAGCTTTAATTAAGAGATTAATAAATTGCTTTTTGTATCTTTCTATTTAAGTTTTTTCCCAATTAAAAGCTTCTATATTCGGTTACGTAAAAATTCATAATATATCTAGTGATGTAATAAAACGTCAAAAATGTATGTAAAATTTGATAATTCGTAACGGGTTTAGATAACTTACTATTCGTAATTTTTGTAAATGATTAGGATATGACAGGAGGTAGAAGAGATTCACGTTGACCATTTTTGTTATTCTTTTTTTTTTCTCAATAATTTTGTTTTTTAACTCTATACGTATGTCCATATTCATAGATTTATAAGAATTCCAAATATATGAAAAAAAAATTGCTTTCTATTATAAAAGCCAAGTAAATCACAAATAAAAACAGAACAAAATAACTTGCCAACAAATTTTTCTTAAAAATATATGATGTATAATTTATTTTTACGGAAATAAAGTGATACCTTACTTTTGCCAAACTTTTATATTAATCTTATCTATTTTGCTGTCTTTTACTTCTTTATTTCACCTCTAAGCCGTAACTTTATTCTCTCTTTTACTTCTTTAATTGACAAAACAGTTTAACTGAATTAACCCTGTATTTAATAAAATACAGAATCATCAAATACCCTCGTCGGAATTACGGGTGAATATTTTTTTTTACCAAATATCGCATTTAAACTGTTTTCAAAACTATTTATTTAGCTTTGTCTGAACTAAGGAGTTTGATTTTTTGTACTTTCATGTTTTCTCATTAATCAAACCAATAACTAATAAAAACTATAACATGTTACAGAATATTTGAATTATTTTAATAAGTAATATGCAGGACGTAACATCAACTACTTATTAAAAAAATTTACATATATTCAACATTTACTTCGTACTTACGACTAATAAATACATTTTTAAATGAGACAAACCTAATTTAACTAATCCTAACCTAACCTAACCACCCCAAACACGTATAACTTTTGCAAGTACCTTGTACCTTTTAGCCGGCTAGGATGTTTGGGAACCAATTAATCTATTGATGTATATTTTATTTAAGTTAATCATTGAAATTATTCCTATGAATACTTTGAATAAATCGGACTAGATACTTTTATTGGTTGATAACCGTGGCGACTAAGAATATATAATTTTAAGACTGGCTGCGAAGTGACTGATGGGATTACGGAGCCTCACTGACAAAATTGACCGCGGCGACTAAGTGACCAATATCCAAATTTTCATTGAATAAATCTATTTTGAGTAAGATAAATTCTATTAAACATTTTGTAAATATTAGTAGATGTAGTTGAAAATTATCATTATATTCTGTAAAACTTAATAGAATCTAACAAATCTAATAAAATGAAATGGATTTCCTGAGTTTTATAAAAACATTTTACAAAAAATGTTTAGTTATAATTAATCAGATATGACAATTTAGTTATTTTTATGAGTTAGGTATATATTTTAAAATTCCCAGAGAGAACTGATAAAAGAAAGATATCATCTATCTCATATTTAGTTCGCACGTTTTTATTAAATTAACTCTGACAGAGCACAAGCTCAACATTTGCGAATTTAAGTATCGTTGACGTATACTATTTTTTTTTCGCTATCTAGCGATTTCTTTAATAATATTATTCAAATATACAGACTCACATATCAATGGCGGCTGTATTCTGCATTGGCTTTATTAAACCACTCAATAAGCCTCTAAAAAAAACCTTTTTTTTGCAAAATTTTACTTTATTCACCAACACAGTTTTGTTCACGACTAATTCATTCATTCCAATGCTTATCTAACATTTAGATGTCTTCTTCGTAGTATGTTTTATCTTTGGACTCAAAATAGGCGGTTATTATGGCTACGACTTCAGCATCGGATCCAAATATATTTTCTGGAGCATTATTTAAGGTATGCGAAAACTAGTGATAGAATTACGAGTATCATGAAATTTAGGCATATATCATTTGAAGGTTGGTACCTTCTAAAAACTATATGGAGTTTTCATTAGAGAAAAGAGACATTTTCAGGAGGTGAGATGTGCATACCAAACTACTAAACGTAACCAAATGGACGAATTTTTACGTGGAGTGGGGATATGGCTTGAAATAGGAAGGGGGGGAAATATAATATCCATTTTCTCTATTTATATTATTTGGATGTTTTTGTATTTCTATCGCTTCTCTAATTCCGATAGTAGAAAGTTGGAATTTTTAGTACTACTTTGTTATCAAATAGAATCTAATAGCCCATTTGGAGCTGGTGTTCGGCAATTGCGAAATGTTTTAAAAAGCCAGATTTCGTATCTACGGCGTTCTTTGATACGTGTTTGTACTGATCGTCCTGTTTCACCAATGTCGAATTGGAGACTGGCCATGGAAGCCTACGAACTTCAACACTGGTGAATCAGATATCTATGGATTCTGCTATTGGCGTAGTTGATGATCAATTTTAATAGAACTAACTACTAAAGTTAAAACATAAACTTTTATTATATGCATATATTGATATTTATATAATTTTATTTCTAATTTTTGAGTTAAGAATTAAAGGATACATTTTATCTTCTTTCATAGCCGCTGTTTAATATGTTTGATTATTAAATTAAAAATTTCAATAAATTATGTTTCCTTATATACCAACAAAAAATTCATGAATATTGAATAACAATTGAAGTAATATTTTATCAAGATTCGTTTTATATTTAATGGTATATTTTGTAACACCCCAAGATCAATAATTTCATGTTTTTTGTCCTACCGAAGTAGCTAATCATGTTTTCAAATTATTATTATTAAGTATCAATTTTTTACCTTATCTATAATTTTTCATTTTATAATTAAAACGATGATCTAGTTAAATATAAGTTGAAATCATTGTGTGTCATATTGATTTACTTAAAGGTTTTTGATTTTAAGTATAGGTATCTAATCTATACAATGTAAAAGATAAAAAGTAAAAAATATTTACATAATTTGTTTTAATAGAACATGACATACAAGGTAATGTAATCAATTAAAAATATAGACAAGTAGAAGTAGGTTCAAAAATTTAATAAATAATTTAATATAAATGATAATTTATTTAGGAATAATTTTAAATATTGATCCAAACGATGATCTAAAACATATCTTACAGATTAAAATAGGATAATATATAGAGAATGGTTATATATTTATTCATTCAAACAATGTTACAACTATTTACTTATACAGAATTTATGTGAAATTTAAGTTTTTTTTTAGTTAGGTTATATAGAGAATAGACCACAGTCCACCCCGATATTTGGCAGTATTCATTAGATTTTAAGGAAATGATGAAAAACGTCGATTTTTGTTCTAAGGCGGACACATTTTTACGATACAGACATCTGCCATTTGTCAACCCCCCTCCCTTCCACTTCCCCAAACCCTTAATTTTAAATAGGGAATATACGATGCTGGTTCGGTTTTATAAATTTTGCGCTTTAAATAACCCCACAAAAAGAAATCCAGGGGCTTTAAATCATGTCCGACGAATTAAAAATTGAAATACAAAAAGCGGTATTCGAATACTTTGCTACTTAGATTCGAATACACTGAGAACTTTTAAGAATATATTTCTCGATTCTTAGTATTTAAGTCCTGAACTACACGAAAGTCTTTAAAAATAACTATGTTAATACATCATTATTTTTCTTGTTGTTTCTAATATTATACTAGGTGTATTATTGAAATTGAATACAACATAAAGATATAAATCTTAAAAATTTCTATAACTGTAGCTACTTATAATAAATAATTTTTATAGAAAGATAGTTATTCAATAGCTTATTATAATTTTAAATGTGTATTTCTTCATTGTAAATATTTTGATTTTAAACCCATAAAAATTGTATAGTGTGTAAAATGTGCATGAAGCTAAGGTTTAAATGCAAGCAAGGCGTCGCACATGTGTTCTAACACTAGTTTTCTACGACAGTGATGAAATGATAAAAATACTATAAATCGAGAAGTATTGGATTCTTAAACGTTTCCAATGTTATCGAATCTAAGAAGGAAAGTTTTTGTATAAAGAAGTTCATATTTTAACTCATCGAGTCGTGTTGAAGAGATTAATCGAGCTGCTCCTCATCCGATTTGGGAAAAATGAAAATTTGATTATGTTAAAATTAGGTACAAATTAAATGCTAAATGGATTCCAGAGAAACAATTTTAGATTAACGACTTCAAAAATTAATATTGTACCTGATATCACTGTGTCAAATAAAATATGAAAATATAAGTTATACTTATCTGAATTTCCACGGTATTCCAAAGCTTTTTAACTTATATTCAATCGACCTAAATTTCTCTGTTTTGACACATCATTTTCTAAATTTGATAGAAATATACAATATTTTTCTTTCCCTAAAAATATTTTTGGTTAGTATTATATAGGTATTTAGTCCAAAAGGTAATATAAGATAATTGAACTTCCCAGGTTTACTTGTTCATTCAATACTATATATTGAGGATATTTTAGGTATTCCTTTATTTCATATTCCTACAAAAAATCAATTTCTTCTTTCTTGTCACTTATATGAAGTATTTCCAATGTTGTTTCAATTGTGTTAAGTGTAGGTTTGTGTTTAGTGTCAATGAAGTGTTTTGCGTAATGTGACTTATCCAGTTATTTTAATCTATAAGCTCGTAAGTGTTCACAGTACCTTATGTTAACATTTCTAAGGGTCTGGCCAAGATAGATGGCGTTATACTCCGGACAATTTAGTTTGTAAATACCCGATTTTGAAACTTTATTAGTTTTAGGTTTTACATTTAATAAAAATGAACCTACATTATTTCTTACTTTAAAAAATATTGTTGAAGATGTTGGACGAGATATAATCTTTGATATTTTGTTTGAAATATGCTCTATGTATCATTGAATTATAAGCTGCTCAAATGTTGTCTACAACTAGAATTAGTTTTCGTTTTTTTTTGCGTACTTTGGTTAGTATTTCATCTATTGAGTACAAATTTGGTGTGGTTATGTTTTTTTGGGTAATAAATAATATTTTATTATTAATTTTATGATTAAACAAAATGGGCGACTCATACACTTTAGTCGATGAAGAAAAATATTTGTATTTTTTTTTATTCTTTGCATTTCTAATTTTTTTTTCAAGCCATTATGATATCAATTCCTAAACGAGTACACGACGTTTGTCTGCAACTGTTGGAGTGTCATTCCTCAATATTTACTGCATATGGATTATCAAACTAGGGTTTAGTTTTGTCTTAGGCTTCATATCAAACAACATAATAATCAAATATTTATCAAAAAATACAATATTTACTAATGAAGCTACTTTTATTGGGTGTGGCATATTGGAAAAATGCATTTTCTTGGCAAATGCAAAATCCACATTTAACAAAAAACATTTTAGTATCAATTTAGAATTAAGAAATATTAGAAGATTTAGCCTTAGATTTGTGACATGGTATGTAGTTCATACAAAATGGAGCAACATCTCATTCCCTTTAGTGGTGAAATACTGCTAGATAGACCAAGGAATTAAATTCTCTTGACCAGCTCGAACCCCCGATATTAATCTTTTTAAATTACTTGCTTCAACTCTAACTTTATGGAAATTATTCATAATAAATATGGGAAGATAAATAATACTTATCTTGAATTTCCACAGTCCTCCAATACCATTTTCCAAGACAGAAGTTTGACAAAAAGTATTATTTATCTTTCCATATTTATTAATCTTTTTGATTATTTTTATATAGCAACATGAAGAACGTAGTAATAATAATAATAATAATAGAGTTTGGCCTTTATACCTATTATTTTACCGCATTGGTTTCTCTCTTTTATATTTGATTTCCTATCTGTTCCGGAAACCAGTAGATTATTATTATTTTTCTTCCTTATTGTATATTATGTTTTGTTTATTTTGTTTTTCACCCGATATTCTTACGGAGCTATTCGGGGTTTTTCTTTAACTATATGTTGTTATTTGATCAAAAGATCAATCCCTTTTTATTTTCTGATTATAAAAGTATTTTCTTCATTTATTAATGAATTTTTCATGATAAATGTCATCATATTTTAGGAATACTATAGCTTTTCCACAAAGCTATTAGCTTGTTTTAGCTCCTCTCTCATTACTTTTATTAATTAATTTTACCATGTTGTTCAAGTCTACTATTTGGTTTATTAAAGTAGCTATAACTTTGAACACTTGAATCTTTTCCTTTCATAGGTATTAGACTTTCTATTTTTATTTTTATTTCATCTTCTATCTGCTTTTTTAATGAATCTGTGGCAATATTTGGCACCGCTTTTAACACAATTCTTTTAACTCTATCAGATTTTACTGTGTATGTGTAAAAATTAATTTTTCTATTTTTCAAATGGTTAGTCAATATCTCTGTCCACTCTTTGGTTCCCACAAATATTTTTATATTATCTCTGTTAAATTGGATTGTAATGTCATTAGATTTAATAACATTTCTCACGTGTTTAACGACTTTCCAATGGTTGTCTGGTCTGCCCTCAAGACTGCTGGTGGTGTTTTATTTATTGCCTTGTCCATTTGCTCTTTCTCCGCCATACCAGCTATTTAATCAGCTTTTTCCTTGTATTATTCTAAAGTTTCATATTTATTTTTAGTTTTCACCTCATTGACATCTATATTTTTACTGGGTTCTGGCATTTTTCAGTCTTCTTCACTCTCACTCCATTAATTCTTCTTCAATTTCTACTCTCCATGGTTTATCATATACTGTTTCCATTTTTTCTCAATGCTATTAAATTTAATTATATTTTACACGTCTTTGATCTTTTAGATGTCTTGGCATCTAACACAACAGCTCTTCAAAAACACTTTCATTCACTTTCGCGAACGTTACTGCTCCCCAAAGATTGGGTTTTTCTCCCTTAAAATTGATGTTTTGGACTTGAGTGAAGAACGTAGTGTGTTTTCAACAACCATAAATACTCGCGAAGAATTATGAGCAAAAATTCAAGCATTTGCCAATATTATTAAAAATAAAAATATCTTCTTTTATGTCAGAAAGTCGTTAAAGAAGATACTAAAAGCGTGTTTTAAGCTATAGAGTATTCATTTTAAACGTTTAATTAAATAATACTATTTGTAATTAGTATATTAAATATTTTTTGCAAACATTTTTTCTCCTTTTTTAATGTAAATAGTAGTATTGGATAATTTGCTCCATCCACCAAAACGTAGGTGGAGCCCTCTTTGAAAAATTAATAATAAAACTATGAATTATTACACCAAAAGCATAACCATATCAAATTTAAAAGTAATAACGAAAATTATGCAAAAAAACGAAAAATAAACTTTGACTTTAAGAAAATATTTTGAGTTCGTAAACCTTTAATTAAAATGTTAACCATTTCTTATAAAACAATCTGTCTATTGACCAAAATCTGTAAAACAATTAATACTGTATTTTCATATGCCACTGTAAGATTCGTTTTGCTTAAAAACAAAAAGTTGTGTTCTTTTAAAAGACTTTTGCAGGTGCATGACAGCTAATCCGCGACATCCTGTCAAAGCTAAAGCAAAACATGTACATAGCCTATCTATTCATTTAAATTATATAGGTTCTTATAGAAAGAATGTGTGAAATGATTCCGTGAAGTACATTGATTCCAGGCACAGATATCGATGCGTAAAATTCAATTTCACCAGAATATAAAAAATATGCCACATGTTATACAATAATGCTTTTTAACTATTTCACGTTTATCCGAGGTAAAGTTAAACATTTTTGTAGATACACTTAAAAATTGTTTAATCAAACCTAAACTTAAATAAGATAATACACAACACACTATCAGAGAATGTTTTATGTACATTGCGTTTGAAACACACTCTCTCGGGGTTAGTTTAAATTTATTACCTAAGCGGATATACATGCTACGTATGACATTTTTATTTATTTATTTTTTCAAGGGAAAATGCTTTGAATAATGGATTTTGACAAGGACCCGACCCTACAGGAGTGGACCAGGGAACAACCATTAGCAGTTCTTGCTTTAGATAGCGCTGATAGGGCAGTGCTACGAATTGCAGGTCAGTTATTATATTCGCTATTGACATAAAAATATTTCAGGATATATAAAATTTCTTGAATATTTAGACATTCTATCAAATATATTAACCTTAAGCACGTGACTTACCCCGTACATCCCAGTAGGAAATATCGTAGGAGCTAATAATTAGTAGTTTAAAATTCATTAATCATTAGGTTTAAAACCTTATTAATCCCTATTTTGAAAAGCGGCATGATTTTAGTTATTTACATTTCAGAAACTATCGGAGCTAGGAAATTGCTTGAATAGGTCAAATGTTTCATATTTATATCTTAAATACCTACTCCGATTATGCAAAAGCTATAGATAACACAACATTTGGCCTATAGCTTGTGTTTTGTCTCTATTAATTAATTATATGATTTTTAATCTTTTCCAACTTTTTTTTGATCCCTTTCTACCACGTCTTCTTTTTCTTATATTTTTTTCGCCCTTTAAATGTGTTCTTAACTGTAAGTTTTATGCGTTTATTATTCCAAATATTTCCAATTTAGTTAGAGGAATTTATTTCTTTAAATGGATTTAAGTATTTTATTTGAATTCTTTTTGTAATTCGCTATTTACAAGGTGGTCCAAAATTGTCGAGATACACTTCTAGGGGTGATAGTTCACCTAAAAATAAAGGTACCTTTTTATATACACTTTTTTCGAAAGTCAATAATAAGGGAGATAGAGGTCTCTAAAGTTGTATAAAAAATGTTTTTTTTTAAATAAATAAATAATAAAATAAAATTTCAAATTCTAGACATTTCATCCCTTCTGATTAAGTAGTTGTTTTTGGCGGAAAGTACCACTGATTACGTCGTATTGTTTAAATAAGTAAATAATATCAAAAATGGTAATTAAGATTCCTTGGCCTTTTTTACGCAAAAAAGTACTCTTGATACGTTTTCATAAATAGCGTCGTTTTCGAGTAATTTAAACTTGAAATTAGACGTGCAATTTGCAAATAATAACAAAAAAGTGTCTAATAAGGCAAACAGGCTTTGAAACTGCCAATGTATGCAAAACTTCTATGTCTAGAATTTGAAATTTTTTTCCAAGTAATTTTCAACATCTTTTAAAAAAACATTTTTTCTACAACTTTCGAGGCCTCTATCTCCCTTATTATTAACTTTCGAAAAAAGTGTATATAAAAAGCTCCATTATTTTTAGGTGAACTCCTAAAGGTATTTTGGACCACCTTGTATATATATATTTTAATGCAAAATTACGTCATTTCCGGTAGTTAATAAAAAATTGCTGTTCGAAGTTCCCTACAACAACCAAATCAATCAAATCGGAAGCCAAGGTCATACATCAACTATTTGATTGATGCATCCACATTCAAAAACCCAGAAGCTAACAATCTCGTCCTTTTGGCAAATTTTAGTCACTTAGTATGTAAAATATATAAAAAAATAAGAAAAATGTGTTACATAAGAGCATTTTAAACTTTTTCATGCATTATAATAATGGGTTGGAACGTAATTTGAAAATTAAGATGACTAAATAATAGTTAATTATTTTATTAAAAGGTGCTTTAATGTACGGTTTGTTGGGTAGACGCCTTTTTCCCACATAAATTCTGCCAAATGTGAGTTAATTACAGCCTTTTTAAACTCGCTTGTTTATTATTTCTAACGGGAAACAAACGATAAAATATTTTAAGCATTAATATCACAAAAAAAACTATTTTAGAATAACTAGAATAATTACTTATTTATTTTATTGTAGAAATAAAATTCATAATAGGAGCAAATTTTAGAAAAAATAATCTATATGTACTAAAATTATTTATTAAAAAAAGGTAACTATTATGTTTTCTGATACACGGAACAAAAGTCCGTCGAAGATATTTATGAAACTCGTACATTCTTATCTGCTTAGAAAATATTATTTAATATTATTTAATCTTTGTTATCAACAAATAAATATGCATTTATACTATTCGCTTTTTCTGCATCATTTTTAATTTTTACACAAACTATAAATTATTTAAACAATTACCCCGCTAATTTTGCTAGTTGCCTAAAATAAATATTTGATTTTAAATTTTACTTCTTTTAAGTAGATTTTTTATTTTAAAGTTGCTGTTGGTACTACTTAATAAATTATTGAATGAATTATAAAAACGTTATAGGGAAACTTTAATCTTAATTTAATATATTTTACTTTTTATATTGAAATCTTTATTTGCGTGGTTTTTGACGAAACGCGTATTAAAACAGCTGGAGTTACAAATATTTAATCAAATAAAGTTACATATATTGAACACGGATACTATGAATTTTTGAAATTTTATTGAGACAGGAGAATGTCCTTTTGGGAATTTTTATTGCATGCACTGAACTTTCGAATTGAAGACAACTTGAAAAGATGCATTGAATTGTATTGCACTTTTTTAATAATAAATTAAATACGATATTATTACGAAGAATAGAAAAAGAGAAAAGAATTTCCTGAGCTTCAAATTAATAATATGGGTACCCCACAAGGATCCACGAGAAAGGTCTTTTATATGTACTATAACAAGATTGATGGTATTTCTGAAGATAACTTTTTTTTAATTATTCATTAATAACAAATCTTTAAACACATTTATTTTAATAAATGTATTCTAAAATATTTTTTGATTTAGTATCGTTTAGAATCGTGTTGTTTTTGATAGCCGTTGAGAGGTGATAAGACTACTAAGTAAATAATTTTAATTAATGTTATTAATTTTTCCGGTTTACAAAAATCATTTGCATCTTTTGTGATAAGTGTTAGTGAGGAAGTAATAATTAAGCGCAAAACTTTTTAGTGTTAAATTGTGTCCATATCTTTTTATTTCCGTGTTATTTAAATTTAATCTCAAGGACAAGAATTAGAGCAAAATAAAATTGGATATTCCAAAAATTAATGGATAGAAAAATCAAAAGACGTAGTATATCTCCAAAAGCGAGCACATGAAAATAAAATTACTATCACTCCTGCATCGTATAAGTAACACTTAATTATAAAAAAAAATTATTTTTTAAATGTTTTAAGAAGTAAGTAAAATAAAACGTTCTATAAGGATATTTAAAGGCGATATACGTTTGGTCAAGTTTTCCTTTATCACAAAGTGCATTGGAAAATAGTATAGAAGAAGTGTACACAATTCTCACATTTATCATGATATACATAATATTCAGAATTTCTTACATACAGGGTTTCCCTAGATTGTATATCATTATTTAGTATTCGTTTCGCATATAGATACATATAAATAAGGCAAGAATACTAGTAATGTACAGTATATATATATATATATATATTGTTGTGTTATTTTAGGGGTTTGTGTTTCTATTGATTTAACATTTTTGTATGAGATATCTGAAGATAACTTTAATTAATTAATTTTGATGTCAAGAATGATGAATTGAAATGTCTGTGTTAAGTAAAAGCAAATTGTCAGTACATTAAGATTTTATAAATTAAAAATTAAAATAAGTGGGAAAGTATTTAAATATTTATTGAAAACTTATGTATCACAATGAATTGGTGCCCAATATGGGACATAGAAGTTAATAACCCAGTTAAAAATTTTGAGAACTCAGAATATGGAAACGAGAGAGTTCTAAAAAACGGGAAAGAGAAGATGGAGATAGAATTGATCATACAAGAGAAGAACAGGAAGGTTCAACTAAAGAAAAAGCAGCCACTAAAGAAGGAAATAATAGGATGGAAGAATTGTTACTTAAAATGATAAACAAAAGAGATGAGAAATTTGAAGCATAGAGAAAAATTTTTGAAGAACAGACAAAAATTTTCTGACGAACTGAGGAAAAATTTTGAAGAAAAATTTGAAGTAATAAATAATTAAATTGAAGACCTAATTAGGAATGCAATAAATGTTATTTATTAAACAAATTATGAAAAAAACTAAGCCAAATAACATTATAACTTTAATCGTAATTAAAGTAAATGTTAGATATGTCTATAATTTTCTTCGATGCATTTATCTATATGTTCCATAAAAGATCGTCTCATATTAAATAATATCATTGGGTCAAAAGAAACTGCTGCTCTATTTATTTCTTTCCAGCGTTGGTCGTGGGTATTTATGATATCCTTATAAATAAGTTTCATTGTACCTCATACACCGAAACCGAGAGGATTCAATTCTGGCCTACGTGGTGCCCAAAGGAAAGGGCTACCGCGACAAATCCATCGTTCAGGAAAGTTAGTATTTAAATCGGTTCTGACTTCTCTCGAATAATGTGGCGGTGCACCATCTTGCATAATCCACATGTTTTGTTTTAAATTCAATGGCAATTCTTCCAACAAATCAATGAAGTCGTTTTGCAAAAAAATGTAAGTAATTATCACCATTCAAATTATTGGGTAACTCCTAGGGCCCTAATAAATAGTTTCCAATGATCCCACACCATACATTTATTTTAAATGCATGTTGGAAATGCCTTTCTCTTTTGACATGGGGATTTTCAATTGCCCAGACATGATTGTTTCTTAAATTAAAAATACCACGGCATGTAAAGGTAGCTTCGTCGGTAAAAAATATTCTATTGACGAAAGTGTGGTTAAGATTCTGTCTATTTAATTTAAATAAGTACAAAATTATGATTTCTCATATCCAAAAACCCCCATTACCAAATATTTATGTAAACATGTCAAACAACGTTAAAGTTATTGTGAAAAACAAAAATTTAAATTTTACTTTTAACACCCTGTATCTCTCTTATTATGAACATTTTATTAAAGCAAGTTAGTTCAAATTGTAATATTGTAATATGTAAATTTTGGGGTAGTACACAGCATTTTTTTAAATTTATTATATTTAATTGAGAAAAACTTTTTGAAAATGGTCGTGTATATATATATATATATATATACACATATATACCTTTCCTATTAAACTGATCGGTAGTAAAATTCAACACAGGAAGTTAGTTATTTACTTTTCGCAAAAAATCGAGGTCTAAATCCACCGGTGGCACTCACCAAAGAGTCAACAGAACATCTAATTATCGTAAAATCAACAATACCTTGGATATTTTCCACAAACATTTCGTTTAAAAACACTTAAATATAACCATTACTTCATCACCTCTCACGTGTGAACCACTTGAAAACTTTAATTAATAAATTACTGTTAGGTAGCCAGGTATTTTTTTATTACTAGCCATCAACAAGTCTTCTTGGTCAATATTTGTTTTGACGGTAATTATCATCACTTTCTGCATCTGTCAGAAGACCTCGCCGTAAAAATAAAATACCTATACGAACACGATGTTATAATTAATTAATCAAATTAACCATTCATGTCGATAAGAGTATGAAATGTATTCGTATTATATTACAACAAAATTGCTCATAAAAATAACCACTCCCTTCTTTCATCATTTTTATATTTCTTCTATAGGAACAAGCCCTAATCAACTTACCCTTTACATTTTAACTATTCCACCTTCCCCCTTCCCCCCAATAATGTGTATATTTTATAGAGGTAGTTGGGTTCGATTGCGTATAACATTATCGATTAATATCAATTTTTTTTATTTTTGTGATGTATTTGTAACATTTCACGTAAAATCTTCGTTTTATTCTTATTATTTATTCCCTAATGAATTTAAAATTATAAACCGTTATGGTCTAATCAAATTTCAAGTACCTACAACAAAACTTGTTGTAGGCAATCTTTTGATTTAGTTAATAATATTTGTAAATGTTTCCACTTCGTTTATAAAAAAATATACAGTGTTCAACCAGTAAAGTTTTTAGATTCCCTAAGGAATTTCCATTTAGATAATGTAACGTGCAATTGGTTTCTCGATTAGTGAAGCAGATTTAATTTTGACTGCACACGGAGTTCAGGAGAATTCAAAACCGGGCACAAAGACATGAGACACATTCGAAAAGATTGAAATTTAAATAAAAATACCGGTAAGTGCAGGTTGCTAAAAATAGATTTCCCATTGAGGTTTCTAAAACAATGAAACAAAAACTAGAAATCGTCGGTATTGCTTTGGGAAAATACGACAGGAGTGAATTTAATTTACTGACTTAGTTTAATATTTTTATCGGAGATTCAATGAGAGAAAGTTTAAGGATCTAGGTTTTTTGACTGGATGCAATTTGTAAATTCGTATACAATAGACTTGTTTCGTAAGCACAAAATAACAATCAATCTGAATTTACCAAATTAAATTGAATCAATTAAATAAGGTTTAAGAAAATTTAATAATATTGTAAAATTATAAGCTCAAACCATTATAGCAAATATATCAAAATAAGATAAATCGTTTGTACAAGTGAAATCCTTAAAAATTATAAGCCGACTACCTGATTTAGTCTTTAAGAAAATAGATAGTTTTGTAAAAAAATAAATTGGCAAAGTTCTTTCATAGGTTACTTCTATTTTTTAGCAACAAAATTGAGAACCTTACTTCATATTTATTGCAGCTTATGTTTCTTGAATGTTGGGAACAACTTTATTGTAGTTTAAAAAAAATTTAATTTGCCTTTATATAACATCGTTATCTTTCGTCATCTCTATAATGAAAACGCTAACAATAATGTAATTAAAATGCATATGCAATTACAGTGACTTTCCGATCTGGTTTAAGTCAAGCTAATTTTAAACCGAAAAAAACGCGGAGTAATAAATCTCTTAAACTCGAAGTTCACTTCTTCGTTTTAATGGTTTTATGTATTTCAGTTTCAAAGGGATATGGAGTGTTTATGAACTCTTCTATTATCTATCATCTAAGAGCCGATGTATATAAATTGCTTCCAAACATTAATACGTTATCGGATAAAAATTTATTATTTGTACCCGCTGAGTCTTAAAATAAACATAAAATTTACCATTTCCGCCAAAGAAGAATCTACTTGAAGTTATACATTGAATAAAATAGAACACATTCTTCTAAAATGACTTATTGTAAATATTTTTAGACAGGTATATTTGCATCTGTGGTAAAACAAAAAAAATGGCTAATTTTATAAATAATAAAACATTATGCTATTGAGGAAAACATGGGCTGAGGATAAGTATATACCGAGGAAAATGGAAGACTAAAGAAGATATCATTTGAACGAGGGAAACACTCTTAGTGGTGAGATCAATACTTGTTTGTGAAATATACAGAGTTACTCCCGACTAATTCGTCTGTTTCTTATCTATAATCCAATGACAGAATCAATTTGAATTTCCGCTGTCATCATAATTGTGTAATTTAGTTATTTTACTTAAATAAATTAAAACACTCAAGTCCAAAACACCAATTTTAGGGGAGAAAAACCGAATCTTTGGGGAACAGAAGTGTTCTAAAGTGTTTTGGAAGATTTATTGTATTAGATGTCAGTTCATCAAAAAGACCAAACGTACAGAAGCAGAAGAGAGTTATCACAAGAGGTAATAGAGGAAGCAATAGAAAAGACGTGCAAAATGGATACGTTTAGTAGCGCAGACAAAAAACTATGGGAAGCAGTAAGAGTCAAGAAGTTGAAGAAGAATTAAAGGAAATAAAGAATGTTGAGAGTGATGAAAGTGGAAAAAACCTGGCCCTAGTAAAGGGCTAAAAAACGTAGATATAAAGAAGATGATGAGGTAAAAACCAGAAACCAATTTGATACACTAGTCCAATATAAAGAAAAGGCTGATAAAATAGCTGGAATGGAGAAGAATTAAGACGACACCATCAGTAATAATCGAAGGCAGCCCAGTGGATCATTGGAGATTTGTGAAACGGGTAAGAAACGCTATTAAATCTAATAAATTTTCAATCTAATTTAGCAAAAACAACACAAACATTTTCTCTGAAAACAAGAAACGGAGAGAAATAGTGATGAAAGTACATATTATACTTATACCGACAAATTGTACTGTACCAAAGGAAGACACAAATGCATTAAAAAAGCAACTAGAAGATGGAGAACAAATAAAAATAGACAGCATAACACTAATGAAAGGTAAAGATCCGAATATACAAGTTATCTTGTAACAGTCAAAAGAGATGTGGACATAAAATCATTATATGCAATAAGAGAAATAGACAACGTATTAATTAAATGGGAGCAATATAAAAGAAATAACATGGTAACTCAATGCTACAATTGCCAGAGATTTGGGCATTCTCAAATAAATAAATAAATAAATAAAATAACTTAATATAGAAAAATTAAAAAGATTGATCTATCGATCAAATTAAACAAATCAAAATTAAGGAAAATCCCCCCCCCCCACTAATGCCGTAAAAATAACGGGAAATAATGTAAATAAACAGAAATTAAAATACAATAAACAGAAATTAAAATACAATAAACAAAAAGAAACTGGTGGTTTCCGGAACAGATAAGAAAATAAAACTATAAAAGAGAAAAATTTAACTCCGGAAAATAATAGGTATAAAGGCCAAACTATTATTATTATTATTATTAATCATAATAATTATTAATAATAATAATAATAATAAATTAATTGCTTAAGCTAAATAGGGAATAAAGTGTTGATTGTATAGGAACTTTTACAGTACATTTAAATGCAATTAAAACATACTTGGCTTTATTCACCTACATGAAAATGGAGGCTGATGTTTTTTACTCATTCATTATTATCAAAAATGCCGTGAAAATTGTGTTGCTGAAAATTCAATAAAATTAGTAAATAAATAAAGCAACTGAGAGAAAAATTATGAATAATATATGTCAAATATTGTGAAGTCCATTTCGAGCTACACAGCTATAAAACAATTATTTTCTGACATGTTTGCGAAGGCGTTAGGTCAACTGATGTCTCAATCTTCCCCTGATAATTAATGGTCAAAAAAATGAATGTAGGCGACTTCTGCAAGCTGTCTAAAGTCAAGAAGTAATTACCACTTAACTTTATTACTGTGCTCTCGAATAAGTATTTTAATAGAAACAAAGATACACATCGTGCTTTTTAATAACATTAAGAGGCGACAAAAGTTCGTGTCATGTTCACAAGAGGTACGCCATTCGCCATTTTGTGTTTGCATGTTGGATCGCTATTAAACCAGAGTAAGCAGCAAGGCCATTTTTAATTAATCCATAGAAAGCAAATTTTCTAACGGGTCTAGATTACGAGTTGATCAGCATACGAGGGTAAATTGACTGTGAAACGATTAGAGATCGAAACGAAAATAAAGAAAAACTCTGAGATTAGAAAAATTGCAATATTGTGTTCCAAGTGCTCCAAATGTAGGTTATTAAGTCATTAATTAGTCACTCCCGATTTCATTTTTTAATTAATATTTATGTATAATGGAATAATCATTTACTGGGTGATTTTTCAAAAAATATTTTTATGACTACATTTAGAGAATACAACTTTACAGGAGTTGCTAAATGTTGTCTATTAAGTAGAAAAAATGAATTTACTTATTAAACCCAGATTTTTAAATAATATGCATTGTTGTTGAAATGAAAAAGAGTGATACAGCCGTCTTTAATAATACCTAAGCTATCGGGATAAAATCTGAAGTATCCATTTTTTTCATGTACAAAATTGTGACTAACCATACACTATAAAATTAATGCAGCCATGATATTTATATTAAATATGGCGCCTATGACAATCTCATTAACCTCGTTTCCTAAATTTTCAATAGATTGTGTAATTATATTATTTGTTAGTAATAACACAATTTTTATTCTTAAATTAATAATAAAGGTCCCCATAGTTGTCAGTTTTAATCGCGCAATGAAAATTGTGTACCTAACATATTTTATTTTTTTATTTTGTAATTTAACAGCAATCACAATAAGCAATACATTCTATAAGCTATTATGATAACATGGAACCCTAAACATAGATTCACAAATGTCCTGATAGAGGTTTCTCCAACGAGAGACCTCTTACACCTCACAAAGGTTACTTGACCAATTCGTTTTTAGTCTCTTGTCTCTGTTGTTTAGAAGTGGTCGGATCAGTGCATTTGGATGTTATTCTAGTCTGTTGTGGTGTTTGGTACTTCTGTCTCGGATAACATCTTGAACAAAGGGTATCCCAAGTCGTTATGCAATATTTGATTGCTGACATAACAAGGAGCATCAATAATGGCTCGAAGAATTTTGGACTGTGATATTTGAATCACGGCTATACTGGACTTACTAGCACATCCTCAAAGCTCAATGCCGTACGTCCATATTGCTTTATTATGGCTTTGTAAAGTAAAATTTTGTTTTTCAGAAGTAATCTGGATTTTCTCCTAAGTAGCTAATATATTTCTCTCATTCTTAGGTCAATTTGTTTTCTTTTTTGTTTATGTGTTCTCTCCATGTAAGTCCAGATCAATTCCAAGTTATTTAACACAAGTTGATTTTGGTATTTGAATGTTGTTTATGAATACTGGCGGACATGTCCCTTTTTTAGTGTGAAAGTTATACAGTGTGTCCATGGATGGGGTCCCCAAGGGGGAAAAAATCTTTATTATTCATTTTACGACCAAAAGTCATTCTTTATAAAAAGTTCTGCTTGTTGAGAAAATGGAGTTGCCTTATAAAAATTTTAGATTAAATGTACAGGGTGTTAATAAATTAGGAAAATATGAAAATGCTTCAAGAGGGAAGTACCATTATTTATTATTTTTAACAAAAATTTTATAAAACAAAGTTGTTTATAAACTAGCATAGAGACTAAATACAAATTTTTAAATAAAAATTCCAATATTTTAAAATAGAATATTAATAATTATTACTTTCATGTAATAATTTGCATTTTACAAAAAAAATCAAGATAGTCGATTTTGTATACGTTCATGTTTTGTCAGCATTTTATTTACATCTGTCAGTATTTTTGAAAATGTTAACCAAAGAAGAGCGTATTTATTTAATACAATGTTACGGTATTGGAAATGTGTCTTATCAATACGCTATAGATGTTTTTCATGGAAAATTTCCTAATACGCCCGTGTCAAAAAAGCATTGCGAAAATTATTTAAAAAATTTAATGAAACTGGATCGGTGATGAATGTAAAGAAATCAAAGAAAAAATACGACGAAAATGACGCAGCTACATTATTAGCAATAGGGTCAGTTTTAGATAACCCGAAATTATCTTTAAGGAAGCGTGCACAAACATTGGATTTAAGCAAAAGTCAATTACACGTAATTTTTAAGGAAAACAAAATTATACCGTTTAAGCCAAAGATTCGGCATACACTTGAACCTGGAGATGAAGGGAGACGTTTAGAGTTTTGTTTATGGATAGGTGAAAAGTTCCTTGAAAACCGAAGATTTCATAGATTTATTTTTTTTACCGATGAATCTACATTTTGCACAAATGGGCACGTATCTTCACAAAATAGTCGTAATTGGGCTTACGAGAATCCTAATTATGTGATAAAGAAACGAAGTCAACGTTACAAAAAAGTTAATGTATGGTGTGGAATTTTTTTGGATCGGATCATTGGTCCATATTTTATAGAGGAAAATTTAAACCAACACGTGTATTTGAACATTTTGGAAAATTTTGTCTTACCATTTCTTAATACTTTAGATCCAGAAGTTCGTAGTAATATGTTTTGGCAACAAGACGGCTGTCCTGCTCATTGCACAGCCTTGGTCAGACAATGGTTAAATGATCATTTTGGCGCAAGGTGGATAGGGAGGTTCCGCCCAATTAATTATCCAGCTAGGTGGCCTGATCTTTCATTACTAGATTTCTTTTTGTGGGGTGCATTAAAACAAAAGGTTTACTCAAATAATCTTCCACATGATAGAGAAATATTAAAAGAGCGCATAGAAGAAGCAATCCATGAACTGAATGTGCCGCAAATCATTCGTAAAGTGTACGGTAAATTTATTAAGTTAGCGGAAAAATGTGTCGAGGTGGGAGGTAGTTATGTAGAATAATTTTAAAATATTGGAATTTTTATTTAAAAATTTGTATTTAGTCTCTATGCTAGTTTATAAACAACTTTGTTTTATAAAATTTTTGTTAAAAATAATAAATAATGGTACTTCCCTCTTGAAGCATTTTCATATTTTCCTAATTTATTTACACCCTGTACATTTAATCTAAAATTTTTATAAGGCAACTCAATTTTCTCAACAAGCAGAACTTTTTATAAAGAATGACTATTGGTCGTAAAATGAATAATAAAGATTTTTCCCCCTTGGCGACCCCATCCATGGACACACTGTATATTATGATTTGGCTTCATTAATTTTGATTTTCCATTTTTCCATCCAGTTTTCAAAAAGATGAAGACGGTCTTGCAGGTAAGTGGATGCCGTGTCTGGATTTTCATTTTTATCCATTATGACCGTATTATCTGCGAAGGGTGCACCTAAGATTGTGAATCAAATTTGCACACCCACTATTAATTCTAGTTGTTCAATCCTAATCGTGCTGCTACGGATCAAAAAATTTATTAGCATTGACAGCGACTTAAGCACTAAAACTCGAAAAATTGGCTAGTCAAAAGGCAATACTTTTCACACGTGAATTTATTAAAGGAATTAAAATTCGAAACAGATGAATTATTTACGAATGGAAGAAAAAATTTACATGGAATTACTTACCTTTAGTGACGACATTAATTGAAAAGAAAGATACTCAATTGAGAATATCTATTTCTCATTATTTTGTTGGAATAATGTTTTGACTTGATTTTCCACAAACTGGGTAACTACGGTATAGTTCTATAAACTCCAAAACAAAATTTTTTGTGTAAGTTCTTGACATCACGACACCCTTACGCTAAAAATGCACTGCTTTTAATTGTCAATTTACAATTGTGAAGGCCATACACTGTCAACTTCAATGGACTGGCAGAATTGTACGATTAAAATTATGGTTTGGACCGTAATTAAAATTGTCAATTTTAGACCATACATTGCAATTTTGAGTGCACAATTTTAATTGCGCAATTAAAATTGACAACTAAAACCGTTTATGTTTTACCAGATGGTAATCCTAAGATGTCTTCGCAACTCGGGACTCTACCTTTTGTAGGTAAAAAACAAACAAAAAAGAGTAGTGTCCCCAGTTAGGAATATATCAATCCTAAAATAGTCAAAGAAACGATTGTTACTATTATTATTTATTGGTGATATATTGGATGATTTGTAGGAGTTTTAAAAATATAATAATTTTTAAATTCTGTTGTGGATTTGAATTTTAAACGTATTTGGAATATTTAGATGAGCTGTTTTTATGTACCAAATATCAAATTATATATTATAGGGTAGTTCAATATATATGACTACAGGGATATTTTAGGAATACTTCCCCGTCATATTTGTAATAGATTCGCTCCTTATTGGTGGTTTAGAATCAAAAGGTAATCATGGTTACTAGTTTAATTAAGTTTTCCTTCAATAAGAAATAAATATTGCGACTGATTTAACAAAAATACCTATAAGCTTCTAAACATCTGTTCTCATTTAATATTAAAAAATATATTAAAAACTTTATAAATATTTGTTCAAGAATTACCGTCAAAAAAAAATTGCAAATTGATTAATACTTTTAGAATAAAAAATTATACATCTTTATCTGAATATATTTGTTTAAATTAAGCCAAATATTTTAATAGAACATACATCTTTTCTTAATCGTCACTAAATATATTATACAGTGGTTTGTAAACTGTTAATTAATATGAAAGATAAAGCAATATCGTCTTATAAGTTAAGTTCTGGGTTCGATTATTTTTAAAAATAATTCAGATAACAGGTTATTTATTATTTTTATATTCAATTATTATCGTCATAATAACATGCTGACGCCTTCCTCTTTATTGCCGAATTTAATTAAACATTTTAATTATAATAATAAATTTTTATACAAAAAAACTATATTTAAATTGTGTGAAGTTAACCGAAAATGGTTTATTTAATTTAGATATTTTATTTAAATTAAAAATGCCGACATTCTGTCAAAAAGTTATCGTTCCATGATAAGGTTGGCAAACAGGGTAATAAAATTTGATCCAAAAACAAATATACGTTTTTTGAAATTTGTATAATTATATCTTAATTAACAATAAAAAATAATTAATAGTCTTGGTTGTCCTTGTATATACTTGTTAGTTTCTAGGATTCTTCGCATAAATTTACGTTTAAAATATTTTATTTAAATAGGAAAGAATTCACTAAATATTTTAAGAGTATTAACGATATTAATTTGGTTTCCAAACATCAAATAATTTATTAGTTTCTTAGTAGGTAGTATATTATTAATAAATAATTCAATTAAAGATTTAGTGGGATTTATATACAAGGTGGTGAAAATTTAATATAGAAATGAAACAAAAGTTTGGTAATAAATATGAAAGGATAAATTCTACTTATA
Organism: Hermaeophaga mercurialis; assembly: GCA_951812935.1. Lineage (NCBI taxonomy): Eukaryota > Metazoa > Arthropoda > Insecta > Coleoptera > Chrysomelidae > Hermaeophaga > Hermaeophaga mercurialis. Next base: position 22,310,352 of record OX638363.1, read on the forward strand.
TACTTTTCGCCGTATTACAAAGCTTTTTTTAATATTATCAATCTGACCATTAGTTTCATCACTCATGTAACATTTTCAAAGACAATTTGATAAATTTTGTCAAGCCCAAACATCATCATACCACAAATGTTTCAACCAACCACCATTAAGATGTTGTTCTTTTCTAAAAAATTTTGGTTATCATTATATAGGCATTCAGTTCAAAAAGTGATCTAAGATAATTGAACTTCCCAGGTTTAGTTGTTCAGTCAATACTGTATATTGAGGATATTTTAGGTGTTTCTTTATTTCATATTCTTCCAAACAATCAAGTTCTTCCTTCTTGTTAATCGTATGAAGCACTTCTACTGTTGTTTCTATTGTGTTAATAAGTGTAACTGTGTGTTTAATGTCAATGTGGTATTTTGCGTAATGTGATTTATCTGGTTGTTTTAGTCTATAAGCCCGTAAGTGTTCACAGTACCTTATGTTAACATTTCTAGTCTGGCCAAGGTAGATAGCGTTACAACCCGGACAATTTAGTTTGTAAATACCCGATTTTAAAAATTTATTAAATTTTAGTTTTACGCTTAATAAAGATGGACCTATATTATTTTTTACTTTAAACGATATTTTAGAAGATGATGCACGAGATATAACATTTTTAAACGTTATTTAGGTAGTATTTTAAAAATTAGTCAAACAACGTAATAACATTTGTTTACAAATACTACGCTTTAAAAATATTAAGCTAAATAAAGATTTTCTTAAACCGTATTTTAAAGTACTTCTCACATAACTTTACAATTAAATACATTTATAACTATATATATATATATGTTGAAATTTAAATTTTGCGAAGATTTCTAAAATATTTTTCTCGGTGTACCCACGAAACTCTTATTCTTGATAAAGGAAATAGCATGTTTGATTTTTTTTAATGAACTGACTTTGTACTTTATAAATTTTGCATTTATATTTTTTGTTGAAAGTGTCCTACTGTTAAACCTTACATAAATAAGTACTTAACATTTTATGCAAAATAGATACATGTTTGTAGGTTCTCATTTCATTGTCAACCTTTGTAGTGAAATATTCAGAATTCCACTCAAAGTTCATGGTTAACAGGAATATAAAATTTTACAACAACCGAATAAACAGCGCCAATGCGAATTTTAATACCGAGTGGTAATATTTATGAAGTCAAACTTAAAAGTTTGGACATGTATAGGGAGGTAATATGTAAATACTACATAAGCAGTGAGAATCAAATTTTGATCGTACTGGATATTATTCCTGTTTTTATTTAATTTATAATTCAGTCTCAAACTGTTTACAACTAAATCGTAGTTTATATTAAAAAAATGAAATATTAAGAGCAAAAAACTCTCACACTGTAACTAATTTTTTTTTGCTATTTTTAAAACCACTTGGCAAATAACAGTTATTTTTTCATTACTTATGATTTCTAACATTATTTATATTCTTACGTTTTGATTTAATTAATAAAACCGGAGTAACAGGCATATCTAGAAATGTTTTTTTTTATAAAAACATGTTTACATATGTTAAGTAATTGCGTGTAAGCAAGACAAATAACCGGAAATTTTGTTTTTGTATCATTATTCTTGTAAATGTGATTATTAATAAAAGCTTCAAATTCGAAAAGAATATTTGTACTAGAAAACGGTGCTTTTTTTCTGTAGAAAGTTTTGTTAGGTACTTTTGGTTTGTTAATAATCGATAGTACTGCCATATTTAAACTTGTACACGTGTAAAATACTTTGCAGTTCAAGTTACTGTGTCTACACCCTCAAACGGAAAAAAGTAGTTCACTTTCTCAGATATATTTGCCTTAAATATGATCACTCTGTAGCTTCAAGTCTACAAGAGTTTTATATTGTACGTATTCAGTGAACATACATTAGATTTTTTAAAATGATTGCGGTTGAGTGTTGTTGGCAACAAAAGATTTTGTGATTCTTGGTAGCTTTTATTACGAATATACAGTGTGTCCATGGATGGGGTCGCCAAGGGGGAAAAATCTTTATTATTCATTTTACGACCAATAGTCATTCTTTATAAAAAGTTCTGCTTGTTGAGAAAATTGAGTTGCCTTATAAAAATTTTAGATTAAATGTACAGGGTGTAAATAAATTAGGAAAATATGAAAATGCTTCAAGAGGGAAGTACCATTATTTATTATTTTTAACAAAAATTTTATAAAACAAAGTTGTTTATAAACTAGCATAGAGACTAAATACAAATTTTTAAATAAAAATTCCAATATTTTAAAATTATTCTACATAACTACCTCCCACCTCGACACATTTTTCCGCTAACTTAATAAATTTACCGTACACTTTACGAATGATTTGCGGCACATTCAGTTCATGGATTGCTTCTTCTATGCGTTCTTTTAATATTTCTCTATCATGTGGAAGATTATTTGAGTAAACCTTTTGTTTTAATGCACCCCACAAAAAGAAATCTAGTAATGAAAGATCAGGCCACCTAGCTGGATAATTAATTGGGCGGAACCTCCCTATCCACCTTGCGCCAAAATGATCATTTAACCATTGTCTGACCAAGGCTGTGCAATGAGCAGGACAGCCGTCTTGTTGCCAAAACATATTACTACGAACTTCTGGATCTAAAGTATTAAGAAATGGTAAGACAAAATTTTCCAAAATGTTCAAATACACGTGTTGGTTTAAATTTTCCTCTATAAAATATGGACCAATGATCCGATCCAAAAAAATTCCACACCATACATTAACTTTTTTGTAACGTTGACTTCGTTTCTTTATCACATAATTAGGATTCTCGTAAGCCCAATTACGACTATTTTGTGAAGATACGTGCCCATTTGTGCAAAATGTAGATTCATCGGTAAAAAAAATAAATCTATGAAATCTTCGGTTTTCAAGGAACTTTTCACCTATCCATAAACAAAACTCTAAACGTCTCTCTTCATCTCCAGGTTCAAGTGTATGCCGAATCTTTGGCTTAAACGGTATAATTTTGTTTTCCTTAAAAATTACGTGTAATTGACTTTTGCTTAAATCCAATGTTTGTGCACGCTTCCTTAAAGATAATTTCGGGTTATCTAAAACTGACCCTATTGCTAATAATGTAGCTGCGTCATTTTCGTCGTATTTTTTCTTTGATTTCTTTACATTCATCACCGATCCAGTTTCATTAAATTTTTTAAATAATTTTCGCAATGCTTTTTTGACACGGGCGTATTAGGAAATTTTCCATGAAAAACATCTATAGCGTATTGATAAGACACATTTCCAATACCGTAACATTGTATTAAATAAATACGCTCTTCTTTGGTTAACATTTTCAAAAATACTGACAGATGTAAATAAAATGCTGACAAAACATGAACGTATACAAAATCGACTATCTTGATTTTTTTTGTAAAATGCAAATTATTACATGAAAGTAATAATTATTAATATTCTATTTTAAAATATTGGAATTTTTATTTAAAAATTTGTATTTAGTCTCTATGCTAGTTTATAAACAAGTTTGTTTTATAAAATTTTTGTTAAAAATAATAAATAATGGTACTTCCCTCTTGAAGCATTTTCATATTTTCCTAATTTATTAACACCCTGTACATTTAATCTAAAATTTTTATAAGGCAACTCAATTTTCTCAACAAGCAGAACTTTTTATAAAGAATGACTATTGGTCGTAAAATGAATAATAAAGATTTTTCCCCCTTGGCGACCCCATCCATGGACACACTGTATATTCTACGAAGTCAAACAATTTAACATAAACATATATTTTCTCCACATATCTTTTTGTTTTATTGCCATATTTGTACAAACGTTGACCTATTTTATAAAAAGTTCACAAATGTGTAAGAGTTCGAGCAAATGTTATATCGATTTCATTTTTTTATTAAGTAACAGTAACGGTTAACTTAATAATTTATCAGTTTGTCTGGAAAATTATTTGTGTGTGTGTATATATAAACTACGTTAGGTTGGTGACTGCAACCTTTGGTTTGTAGTAACTACTTGAGACTTGAACCAGTTAAACACCAAATTAGCACCGCAGTTGACGCTTGTTTCGGTAATTATGTTGGTTTGGTGTTCAAGTGATTCAAGGTAAATAAAGTATGATAATTTTATATGTACCAAATATAATTTTTACACAACTAAATGCTAGTTTCTCCCTAGTGTGCTAAATATTTTTTTCTTTTGTAAAAGTGTTTCTTTATGCCATATTACAGTCTACCCAGGAGATAAGGACATTGAGTCCTTGTCATTATATACGATTACATATTCTGTACTTTTATGTGGCACTTAACCCCACAGAATTCAGATGCTTATTTGATCTTACATGACCTTTTAATAGTCCAGTAATCATCCGTATGCTAATTTTACTGATAATATTCACTCATCGTGATGCTGCTTTATGAAGAGCGTAGACTCCTCGATTCAACCTTGTTAATTTTTCGCCTGGTGGGATTGATACAGATTTATAGATTAGTGTAACCTCCTCTAAGATTCTCCTGAAGACTTTTGGGGATTATGAACAGATCCGCGTGGAAAACTGCGACATACCACAGCTACTCGCACCTGAGTCCCATTCCGTTTTGGTCCCTCCCATAAATTCGACGGGACCATTGGAGACATGAGCAGCGGGTGGGACTTCTAAGCTTCCCTACTTTTTATTACGTATATGGGTGGCATACAATCGCTGTCGACTCCTAACAATTTATCGTTTTTTACTAATTGACGTAGAACATTTATATTGCAACACTAGTGTGGATTTAACAAACTTTATCTACAGGAAAACTTCACACAGCCGTTTTAAAAACTGAAATTACAAATTAACATGAATACAAGCGACTCTAATTCGCCTACATTAAATTTAACTCGTTACTACTAGTATTTACTGTAAGTTACCTCGTAGTTATATACTTTTCTTGCCTGCTCGAACATTCTAAAAAATTCTGTATTAGGTGTCAACAATTAGGTAAGGATTTTGTGTCTTCTCTCGTACATCCATATGCGCAGTGTTCTTAGAGGCAGTGGCCTTTACCTAAGCAACCAAACCTTTACAATATGTATGATGAAGGTTAGGTACAGTTAGTTACCCAATGACCCACCGCTTAACCATAGACGTGACACTCCACTTCCAATTCAATATTTAGATGTTAAAACAATTGGAGTGCTTTCGTCCGAACTGTTGTTGGGGCAAAGCTTATAGTCCGTCTGACATCAATACTCGCCTAACTTTATAGTTTTTAAAGTCTTCTCCTAGTTCAAGACACCTTTAATGCAGGCCACTACACAAGGGAGGCATGTAAGAAGGAAGGGCTGGAAGCAGCTGTGTAAAACCACAAAGTTTTTACTTTAGGCTCTCTCATTCTTGTGCTTTTCCATTTTTATTTTATATATTATTATATATTATTAGGTATAACCATAATAGTCTTTCAATAATGATAACTAGCTAGTATTTGATTATTTTAACGTAAAGATACAAAAAAGCTGCAAACTACTGCTCTTTTTTGAAATTCATTGAAATTATGCAATAAAATGACTTATGTTCTATGTTCTAGATTATATTTTTATATAATGAATTCTGTTGACAGATTAAATCGAACATTATGATATAACCTCTGGCGCAATAACTATCAATTGAAATTTGTAACTGCTATAGTCATAATCCTCGACTATTTTTATACTATGATTACGATATTATAAATTGTGAGCAAGTTTTTATTAAATTTCCCGGCAAACAGGTTCACTTAATGCATTCAATTGACAATTATATCATAGGTATCATTTTCTATTTATAGCTGAGTTCCTTTTATTTATTTGCATTCATAACATAGGTGCACTAAAATAAATCGAGCAGGTATTTTACAGTTTTGTTTTCAAAAAAGCCTGCGTATAATGGTTAGTCACTTAGAAACAATAAACTTTTGTAGAATCTGCTGATATAAACATTAAAAAATAGCTGAACGTTCAAAAATTTAGATGTAGCTAATTATTTTAAAAATATGGTGATTTGAGAAAGGAGAATGCATCATCTTAGTAAAAATCAATTTTCACAACATTGCTAATGCTGAAGAGGCTGAAAAAGTCACAGAGAGGCAGAATATTATAAAAGATGATCTATTCGGATATACATATGTAGAACTTAACATAAAATAAACCAATACTTAGATCAGGAATAACTAAGGCAGATGTATGTAAGTAAATGAGTAAAAATAAACTTTTATAAGCAGTCATACGTATCACAATCATCGGCATACAGGTATAGATAATATATTGCTTGTTTATAAGCAAAACCACTTGGTACGTTTGAAGCCCAAATTTGCACAGATACCTCAAAATCGAGATCAGTCAGACTTCATAATATGATTTTCGATGTGCTCCTGTTCTTCAATGAGCAATAGAGAGAAAGAAGTCTGAAAATGGTAAACAAAGAGGACATAAGTGATACTTAAATAGTACGTTTAAGTTGGGACAAAATTTATAGATCTGGTGGAATATAAGGTTAAAAAAATAACACTTCTCTAACAATCAACTATACTTACTAATCGTTAAAATCCAATTATTCCTTAATGTCTAATGCATACAAGTTGTTCGATGAGAAAAGTATTCGCTAGAGCGTAAAAAATGCAATCATCTAGCAACTCCTATATTATAGTCGGTTATAAATAATAGATTTGTCGAAAGCAACTTCTATCCTTATGCGTACACTTTGTTACATCTCATTTTGGTTTGAAAACGTCACGGATTTTATTGTATACGATGGTTCTACTGAACTCAACTGAAGGTGAATACGTAATAAATTAACTTTGAAATACAGGATGTAATTTTAGTACAGGTGGCCGATAAAATGCAAGGTGCTCCAAACGAAATCAAGTTATTGGATAATAAGTTGTTAGAGGCGAAAATTTAGTCTTATAGTTTTAATTTTGTCTATTCTAAGTAAAAAGTTCCAATGAAAGTGTTTAAAAGTTCCCTTTAAAGTTGTATTCTGGAGAAAATTATCACATCAAACTTTTTTTATTATATTCATTGTGGGCAATGTCATTCGAATAAAAGGGTATAAAGTTGTATTTTTATTGTTGTCATAACATTTTGTTTATTTTTATTAAAATCTGCCGAACCACATTTATAAATCTGCATTCAGCATTTGGAAATTCTGCATATACTTTGGCATTTTGGTTCTTCTTCTTTTAAATAATAAGTGCTTTGTCTCAGGAGTACAGTTTTATTATTTGCATCCATTTTAATATTTCTAATTATTTAATCATGTTTTATTTCTCAAATAGTTTTCTTCTACTTTTCCTTTCCTTAGTTATTTTCTTCATATGTCTCTTTATCCCCTTTTTTATGTTCATCGCATAGTCCAATCGCAATTTAGCCTTATGTACTTTATACTCTTTAGAAATTACTGTAATTTCAGTAACCTTTGTTCTTGCTTCTCTTTTCTATTATTTGATTTTTTTCCTTATTAATTTCTTGTTCCCTTATTAATGTAGGAGTTTTAGAAAGAGTTCGAATATCATTCCTTCTGAGATGTGCCTGTTTGGAAATGGGAGGAGGGCAGTTTGAACATCTTATCTAACATTCTTTCTTTTGATTATAAGTTTCTATAATTTGTTTGTAAAAAATAAAAATAATGGGTAAACGCAAAATGCTTCAAAAATAAATAACTCTCTGTATCTCCGAAACCGTCAATTTGCGGACCCATGTTTATTAAGACTTTTTGACTTATTTGGGTCCATACTATCTAATATTTCATATATTTTTTAACACCCTGTGTAATTAATATCATATTTTTGAATTGAGGACTCGGAGCGGCCTAACTATGACATGTGACATGAAATTGAGTTGATAAAAACAAGTCAGCGTCTGACTTATTTTATATACAAAAATATGCAACAATTAAAGGTAGAAATAAACTCCTAACAATTTTGGCTTCGAAAAATAGATCAAAAGTCAAGCTGCCACATAAATCTGTGTATGTACTTACAGAAAGTATTTTGGCTGTTTATTCCCCATGGGTAAATTTCTTCAATTTACGTAATGTGTTGTACCGTCAAATTTAGGTAAATCTTATTAATTACTCAAGAGCGTTAACAATGAGGTGGTACTTTTTGTAATACTTAATAATTTTCATCCGTTTAATCACCACAAATACGTATTGAAATTAAATATATTTTAGATCGAATAAAAATATGCATTTTTATTTTTTACAAACTATTTTTAGCCACCCAACTATGTGATTATTTCTTTTTTTTTTCCAAGTTATTTTGTGTATAACTTCCAATTATGTTATTAATAACATAAATATTAATTAATGTAGAAGATATATGTACCTTTAATTAGAACAATAAAGCTTAGACTATATATAGATATAGTGTGATATAGTATGATGCAAGAGTAACGTCACATTTCGTCCAGTATATATATATATATATATATATATATATATATATATACATATGGTCTAAGCAATAAACTGCAAATTGGCAAGTTACAAAGAAATGTCCAATGATACTATAAATAATAATCAGAGTAATGTACAAATTATTCATGAGGATCAAATAGTAATACAGATGATTTTGCCAATTTATTTCATCTAAAACAAGCTGCTGATGAATGAATTATTAAACCTTTAGAGAAAAGGATTTATAAAATAATTGTTACACAGATTTTTTAAATTAGAAAATAATAACCAAATCGACACCACACAATATTTATTAAATACATCGAGGAGTAGGTATATTACACAATGTCTATTAATCAGTATTTACCATATTTGAGGAATGTTCTTGTTCTTTTAAACATTTTTATCAACATTTCAATAAAAATATGGAATTTTGATAATTCATTTTATTCATTTAGTAGTTTAAAACAGATGAAAACATTTGTTCTACTCCACTTTGGTTTTTAATACTTATTTCTTGATAGCATAAACAATAGGCTAAAAAATTCAACGATTTTTTATTACACTGTAAAAATAGGTATATTTAATGCCATACGAAATATTCGAAGCTTTAGATTCTAGGTTTTTCAAAATAAGGAAAGTTTTAAATACATAATTTGATAATCGGGGACAATTTTTAAATATCTTTTAGAGCAAAAAGTATCGGTTATTAAATAATCCAAATAATGTATTATAATTTCTTTTTATTTCAAAGTTAGCCAATTAATCCTATCTCAGTATAATTTTTATATCATATTTCTTGAAGAGACATAATTAGTATTCTTGTGAGCAGTACCTAGAAAATGAACCTGAGCCGTAAAGTACAATAACCCCAATACCCCTGGTCACGCACAACCTTTATACAAAATAATTTATTCCGTTCAAGGATGTGTATCTGTATCAAGTATTTGCAGATTACTCTCTTTACAGTTTTACTGCAGTTAGTAATCTAGGTGAGTAATTGCTGTATGCTCTATGATACGGCTATTGTAACGCAGATGGCGCTAGTCGTACGAAACTATTAACTTTTATATATCTATATATACACTCATGGACAGAATATTCGAATATTTTTTGTTAATCACTTCTACTTGAAAATCATTTCGAATTTTCTCCGTAAACTTAATTTTAAGAGTTCATATGGCATTTATCTAATATTAATGACGATTTTTATTTCTCGTGCCTTCTTTCATTAAAATTGTTTTACATTTTTTAATTACCTATTTTAAATTAAGGTATTTGCTATAACATTAAATAAATGATAGTGATTCGTTTTTACATTTTACCCCTATTTAATCTATTTAATACATCAGTATGTCACGAAATAGGCGCTGCAATGAAGCTGAAGCGGTACAAATTGTAACTTTATATAGGGATTAAATCAAAATATTATCTCAGGATACCTCGGAGGAAGTCAATCTATTGTATTAAACATTTTGCAAAGATTTCAAGATACTGGTATTTATGACCCAAGAGCAGACCAAGTGCATAAAGGTCTAACAGCAAGGGACGACCGTTTTTTAGTTCTTACATCGCACACGAAATCGCACATTAACATCTATGCATATCAGAAATTAGCAGTTAGAACAGTTAGACGTAAATTAAAGGAAGTCAGTTTGAAGACAAGAATACGTGTCTAAATTCCACGTCTTTCCGAAAACCACAAAATTCGTCGAATATTTAGTAGAATATCAAGAAATGGAAAAATATTCTTACAGACGAGACCACAATTCAATTATGGAGCCCCGATGGATGAACCACGTCTACAGAAGAGTTGTGGAACGGTACGCCAACTGCAATCTTATAAATAAAGGGTCTGAAGTTTTGGAGGTATATTGCTTTGGAGAGGTATTAGTTGGAGGGGTCACACAGAACTTGTGGAAGTGTGGAAGTGATTGGATATATGAGTAATGGCATTACAAATTATCTGCAAGAGTTTGTTGTGCCATATATTCGCCATATTGTATACGAAAGATTTCTACTAATGCACGATAATGTTCGATCACATGTTCGACACAATGACTAATTTTCTCAGTGAAGTTCCAATTCAAATATTAGATCGGTCACTAAACTTGAATCCGGTTGAACACTTGTAGGATCGTCTAAAACGTCGCATTCGTCAAAGAACTCGTGTTCCAAATACAACGGAAGAGCTTCAAATTGCTGCACAACAGCAATGGAATGAAATTTCTTTAGAAATAATTCAAGCTTTTAATCAAAAGCCTAGTATTTGTCATCTTTATGGTATTAAAGTTTAATTTTAACATATTCAAGGTTGTTCAAATTTAGCAAAAAAAAATTTTCCACTTAAAAAGTTGCTCATTTAAACTTTACGAAAAGAAATTATAGCGATTTTCAAATATTGGATAATTTTGTGCATATACAGGTTTAGAAAGTATCTAAAAGGACCTAAGCGAAATTTTAAGGAGCGGGCAGCGATGTGTGGTAATACGTTCTCTCTCTTTAATAACGCGTTCTTTCTCGCTCGCATGAATTCGTGTATGACCTCAAATATTCCGGCCAAATCTGTATATACAATGGCCTAGTATTTTTAAATATTTATTCAGAAGAGTAGCAAATTAATTTTCTGATTGATTATTAGTTTTTAAAATTCGGGAACAAAATAAGGCAGTGTGTTTGTTATATTTTTTGTTATTTCAGCAGGGCATTTGACTGTGTGGGTTATGATTTATTACCATCGAAATAATATAATACTGGATTAGGTTGAGACGAATATAATTTGTAATAATTAAAAAGAAGAAGAACGATCAGGTTTTCGAGCTGGAAGATCCACAACAGACAACATCTTAACATTGAAAGTCGCAATGGAAAAAAGATATCAACGTAACAGAGAAACTCGCATAGCATTAATAGATCATAAGAAGTCTCACAATTATTAGGAAAAATACAATTTTTGGAAATAAAACCCACACTAATAAAAGCTATTCAACTGTATTACAAACAAAATTCCGCATCAATAAAAATCGGCTCCCAAATAACGGAACCATTCCCAACATCAAAAGGATTTAGACAAGGATGTTGCCTGTCACCTACATTGTTTAAAATTTATTTGGACCAGTCTTTAAGGGGATGGAAACGAAAATGTACAACCATGGGGATTCAAGTCGGAGACAACAGACTACACTCGCTATCTTTTGCCGATGATGAAGTGGTGATAGCTGAAGATGAGCAAGACTTAAATTAAATAGTTAGAAACCTGCATGAAGAATATGAACAAGCAGGATTAAAAATAAATTTCGATAAATGTGAATATCTTAGAGTAGGAAGTGACACGTTACAATTGAAGAAGGAACAGATTAGGGGCGTAGAGAAGTGTAAATACTTAGGGGTAATATTCAACAAACAAGGAACAAACAATGACGAAATACAAGTAATGTAATTGAAAAGAAAGAACTGAAATGGTTCGGACATATAAAAAGAATGGAAGACGAGAGATGTACGAGACGAATACTGGAATGGATATCGCCGGAAAGACGGAAGAGGGGAAGAAGACCTAGACGAAGCTGGAGGGATATCAACGAAGCAATAGAAATTAGAAACTTTGAAACACACATATGTTACAATAAAACAGTTTGGAAGCTGGGCACGAAGAAGCGACGACCGTTGTAGAAATTCGTATATATGTATATATAAATATTTCTTCAGGTTTTATATACAAGGTTGGGATAAAGTATGGAACCAAGTAAATATCTTTAAAACGAAACTCACAATATTTATGAAATTTTGCTAGTAAGTGCAATGAGGCAAAATGCATCTGATGTATATTTTTTGGTTAATAATATACTTCCGGTTTAGCCGGAAATACCCTCTACTTTTTTCATTTAAATGGGACACCCTGTATATTTTTGCAGATTTTGAAAGAGCTTGTTATTTCTCGAATTTGTACATACTAGGTTTAGTAAAAATAATTTGTAAAACGAGAAATAACTAACTTTTAGTTGTGATAAGTACATTTATTTACTTTAAACTAATGAAAATAATAATTTAAACAAAATTAATTCAAATGTTCAAAATGCTCTCCGTTCACCTCCTGACAATATGCCAGCCTATTAACAAATTCTTGAGTCACTCTTTCCAAGACTTTTCCAGGTATTAGTTCACATTCATCAATAATTTTTTGTCTCAATTCCTGCAAGCAAGTTAGTCGTTTAACGTAAACAGGTGATTTTAGATAACCCCAAAGAAACAAATCTAGTTGGCTTAGATCCGTAGAACGAACAGGCCACTCTATGAATCGATCACCATAACCGATCATCATTAATATTTCAATACGATCTTTTTCACTTAAATGAACCATTCTTAATCGTACAATTTATTTCCGTAAATTACAATTTGACAGTTTGGCAACAGTTACAAGTACTCGTTTATTTCTTACTATTAATACAAAAAATATAAATTTGTTTATCTAAATGGTATTTTACTCTAATGTATAAAAAGTATAAAAAAGTGGTTTATTAAAGTGCCGTATTCCTCGTTTTTACAGATTTTTTTACACTAAACCCAGTATGTACGAATTCGAAATAACAAGTTCTTTCAAAATCTGCTAAAATATACAAGGTGTGACATTTAAATTAAAAAAGTTAAGGGTATTTCCGGTTAAGCCGGAAGTATATTATTAACAAAAAAATATACTTCAGATGTATTTTGCCCCATTGCACTTACACAAATAAAATTTGGTATTGTATTGAATATTTTGGAAAATAATCAGTATTAAACAACTTTAACGTGCTTTGTTATTATAAAAATGTTTCATTTGATTAATTCCTTTTTATTAAAACAATAACAATTACATGTTGGCCTCTCATTATGCTCCGGTTGATATGAATATGATTATATATTTCGTATCGTATACATTATGATATAATAATAATAGAAATAGGTAATATTAAATGCAAATTGAAAAGTAGTATGGGGTAATAAGCCCCTCTAACAGATGTCAATTGCTACTTATCCTTCATAGTTTACCAGAAAGTATGAATCCCGAAAATAACAAAATTCCAGAGAGCAAATGTTAACAGGAAAACGAGGCTCTCCATAGGACCAGCATGAAGATGATTGATTAATGGTGATGACCTTAATTTCAAATTATGGCCTGTTACCCAAATAAAACGTATCATTAAGATATTACAGTATATTAAAATACAAGATTAATTACTATAAAAATGTGAAATACAGGCTACTTTTGACACTGAGTTTAATTAATCAATTTAGTAAAAACTATAACTGTGATAAAATTGGTGTACAAAATTTTTAAAGACTAGTTTTTTTAAAGTACTGGATTTCTTTGAATTCCTTTAGCTTAATTGCGATATTTGATATAATTGAAACTTAAAGTTTTATATCATTTACATCAACAATATGCTTAAAATTGTTTAGTTATTTATTTGTTTTAAAGAGTCAAATGTAAAAATTATTTGTTGTTTACAACTAACATTGTATCGAATTAATCAAACTTACCATTTATAACATTATTTCTAAACACAGATTTTCACAATTCAGTTTTATGACCGGATTAATTTTAACGGAACCAACAAAATTTGTCCAGAAGTTGAAGAACTGGTCTTCGTCTGGCCACCGGAGGATTTCAAAGTAAAATGTGCCGTTTTCAATCCTGTTTACATTATTCATTTTGGACGTGTCTTGAACATTTTTCAGGACAAGAAAAATTTACAGTTACAGTGTTACGAGGCGGGATCGATAAATGTTTAGGTTAATAAAATTATTTAAAACTAAGTTGAAATTCTAAATGACACTATCAAAGAGCATGTTTATAATGAAAAGTTATCCCTTAATACTTCCAAATCTTATTATATAGAAAAAAAAAATATTTTCTATTCATTAGATTATTTATTATATAAGTGTTTGAATCGGCGTTAAAACTTATTATCCCGTATGATATTTTATACTAAATTCCTCCATTCCACCATTTCCCCTTATGGACGACGATGATACATACCATTTAATTAGACAAATATGTGAAATAAATGTTTGTATGTAATTATACAAAAAGCCTTATATAAATCTGAGCTACGAAGTTATAAAAAAAGGAGCTGTAGAAGGAATAGAAATAGATTACTTAAAGACATTGTATGTAAAAAATCAAAACCTTGTTAGAACAAATCCAGAATAGTCGGAAAAATTTGGAACAAATGTAGGAATAAAACTAGGCTCTTTACTAAGTTTCTTGCGATTCGAACTTGTCATAGACGAGCCATAAAGAAGCAAAGAGAATTAGGATTAGGTATGTTATGGTTGAAACAAGAATAAATGTTAAATCTAGGTTTAACCGCTTAAAGCTGGATCTAACCAATCCTAGTCGGTTAAAAACCGAATAGTAGCAACGTTTCCACCTTCAACCGAACAAAAGTGAATCTGTCCAATCCTACTTGATTAGGTTAGGTTTTAGTTAGTTCCCAACTCTTCCACGTTTAACCGGCTAAAACTAACCCAGTCTAATCTAACCTTAACTAACAAATTTTAACCGGCTAAAACCAACTAAAACTTAACCTAACCTCCCTCCACCTAATCTAAGCTAATCAACTAGGATTGGTTAGACACAGCTTTTGCCGATTAAAGGTGAAAGCGTTGGAACATTTCGGGTTTTAACCGATTAAAACTTGGTCTAACCAATCCTAGTTGATTAGTTTAGGTAAGGTGAGGTTAGGTTAGATTAGGTTTTAGTTAGTTCTTAGTGTTGGCGCTTTCTCATTTAACCAGCTAACTAAAACTTAACCTAACCAGCTTTTGCCGACGAGGATTGTTTAGACCCAGCTTTAACCGGTTAAACCTACGATTACCCTTCATCCTGACATTAGCCGTAACAGGTACACAACAAAATATAATTATCGTTATTTCCTTTATTTTATAAAAACAATAACCAAGTACTTATTTATGAATATCCCCCCGTAACCTGCAGTGTTAGATATAGAATGTGCGTACAAGAGTTACGTGCTAAATTTTAAATTAATTGTTCAGGTAAGGAGATTAGGAGGTGATTTAATGGTCAGAGGTGAAGTACCAGAGAATGAATTTTATACACTGATAAAAAGATTTTCTTTATATTCACAAGTATTACATATATTTCCTCCTTATTTAAATAATTTAAATCTAATGATACAAGACAATCTTTTAAGTTTTTAAGAAATGGTACTAAAATTAAAGATTAAAAAGAAATGTAACATAGAAAGACCAAGGGACACATGAACGAAACATATAGCTTAATATGATAATGGAACTATTACCAAATGAAGAAATTTTCTGAAAACGATACAACGTAAAGATGAATTTACACCAGACGAACAAAATCTGATATCAAAAGAATTGTAAAATGTTTATCAACATCTCGAAAACAAGAGGTTGTTTATGTTTTTGTTGTGTTCAGGTTCACACATATTTTTCCAAGTTAAGTGAATTTTTCTTGGGCTATTGAACCATATCTGAAGTAACCGAATCGAACGTGCCAGAGAGCAAGGGAATCCATGACCGAATGAGCATACTTGTAGAATATCTTTGACACATCCGAGATATCGTACGGTAAGTTTCATTACGTAATAGAGTCGCACATGCGCCATCCTAGATTCAGGTGCCCAGTCTACTTTGATCCGTACAGACAAGAACATGTTTTACCTTTTACTACGTGGGCAAAATCGCTAGTCACTTGTCCGGAATGCGCATATGCTGAAATAAAACATTGTGCCATGACTGTCAATCGAAAGAGCTCAATGTTGGTGCAAGAATCCGGTATTTTTTGTCCGAAAAAATCTACGGGAAATCTGAAAAGTGCCGGCCACTAAATCAGTCGCTCGTTTTAAAGGTTAGGTCGGGAGTTTGTTTGTGATTAGTTCAGATTTGCATCTGCCTACAGTTATTTCAGATTCTTTTCGTATAGGTAACGGTATGAATTGAAGATGGAATTCTGAGATACCTACAAGCATGACAACTCAGTAACAAAATGAAACAAAATCTCTATTCGGTATTGAATAAAATATTAGATATTTTGGTTAGGTGTTCTAAAAATTGTGCTGTTACCCTAATCCTTATTTTGTAAAATTTTCGTTCCTCAGCTGCCACCACGGTATTTTTATTATTATTATTATTATTATTATTATTATTTATTATTATTATTATTGGTTTTCATCCGGTTTTTCATTTACTTTAATTTTTTCTTACAACATTATATATCTGAATTTATATAACTCTTTATGAAAGTAAGTTAGTAAAAAAACTTCAAAACAAAGTGAAATATTTAACATTAATCTTAATAACAACCTGTTTGAATTGGTTAAATGATCAAAAATCGTTGAGATAATGTAAAAAATGAATTAAACAGTTAAAAGTTTTTTCATATTTTTAATTTTTATTTCCCTCATTTTTCTGATAATATGAATATTTTTCTAATCATAAGTATACATATTATGTAGTAGGTTACAGTTGTATAATATGTTATTAAAGTGGTATCCAAAGATAAATAAAAGATACCTGATTACCTAGTTTATATTTTTCTTCAGATGAACATTTTGTTTTGTTTGACTCCTTATTATCTCTTTAAAATCTTTTTTTTTCGAACTATATACGAATCGTACATGAAAATCATGTTTTTAAGTTACATTAATTTTTATTAAAAATTATATATGGTGTAACAATAGCCGCAGGCCAAACCTGGCCCAAAAAATTTTTTTTTTCTTTGTGCATTAATAAAAACCTTTTTATTATTATTATTATATATTTTTTAAATTTACGTGTTTCAGTTAAAATGGTTATAGACACGTTACAATTATAAATCTAAATTTATCTAAAATACAATAATTTATGTAAATTACAAAGCGAAAATTAAAAAAGGTACCTTATAATAAATATGTGACACAACCCAATTTGAGAAGTTAGGCCAATTAGGTCTTAACTATAAGAGCAGTTCTACAATCTTGGCAAAGCGGTTGTCTTTCTGATGCCATTTGGTACACATGTGTTATTCTTGTATGGTCTTCGAATAATTATTTTGTTTTTCTTATAGTGATTGCCATTGGCATTTTACATAAGATATATTTGGTTGAATTTCATGTAGCTTGCTGTGAATAATTTTCCAATATCTTTCTCTGGTGCAGGTTTTTAGATCTCTGTTTATTTGTACCTCTTTGTTGCACGATAAACCATTTCATTGCCTACTTGAGATGTACTCAAACCATAATAACTACAACTCCCTTGAATCATAGTAGTATTAAATTCCAACGATATGTATTTAAATATACATATATTTTCCATTAATCTATTACAAATTTAATTATCTAATATCGATCTGGGAGTCATACTCAGAATCTACTTATGTCTATAATGAAAATAAAACAATTAAATGTATTTTAAGTGAAATGTACCAAAAATGTATACGAACTAATATGTACACAAATTTCTTCTTTAAAAAAAAATCATTTATCTAAACAATTTAAAAAAATACATTCAAAATTAATTGTAACTGGCTCTCTATACAAATGTGTAAAGAGTGAACAGTTTGAATCAAAAATTAATTTTATAAATAAAAAAAATAAAAAACAATGTGTTTAATTTTTCTCGAAACGTTTTCTATTGATTTACGAAAAATTCGGTGAAAGTATTTTTTATAAAACCAGGAATAATTGTTATTTACGAAAGTCGACCTATATAGGGACTATATAGGGACCAAATTTTTTTGGTGCTATTTAACATTTCTAGAAACTACAAAGTAATCATATTTTCACTAATTTTATTTACATTATACACATGATAGGTGAAATCCTTTATTAAAACAGAATGATATTAATTCAATCAATGTTTTTTTAATAAACAATTTTTAACAGTCTGGAATCCCACATTTGCTAAAGAATATAAAATCAAACCTATTGCGAATGTAGATGATATTAATAAACTGAAAGTTACCAATCGAAATATCTACATATTACTCTCCGCACTTCAATTAATTTGACTTACTTAGAGGAGGAATAATTTCAGATGTAACTAGAATATATCTTTCTATTTAAGCAAATGAACTAGAAATTTATATTCCTATAAGAAATACATTAATAACGCATATGTAACTCGTTTACTTGAATTTCCACTTCTGGTTATATAAATATATTAATGTTGAATATTTATACGATTTATTGCATTGTCGCCTTTACGTCGTCCAGAATGCAATAAACTTTTCATTTCCGCCAATAAAACGTCAAGGTTCTTCCTTCATTCACAAAAGAGATGTTCAAGAATACATAAAACATAAAAAACACAAAAAGTTATCTACCTTGTTAAACAGGAAATATTTTATAGGGTACATCAATGGGTGCGTTTGTCGCTTTTCTAATATCGTCATAGAATAGTTATTTAAATAACCGATCTCTAAAGTGATGTTTTAGAGGACCAATACGAAAATCCACCGGACTGCGACTCATCCTGCGAGTTTAGGAGTCCAGTAAAAATGTATATTCGGTTTGATTAGGTTAAAAGCATGCGTAAAGATTTTTGTATTATGTATGCCTGTAATATCAGTTGTTAAAATTACAAAAATTTACCTGCCTAACTCAACAAGTCTCTCTCTATCATCCTCACAAGTGTAAGGCAATGAGTCGAGTTGACATTTCTTCTATGTCTTTCTCCATTCTCTTCTTATCACCTTTTTTTGATCTGTCACTCACTTAGAAAAATATATATTATATTTATACTGTCAATGAAAGAGTCATACTTTTGGAATGTTCATTGATAAAACCATTAAATATTTTAATCTTTAAAGGTCTGGTTAATAGTCCAATGATGACATATACCCAATATTGTCTTATGGACGCAATAATAATTATTTCTCATAAATTTTGGCATTAAACAAAACAATTTATGTAGATCAATATTTATCTCTAATATTGTCATTTCCCACTCTATTATTTCGAACTCTATTACACAGAATGATCAACTAATTTTCCAGAGTGCGATATCTCTGCTTTCTTCAAAGATACTAAAAAACTTTTGCATAAAAATTGGACAGTAAGTTAAGCTACACGTTATAAAATTATTTTGAAATATACTGGATGTTTGATAAAGTCAGACCGTATTAAATTTTTTTTAAAAGGAATACTATGTACATTATTTTATTTTAAATTTTAATTCCACTTACTTTTCCTATCTGAAAAATATAATGTTTTCTTGAGATTATACGATGCGTTTCCAAAAATACCTCACTTTTATGTTAAAGTCGCATTGTGCATTTTAAAACAAAGTACTAATGGTTAATCATTCATTCTTATATTTTTGAAATGAGAAAAGTAAACGGAATTCAAATTTAAAATAATACCTATGTGGGTTATTCAATTTAAAATACATAACTTGGATATAGCCAGGCTATATGATATGATATATATATCTAATAAGCTCTATGGTTCTGTCTCTATTTTAAAGATAACAAAAACATTTAATGTAACCTTGGCAATAAATTTATTTATTTATGAAACAACCTGTATATCTTAACATAATTTTAAAATGTGGCGTTTGAATCTCTGCACTACTTAAATGCATAGAAAACTTTTAGAACGTCTCAAGTCAATTGAGATATTGAAGACCGCAGTAAAGTTGATCACCTTGTATATGAAAGAATATTTTCAAAAGTTCCCTACTAATTCTAGCCTACATAATTATAACATCAGACATTTTTATTAATTTTTATGACCTGATCATAATACATTAAGTTTTTATAAGCGTATACTACCTCAAAACTAGGAGGACAAAAAAGATAAATAATTTAAAAACAATTCAAAAGTTTTACTTATATTTGAATATTATTACAACATTAATAAATATTTCTTTGAAAAGAATTTTGTTGTTTACATTGAAATTATAATATTGGTGACTATTACTACTATTTTTAAACAGTTATTTCAATGTGTTTTATTTACTTGTATTTATAATGTGTTGTTTTTTCAACATAGTATATTAATTTATGAAGTGCATTGAGGTAGTTGTTATGTTTTCCCGTGTTCATCTACTTTTATTTATAATTTCTCTAAAGTTTTTGACGATCGTAGGCTTCCACGGTCATAGTTAATCTGAGGATAACTGTTTCCGGAGGACCGCGTCGTTTTATGAGATATTTCCCAACGTTTCGTCTCAGGCTACGTTCATTAGTTGAGTTACCGTGCACATCTCACCCCCATAAGTGTTTCGCCTCTGGCTACGTTAAGTGGTTGAGTTACCGTTCACACCTCCCCTTCTGAAGAAGCCGCTTATAACAGACTTAGAAACGTTGAGAAACAGTTATCCTCAGGTTCTCTAAAGTTGTCGTCAGCCTTTTAGCATATTTCTAAAATTGTTTTTTTTTATATTCTAATAACAATAACCCACATCCTATTCTTTAATTTTTTTACTTATTTTATGGGTTCATCACATATCAAGCAAAAATCTAAAGGACTCCAAAAAGAATCCTTGTCTTGCGCGTCAATTAGTTTCAGTTTATTATTCTAATATAAAAGTATAAGACAGCCAAAACTATTAAAAATTAATTAAGTACCTTGTTGTATTTTTTAATCAGAATCAATATATGGGCACTTCTGGAGCTCAATCGAAAAACTGTTAAAAGAAGAAGTAGTACAACTGAAAATGTTTTCGTTTATAAAAATACTTGAAGGAGGTCGTCCATGTTCCTCAAATGTGATAGAGAGTATTAATTCAATAAAACTCTAAATCAATACCACACAAGCAATTTTTATTGAAATATTTGTAGACAACTACTTTCGGCTAAACAGTCATCATCAGGTAGGTCTATAGGAAGAGGAAATTAATGAATACAAAATTATATGCAAGTTAAAAGTTCAAATGTGGTAATTACTGTTAAACTTAAAAATTAAGTTAATTTTATTATATTTTTAAGTTATGAACAAAGACTTAAACGATGTTTGATGTTAGCAGAGAATGACAATAATGCTAAAATTTCACAATTTCATCGGACTTTTATTATTTTGAGTTTTGTAATTTTCAAAGATTCACGACGTTTCGACTACTGTTCGATCTCTAGTCAGTTGACATCCGAAGATTATTTTATATATTCAACACTAATCGAAACGTCGTGAAAGTTATCAAAATAGGGATGAGAAAAGTTCGAAGAAATAGTGAAATTTCAACTAAACAGTATTTCACAACACAATAAGATCATCTTGACAAATCGCCAGGCGATTATAAAATGCTTTTCTCACCTTTTGTTTTAGCAGAAATATTTCTACACGTCTCTATAATCCTTTGTTCTAAAGCCTCTACAGACTCTGGTTGTCTCGCATAAACTACACTTTTCAAATACTCCCATAGGAAAAATCTAATAGTGAAAGATCTGGAGAAAGTGCTAGTCATTTAAAACTTCATCGTCGTCCAATCTATCTACCACGATATATTAAGTCCAAATATTGTCTCATTGTTAAATAATAATGCGACAAAGAACGTTTAGTTACTATTTTATATTTTTTTAGAAATGGAATTATCGGATAGTGCAAATTAAGTACCCGAACAGCCTCATAATAATTACTATGAACTTCCAAAATTAAATATTGAACTGATTTGTAGTTTTCCTATTCTAAGTTCAATATTTAAGGTTTTTGGAATTGTTTATTGCTTAAAAATTTAATAGTAACCTTCCCATGTTTATTAATACCACATTTACACTTTTAACTTGTATAATTTATTATTTAATATTAATTAATTTAATCTTCCTAAAGACCTGATGATGGCTGTTTAGCCCAAACTAGGTGCCTACAAATATTTCTATAAAAACTGGTATGTGGTATTGATTTAGAGTTTCATTGAGTTAATTTATAAAAATAGTTGACAAATAATGTTATACATTATAGAAAAAAATTTATAAATTGCAGAAATTTTATAGTGTAAACATCGTAATTTACAATGAAATATTTGTGATATTTTTGTTAAGAAACCGGTAATGACAAAACAAGTTTTTTAATAAAACGCTTTAGACTCCTTTATATGCGGTTTCTTAGGCTAAGGCAAAATAGAGGAGGTAAGCACAAAACTAGCCAATCTAGTTAACCTTGAAAGGAGTTACGTATTCAAATACACACGTTTAAATTCTCATCAGACGTGTCCTCAGGTGCTCCTAGGGGCCTCCAAAGTTTATTTCTTATTTAATTTTCAAACGAGGGTGAAACAAATAAGCATCTCTTAAGTTACAATAACCCATTCACTCAAAGCGTGAATCCTTATATCAGTTTTGACAAGCCGCATAATACTGACCAGTTATTGATTTAATGCTCAAAACTGCTTCTTTTGATGCAGTATTTTATCCGAAATATATCTTTTCTCGGCGTTCAATAAACATCTTTTTGCCTGTATTCGAATGGTTAATTACATTTCTATTTGCTTTGTATTCCTTCTTTCCTTCTATTTTATAGGAGCTTGATACAAACCGTGCAAAACACACATTTAAACTCAGGATTACCCTATTAATTTACAATTTCTCATGGTCAATTAAGGACGTGAAAATTATTAAAAACAAATTTGATAATTGCGTTGGAGTGGCCTATAATTAAATTCCTATTAAGTGCTAAGCGTTTATTGGTTCAAAGGTCGATGAGAGTGCAATTAACATTTGACATTCCAAGTTATCACAGAAATATTTCTTCGAGCCATTTGTTAAAGTATGCAAAACTCCCACCTAAAAGAAAAATAGTAAGAAATATATGGGTGTACTTGAATAGGTTTACATATATTTAAGAAATCCAAAAAATCATGATTTATATCTACCAAATTTGGGTAGATAAACTAGGAAAATGAATAAAATCATATTACTTTCAATAAATTCAAATCAATGCTCTTAGAAGAGTAATTATCAATATCGTTTTTCATTGCTACTTACTTTTATAATGAAAAATGTGTTGCGTGCATTTAAATATTTAATAACGGTAATTTAGGTATTCAAATTGTTTTCTTCTATAGAAAGTAACTGGAAGAGTGTGCAAGAGTTGGTGACGTCATTTTAGCGTGGGATTTTTCAACCTCGCTCGCCAAATAGGTGGAATTCGCGAATATACCTGGAATTTTTCTACGTCACGTGTTGATTAATCAGACAGAGATTCGTCAACATATCGACATATGGTCAACTAACGCGCCTGTTTACTCCAAATGCGGTCATAATTGTCGGGCACCAGGCAAATTGATCATAATAAAAATAGTTTTCCTTAAACCGCCTTTCTTATTTTGATGTACTTTCTTTAGTCGATATATCCAATTTTTGTTTAGATTAGCTTTCATCTTTAATATTGTTATCGATTTATTTTTCTAAATTTTTAATATTGTAACACTTCTCTATTCATTTCTACAGATTATTGAAACAGCAGAAAACTATCTACTCAATTTTCTTATAACTGACGTAGTTGAATGTAAGC
The DNA here is from genome assembly GCA_951812935.1 of Hermaeophaga mercurialis. Lineage (NCBI taxonomy): Eukaryota > Metazoa > Arthropoda > Insecta > Coleoptera > Chrysomelidae > Hermaeophaga > Hermaeophaga mercurialis. The sequence continues at coordinate 22,334,222 of OX638363.1, forward strand.
AAAAAAAACAAATCTATATCAATTGTTTTCCGTTCATCTTCACTCAAATTGATATTTCTCTATTACCTACAATGTAACGTTTGATATCTATTTCTGTTAAATACAGGTACACATTTGCAGTATTTTCCAAAATCATCTAACAAATTATAGGTTACTTACAAGTATTTTTTTTTCAATAAACCTGTATTATTACGTATAAGTGCATATAAGCAAAGCAATTTGTGAAAAAAACACTTAACAAGCACTACGTGGGATGAAAACTAGTTTTAAGAATAAATAAATTGTATTACTTATACTTTCATTTGAACGTGCTGAGATTAGAAATGTATACATGTACCATGTGGCACCAATAAGAATTATTTGTGAGCTTTGAGTCAAAAAATGAAAGAGACGGAGGCGCAATGAATTTTTAATTGTAAAATATTGACCAGTTTCATTATTTTTAATGCATATTAAATTCCTTACTTTTTACGAGCTTTGTATAATGTAATTGACAAAAATACGAACTCGACAAGTGGATCACACCCTTTTTGAACAAATTTGATTGATGATGATTAATAGTAAATTCCAATACACGCTACATATTTTTCTTATGATGTTTCTGTAAATAATTGAATCAATTTCCGTCTATACTGAAGTCTACCCAAAATCATTTGCAAAATACATAAACTAGTCATTATTCAAATACTATTAATAGCTCGTTCGTAGAAAAATCAGCAGAAAAGTGAACCGAGCTGTCACGATGACCATATATAGATATATAAAACGATGATTATTTCTTTCAAGCGTAACAAAATAAGATCTCAATATGGGAAATAAAAAAGAAAAAAGGAACTGAGACAAAGAGATTGACTCAGTACAAACAGAGCAAAGAACCATGAAAAAAGAATGTTATAGAAAGAGGTACACGCAGAAGGAATAAGTCAATATTTATAAATCCTGAACTTTTGTTAATCGCACACAAAATGGACAAACAGAAACATTCCTTTTTTACTGAAAGCTTTTTAACCTTAGGGATATTGAGCAATATATCTACTCGCAACTAAGTAGAGGAAATTGTAATATATGTAATAATAAAACAAATCTTAATTACTATTCTAAGAAAAAAACCTCCAACCTCTTGTCCAGTAATCAACAAAAGTTACCATTATTTTTACATAAATTACAACCATAAAACTAATGGTTGCTTGTAAACGAATTTATATTTCTCGAGAAGATATGTAGATTGTTTTTAAAAAGATTTTATTTTTTTAGGACAACTATTGAATTTGTAAATTGAAATACATTTAATAAGTACTATTGTATGAGAATAAAATTCTTTTACAGAGACCACTCTTGTCACAAAATTCTGTATCCTTGATTAAAGAAAATAAATTGCATATTTACTAAATCATTTTGGGCCAGGTTAAGTACATTCTAGTTTTTTTTGTACTCCTACTAATGTATTTAATAACAAATATTAATACAAAGTATTCCCTAAAGAAATAAAAGTGTGTCGCCAGTTTAACCTAATATTAGAAGTGTCTAAACTATTGCAACTATTTAAAAAATTAGCTTTCATCTCATTACATTTGGCTCTTATCCAAGCGCGAAAAATGTATTTGCAAGTACAATCAAAGCTACCACAAATTAATTAGAATTAGGCCACAGATTTAATGTTTATGCATTAGCATTTCTTCGCAGTACTATAAAATTTAAATACAATAAAATATCGTCAAGACAAATCTAACTAGTACAGCTGCAACTGTAATTTCATTAAAAAAACTACATTCTAATTTCTAAATCGCCATTACACATTCATTAATAAATTTCCCCTGTAGCCCGCTTAGTCACATAGAGTGTGATTCTGTAATTTTAAGGTAGGCGTTTGCATGATCGATGAGGTCGAAAGATGTTAATTGCGAGATACATATAGTGCTAATTATTATTAGTTTAGTTATGGTCAAGGCAAAATGCGATTATAACGACTAATGAAGACATTCTACTTTGTCGTTGATTTCCTTTCACTCTATTAGATTGCGGTAATACCAAAAAATTAATAAATATTATTTTTATATAATTTGATTTGAAAAGTTTATTTTTTTTATCGATTTTGAAAGTATATAAAGCGTCGCGATAGCCGAAGAATCATATTTTTTAAATAAGTCTTACACTGGGTGTAGGAAATGTATTAGTAATATATTGTGATCTCAGAAATCGTAAGAAATATAAACTGGGTTAAATGGAAGAAAAATATTTACAAAGCAGAAACTTGACATAAACAAAGCTTAAAGCAAAAAACAAAACAAATGTATCCTTTGAAATATACTGTGCGTTCAATAAAACGGTTCTGAGACACAATGAATTAACATAATATATCAATTTTTCTCTAGTTATAATTATTAGCATTGGTACACCTTATTAGGGTATTCCAGGGAATCCCATGCAGTTTTGTTGGGTTCCAGATTTCGTCAACGGTTTCTCTTTCTGTTTTTACCTTATATTTTTGAGAGATTGTAGCAGCCCGAAATATTAGAAATATTGGTTTTGGGAACGACCCCGTACCTACGATTCGGCACCTACGTTTATGCAGATCCTCAGCCTACCTGACCACTGAAAGTTCCATAGATGGTCAGAGTCGGCCGCCGTCCGATTCGCATTTATTACTCGATTGTCAGTTGTCCTCCGATATTTGAAACAGTTGAACGGCTTCGCGCTTATCATAAACATAACCTAATCGAAAGTTGTTGTCATACAGTGTGTTAAAACACAAAATATATTTTTATTAATATTAAATGTGCAGGTTGGTTTTTGTTTTATTGAAAACGAGTTCATTTGTGATAACGTGATTTTATCTAGAGTGCGATGACAGTTTTGATAATTGATTTAATTAATCGTTGTTGATTGAACTTTCGAGTGTCTTTTTATTTAGTATTTTTCTGTCATACTTTAATAATTTCAAGAACAAAGTATATCATCAATATCATCATTTTTATCATATTTTAGTATCGAGAACTTTGTAAAAAAACTAGATTCTATAGTGTAAATCACTTTTATTTTAAATTCTGGATAAAATACTTAATGGACCAGATTTTTTACCACTACAGTAAGTTGCAAAAAAGAACGCAAATAGATATTTCCGTATTTAGAATTTTGACTTTTTGTAAGTGTACTGCATAAATTATAAAACAGGAAAATATTCATATGCTACAAGAAACATATATATTAGACATGATTATCAATTTTAGCCAATTCAAACGGTGGTTGAAACCTCGATCAAATACAAAAAAATTCATATTTACGTTTATTGACTATTTATTGTTTAGTGAAAATATTCTGTAGATGTAAAAATTAATTAGAGATTTCCTTATTATGTTGATTAATAGAATTGTCTTAAAATACAAAATCTAAAGCAATAAAGATAAAACATCTATTATGGAAAAATTCACTAAATAGCCATCAGGGCCAGAAGCATTAACTTACCTTTTACTAATATTAGAAATCCATTGTTGTAATAACCATTATGAGGATTCACTATTAGGGATTTTAATAAGAGCTTTCACCCTAACAAGATAAAATGAAAATGGCTGCACGGAATACGAGGGAGGTTCGAATATTTTCTGGATCTTTCCTGAAACCTTTAAATGCTTTTTTCATCTTTCCGGAAATCTTGTTATCAGTTGAATTAGGGCTTTTATTGTCATCTCGGATGCTACTTTTTTAATAATTGTTTCCCAATTTACTATTTATTTTTTTCTATTCCTTTTTGTTTAACCGAGATTTTCTATGAATTTTTTTAATCCTTTCAAGACTATGATATAGAATTCAGAATGTGCCCATGTATTTAAGCTTCCTTTAACCTGCTTTCTTCATATCTTTTATTTTTATTCTTCTTTACCAAATATCGCTTTCGTATTGTATAACAAGAATTCCACTTTGTTAACTTTCTTTAGAAACATTTAACAAAAAAATTGGCTTTTTTTATATAAATATTAATTTACATATCCTGTGTATAAGCACAAAACCGACAAAAAACTAATTTCATAAGTTGAAAATTCAAATTAAATAATTTGTCATAGTGTATGTGTTAACTACGAGACTTAAAAAATATACATAGAGTTTTTCACTCACTTAGTTACAACTAAAAGTAAACTCGATAAATAGTAATGCTAATACTTAAAATGTAATAAGAGGGTAAATATTTAAAAAAAACTAGAAGAATGTTGTAGGTTAAACGGATAATCATTTGTTTTTTATAAATGAGAAAATTTACCTCATGTGCTGATTTTTTCAACGCAATTTTTAGCATATCTATTCATTAAATTGTATTAATTCCTCATTTATCTTGGTTTAGTTGATAAAATGTTTGATAAAAGATATCATTACATATTGCAGTATATTTATAGCTTGATAGCGCACCATTTTTATATTCATTAGAACATTGTGCACTGGTAATAACTCTAAAAAGTACGTTTTTTTAATGCCAAAATCTTAGAGAATGCATAACAGGAAATGCCTCTAAAACAGAAAGAATTTAGATTAATGAAAGCAGTTAAAATATGATCGTTATATTCGTTATTTAAAGATTTCTTAAAAACTAATACATGCGTAAAATTTTGTATCAAAATTCGTTTCATTTCTTACCCAAAGACATATTGAATTAGTTAAATTATTGAAAATCCAGATAAATTTTTCGTAATTGTAAAAAAACTCTTTTAAGAAAGTACTGCTGATTTAGGAATAATTCACATATATCTGTATTCTGAAATTACAGATTAGGAAAATATTTTAATCGCTGAAGGTGGTAACTTAATGAAAGGAAATGAAAAGATACTATATAGGGAATATCTAATCAAATAAATAAACTTAACGCTAGCCCACAGCTCCACTATATGTTGTGGATACCGAACACTTCATTAGCAACATCATTGCCAGATTCTAGTAACTCATTAACTACAACGGAAGATATTTCTTAAAATCAATAATGCAACATTACAAACAGGCTGCTGCTTCCATCTAATATAAAAAAAAATTATTGTTTATATTTTTATACAGTCTCTACACATATACATTGTTAAATACAATATTTTTCTGATTAAACTTGCGATGTTCTTGAAAGTTCTTACCAATAACCGAGCAGGGCTAAATGCATTAGATGCTTGATCGCTATGTCGATATGACTACCTAAGCAGTAAAGAACCTAGGTATTCGGAAAAAACTGATATTAGTCTGGTTATCAGTTGACTGAGGCACAAGGAAGACCTGAACAATGATTCTCTGGCCCGAAAGGAAGCCAACAAGGACACGATTTTGGTCGAAATTCTGTGGCATTGCTACACCAGCATGATCAAATCAATGAATGCAAAAAAGAATGGTGGGTAAACTCACCAGGCCAGACATAAGCGAAAGAGTTAATTAAGAAACTTTCGCCGAAATAACAACGGGTCTGCTAATTCATAATACAAGGATGGTTAGAATAATAAGACATTCTTCTGAGAGGACACTACGAATACGTATTGGACTATTGTAAAAATCTACTAAATCTAAATTATCCCCAATAGATCTCTACATTCAAAGTAGAAAAGGCATTTTCATGGTCCCATTAACATCTAATCTAATCTTACGATAAATTTTTTTGGAAATGTTTCTAATTTGATCTCAAGAGTTGTTTCCATACAATTATCAAAACCACTCCACTTTATTCTCTGATTGAGCAAATTATTACATTATGAACCAATATTTGAAACTTTCATGAAAACCTGCGAATGTTGTCATATATTTATTAGAAATAATTTCCTGTTAGATAAATAATATCAATTATTTCGGTATCAATATTTTAGAAAGCTGTTGCAACAACGTACATTTGCTTATATCTATTAAAATTAAATTGATTCATAATTATTTTGATTTACACATTTATATACTACAAAATAACCTTTTCTTTTCACTTTGGAATCTACATCTATCATTAAAAAATACTAAATTTTTTGTTGATATGGATTTAAAACGATATGATAATGATGATACCTATCTGAATTATTTGAAGATATTTTTAGCATTAATAATAATGCTACTGTCATCTCCTTATTGTGAACATTTGTTAATCTTATTGACCTTATAAGATGCTTATAATCAACCAATCATACGAATCTTGAGATTTTGTTTTGTTTTGCTAGTTTATTGTCATACTTAAAAATAAAAATGAGATTAAAAAGCACTCGTTGAAAGATCATTGATTTGGATCATTGTTCTCTAGAAATATTGATTCATTCAAGAAAACGTATTACGTACATATACAAGTTTATTTACGAAAATGTAAACACAGTATTTAAGGCCGATTTACACGTGTTATTGCAGAATTTATATTATATCCAGTAATTACAAGTAATCAGTGTTTTTTTTGAATCTGACAGGTGTAAACCGACCGGAAGTAAGGTAACACAATTGTTTCTAAAATATATTCTTATATATATATATATATATATATATATATTTCATTACCTATTAGTTTTTAATTACGCATGCAAAATGTATGTTTTATTTTTATTCGGAAATTTGCAAAAATACTGATTATAGAGGCATATATAAAAGTGATGCAGTCCTCACAGGCAGTGGAGCAGATTTAAAGTAATTTTACTCAACCACTTGTATTTCGTTCGTTTTACATTTTATGCAATTCAAATTGTTTTCAAAATATTTTAAATTCATGGGTAGCTGAAGATAATTGCATAAATTTGAATAGAAATCTGCACTGTTATTTTTTTCGTTTTAGAAGCTTACTATCATTATTATTATGTTAAAAACGTCCAAAATTGTGTTATCTTCTCTACTTCAATACATTTGCTTGTATGATTCAATTCCGTTTTTCAGTGTAACGAACAACGAATAGTTATAATCGAATCGAAACGTATACATTCCAAAAATTAAGCTCAAAATTAACGAAATTGTAACAAAAAGACTTTAAAAAATTAGTGCGCGCATGATAAGTATATAGAAGTACAAAAGAATGTCTACACAAAATTACTACAAAGATAAGCTGGGATTTGATCCTAAAGAAGCGTATTCCGATGGACCTCCGGAAAAGTACCGAAGGACTGATGAAAAACCTCATGGATACGAAGAAAACTTAACAAAGTTCAAAGGTACTATTTGGGATCTGTTTATAGAGTCATTGGAAGGTACGGTGATGGTTGCCATTTCGTTGTTAGCCTGAAGTGTTGTAGCTGTTGTTTTTTTCTGGTTAACACCCGAGTGCATTTTGGTTCAAATTAAATTTCTTTCTTAATTATAATATATATCAAAAATCCATATTTTGTTTCTATTACTATTTTTTTATGGATATCTTTTTTGATTATTAAGTTTTCCATTTTCTAATTTTTTTTAATGTACATATCGAAAATAATAAAATGTTCAAATGAGGAAAGTTTTCTATTCCGATTAATAACTAAGATTTTTTTGTCAATGTGAAAATTTAATTTGAACCATAATATATAGGTTTGTATTTTCAGGGTTCACTGTCATATAATATATTTAATTATTTCTGTATCTAGTTTATTGTTAAAAGAACCGCTCATAAAAATGTCATCATGCTAATAAATTTAAATTTTCAATGAATACTTTAATAATGACTATGTTGTGTACCGTTGTTGTAATGTAGTTATTATAAACAAATACATAGTAAAAGTAGATATTATATATAAATTAGTTGTAGTAAAAGGAAATCTGGAAATAATTTGGAAAATAATATTTCATTCAATTATTTTAATTTTATTAATGAATTGCAATTAAAAGCTATCCAAAAAATAATTGAAATATGTTTACTGTGAATTCTGACTTATTTGGCTCTTGCATTAACATAAATAAATAATGCTAAAGCAAATATTTTTTTTGTATAACAATTTTCTATTTATATTATCGTTTTAGTTAGTTAAAAAATGAAGATCTATGCAACGGTATCGTTGGGTTGTTAAAAATTATTTATTTACTTTAAAACAAGAAAATTGTTTTAGAATAATTAAACATTTGAAATGAAAAAGTAAAGCCTACCCCGTAACGTATTTTCGAAATTTGAGAATAATTTATTAGGAGGCTGAAAGTTTCTGACGTTCTAGCACCCTTTTAAATTATTTATGTTTTGCTTTGACAATAATCATCTCCCAAAATTCCAGCTGAAGTAATAACTGATAGAAAGTGTGTTAGTAAATTTCCAAATATATTTGTTATTACTCTTTAATTGTAGCTATTAATGTATTAATTAACATAGAAAGTTAATTTTAACCAGTTTACTAAAGGCCAATTAATCACCAAAAATTTGAATCGTAGGAGTGACAAAGACCAAAGATAGCGCGCACATGGCGTATGAATAATATTCTAATTATCACTTATCAGTATTTTACAACTTGGCAATATCGATTACTACCTACACCAAATGTAAAAGGAATATAGGGTAATAATCCCATTAACTGTACGGATGTAATCTGTTTTTGTGTAAAACGTCGTGTCTAAATAGAAATTGATGGGACTTTCTCGGGTAGTCTAACATATTACCAAATTAAAAGGTCATGATATACAAACGATTAAAATGTTATTAATTATAACGTATTATGACTAAATTTGTACATTTTATAAGTCAAAGGTACTTAAGAATAGTAATAGCCTTAATTTTCTACAAAGTCTATTCGCAAAGAATATTAGTCAGCATATACATGAAACCAGCGTTTTAATGGTTATAAAAAGCACATGCCATTCGACTTGATAATTTTGCAATAAATAAAATAGAGAAGTTCTCCATTAGGCTAAAAAGTGGTATAAGAGGACTAACAAAAAAAAAACTTGAAATCATTACTACATAATAATTTAATGTATAAAAAGAGAAAGACGACTAGTTTCGACTATGGTAAGTCATCATCAGGTCTAGTTACAATTAAAAATCAGCAAAATAATTAAGGTTAAAGTTGACATGTAATATTACAAAGTTAAAGGTGAAAATTCAGTAAAATTTAACAAAAGTAAATGGTAAACTTAATAACAAATTTAAACAATATTTTAATAGTTAATTTATATGATTCAATTAAAAAGAATAAAAAGTGGGTCAACACTTTTAGTGCACGTTTGGAACTCAGAAACCATTGAAAACTGTAAAAACAACTGTAGGGGAACATTCCTCCCTAGAGAAAAAGGAAATAAAGGCTCAAATATAAACCTAGTTTACTAGGTGGAATAGAAAGGACACCCAAAACAGGGTAGAAAGCAAAATAAATTGTGTTGCCTCACAAGTCTGACAACCAATAACAAAGGATGAGACCTATATGGGCATAACAAATTCCCACACAGGAACGTGTTAAACGTTTGTTTAATTCTAATTAATTTTTACCTTTTACTTTGTAATATCACATCTTTAACTTTAATTATTTCATTTTTGCTATTTTTTAATTCTAACTGGACCAGATGATGACTTACCATAGCCGAAACTAGTCGTCCTTCTCTTTTTATACATTAATTTATTATGTGGTATTGATTTCAAGTTTTTTTGTTTGGTTAATAAATAAAATAGTTAGTATCTAATAGAATACTAGGTAGTACCATTTGATTATAGTATTTTCCAGTAGAAACTTGGAAAAAAATATCAATTAGGAAGCAGGCTCTGATTAAGCGCGTATTATATTAAATTTGATGACATCTTACTGACGAAAAAAAAGTAGTGTGTCGATATACCACGCCATTGCGATAGAAGAGCTGCTTAAGTGGGATGCATCTGGACATATTGGGCTTAGGGCAGGCTATCTGGATAGAAAAATGGGTTAATTTCTTCTCGCAGAATTTTCAAAACCTATATCATCAAAATCCTGGTTTTAGAATACCATTTTGTCAAAATTGCAGGGTCCGACGTTTCGATCAACTTCTTTACAGTCCTGAAATAATTTAGATATTTGAAGGTGTCTTTATTGTTCACTATACTAATATGTTAGGATGACTCACTCATTTATTTATGGTTAAAGATATCGGAACTAAATTGCGAAGTTTTTATAATTGCTATCATGGTATTTTTCAAAGATATTCTGTAACCTAAATATTACCGCAAGTAAAATTACTTCAGTGTTTAGTTGAATAAAATATGTTAGATGATTCAACATTTTCAGTTTTGTTTGAACGTGTCATTTAACACAATACCTATATCACGTTCTTCATTGTAACTCCCGGATGTATATTATGACAAGCCAAAAATAGAAATTAATGAAGAAGATAGCCTGACCTATTTGAATTAAAATCACGCTTTTGATAATAAATATTCAGATCTCTTAGAGAAATAATATTAATAATAATAATAATAATAATAAGAGATAATGTGTCAAATTATGATTATCTTATTATCGTAGATCTGTTAAGTTATATATTTTCGACTTTATTTTTTTATAACAATCCGAAGGGCTTAAGCAGTTAATATCCATGTATGTAGCAAGATAATAATTAGAGTATCTTATCTATAGAAAATTCAAGTGTTATGTTACTGTCTCTTATGTCTAAGGTAAAAGTGTCTATAGTTTGAAAATACTGATGTTCCAACAAAGTTTGACATATGGATTTGTTTTTTTTTAATAGGACACCTTATCCTTTAAGATTTTGAAATATACTCACTGAGCTGCCCAAAACAAATAGTTTGGATAGATATTTGAAAATCGCGAATTTTAGCATTGAAACACTTGATGTGTGAAAACCATGAACTATAGAAAAAAATCAATTACACGTCTCTATCTTCAATTTCCCCTTGCACAGTTGGATTTTTACAACTTTATCCATACGTCACTGATTGTATTAATGTACAAAACAAGTTATATCGTCGGTTCAAACGAATGACATATTCTATAAGGCTACAAAGTGGCTACTACTGCACTAGATGTATGGGTAGTTAACATAAAATTGATTGTCTTAAAATATCTGTCGTATATTTACTTTTTATGGAGCCATTTACTGTTTCACAAAATAAAATCCATAAAAAAATGTATGTTTATTACTACAGGTTTATATTTACTGGTTTAAGTAATATTTACCACTAACTTTGTTTATTAATTTAAACAGATTTGTGTATACAAATACATCATTCGTTTGTTCATTAAATAATTCACAGCATTTATGACTACCGGTTCAATCCCAATGTCACAAATAAATTTTTCATGATCATACCATCTTTTATTACTGATTTAGTGTGTCTTAATACATTTTGCAAGACTGCAACATCACACTTAGTTAATACCACATAATTATGACTTTTTCGTCGCTGCATTCATCTCTACCAATAAATTTATTGTTATATGTAATCTACCGAAGCTGTTTTAAGAGCGTTGAAATCGTAATGGTAGGATGGTAATCGAAATACTTCATGTCATTGTTCCTGTAAAGTTCAACTTTGACATTATAGTAATTCTAGACATGATGACTTTAATAGGTTAATATTTTGTATTTATAAGTCCTTTAGTAATTTGAACCTGAAGAACCTGAAGATGAGGCCCATTTTGCCATGAAACCGGTAGTTCTCTTTTTTTTATGACAAATAAAATCTTATAAACTGTGAGACTAAAGGATATATTTCCCCCATTTTCCTTGTGTTAATGTACACTCACCCATGACAACAGTAATTCATTTTATAAAAAGTTATTTAAATATGCCTTTACTCTTCAAATAGTATTCTAGCGTACAATTAGTTTTAAAAAAACTGTATTTGTAGTAGTTTCAACTCGAAACATGGAAAAAATAGGCACATTTCAAATTAAAACTAATAGAATGACAAACATGAAAGCTGCATCGTCGCTTGTTTTTTTTTTTTTTCATTGTTCTTAATTGTTAATTAGGGATTATAACCACGTAGTTCTGTGATTAAAAGACAAATATTAAGTACTTGTTTTTATTGTTGATAGAAAAAGGTTCGTGTTTTATGTCACAAGATGTAAAAGTGACGTATAGCTAAAGTTGTAAACATCCCACTGTAGATTGATTTACAAAAAACAAAAAAATATTAACTTCTAAAAATAACATTTGGAAAACCAATGTATCATTATCCATTTAACATCGAAGAACAAATAAAATAAATTGGTGACAGGTCCTTGGATTGATATGTCCAATTAGTTAGATTAAGTCAAACATATTTTTAATCCTGTAACTTTAGGTAAGTTTGGAATTGCTCTTGTTAATAATTATTATTCAGTTGTATTTTGACATTATTGTAATTTTTGAAGCCTGAAGATGACTCTTGAGAGTCGAAACTAGTCCTCATTAGTTTAAAATAAATTTTGTATAGTATGATTTTAAGTTTCTTTTGATTAATATTAGAACTTATTAATATTTAGTTGAAACTACCACGGATCTATTTGATCTTTCAATGCAAAAAATAAATATTTGTTTTTGGTTGGAAGCTAATCAGTAGGTGGAAAGTGATAGTTTGTCACTTTTATAATATAAATGGGCTATTAAACTTCGCCATTTTATGACCAATGCGTAAAAATTACTTTGTATTAATTAAGATACATTGCGAAGACATAGAAAGCATTTACTAAGTACCATTCATTTGCCAGTCGATATATTTAATTTCGTCATAAACAAGGCAAGTTCATATCAAACGATTGTATTCCACTCATTGTTGGAATACTTATTTTCTCCTGATAAATTGAAGTGAGTACGTTTAAGTTAGGTTACATTAAAATTCCCATCAAATTGTTGATAAATGTATTACGTACATTGTACAGTTGTACCTATGTACCTAGTTTATTGTAATTGAAAATAGGTAAGCGCCAAAATAACTTTCCGATTTAGAACGCCAATAATGTCATATTCGCATAAAACATCAACTTTGCAGTTAGATTTGAATAAGCAAAAGCCTACTTTGGGTAGTGATCGTATAATTTTTTTTTTATTTGGTTTAAAAATGATCGTTTTTGAACAATTTTTTTTCTGTAAAAACCTTTATATGAGTTATAAATAAATTTAGAATATATATAGTGTTTGCTCATTGTTAACTGATTTGTAAAAAACGAATGTCAGATTAGTGGTTCATGCTGTATAAACATAACTATAGTATAACAGCTAAAAATAGCGATAGACGTGCCAATATCAGCGGAAATCCCAAGAAGAAAATAAACCATTAGACAACAATGCAGATGAATAAACAAGAAAATACCGCAGTAATGTGACTGAAACTAAAACAATTAACATCGTTCAAAGAATGTGGCAACGTTCTTAGAACACTTAGTAATTATTGTTTGAAATGTCTCTTTTTAAAAACTAGAATTTTGAGCAGGATTACGAAAAAGCCTGCAGACAAAAGCGAAGGTTAAGCTATTTAACCGAGACTCTCGTCTATAAACTTTGATCTTTGTAAGTGATAGTGTGGGGCATAATTATTAAATGCATGCAAATCACACATACATATCTCTATCCACCTATCTTTTTATCTATCTACTATAGAAAAACACCAATAAGTGCTAATACTTATAAATAAAATGTCAATTCGATGCGCAAAACATGTATTATTTATTTTATAAAAGTAAAAAATAATAATAAGCGCCAAATAGTACCGCAGCACGTCATTTTTCTGAACAAAAGACCACGCAACTTGTTTCTAAAAGCATATTTCAAGTGAACATTTATGGTATTAGGAAATTTGTCGATTTAAATTATAATAACTAGATAAGGCACTTTTTATAGAAACAGCACCTATCTGTTTTCAAAAACCACAACTAAAGAAAAATGTTCTACAATTCGTGGCTAAAAGGGCATCTTAGGAAGCTCTATTTAGAGAGAGAAGAATGTGTGTGGCAGGAAAATAGACCATTTGCAGTTGCTGCATTCCATTCATGGCCCCTTTCCAAGTACATACATAGAAAATGACACCATTAAACGCTTATTTTATTTTCGGCACATTCTGTATAACGTGACTGCAGTTTTTGTAGTTTTTAAAGTTTAAGAAATGTCATAACCATGTTTCAAACGTCTTTCGAACTAATTGCTCTAGACTAGACAAGGCGTACTCTTAACAAGTTCTATTTAGTAAATAACTATTTCTTGCTGTTATTAAAAAGAAACTAATTCATAAGTAGAAACACACGATATCAATTGCCTTATTTCGCAGAAAACGTCTTAACACAAAATGCATTATGTCAAAAGGTTTTTTCTTAAACATTACCACTTGTAACCCACTTAGTAGGACGGCCGTAACTGTAAAATTTAATCGCTAATGGTTCAAATTATGTTGCGTTAAAGAGCATCCATAATAATATATAAAATGTGCGAGGCAGACGGTGAGTCTAGAACTTGATAAAAGATAAGGAGAATAACATGAATAACTTCCTTGTTCGTTTGCTGCCAAGTGTCCACAATCATAAAACGTTTGTTTAAAGAAAGAAACAGTAAGAACGTTGTATTTTTTATTTTAAAGAATTAGCTCATTAAAAGTGTTTTGTTGACTTGATTGTGAGTGTAATTATGCTGGCGCCAAATAAGGCAAATCGAAGAACGCTTCATACTTTTTCTTATTAAAAACAGATATAATATCGTCTTAACACTAAACAGGCGCGTGGTAAGACAATCACTTGAAACTTTAGAATGCTCAAAGAAGTCCAACAAAGATATGATAAGAAAATAGTTACACCTAATTATTTTTGGAAGAAGCTATTGGCGTCTCCAAAAATGAAAACCTGCTCTAGCGGAAGATTTTTAAACATAGGTTAACGAGTACTCGTTGCACCGGTTGCTTTAATTACGTGCAATTTTAGGTCTGTTAGATTCTTTTTAGTTGTGTATTTGGTTCCTTCGAAGATGTTTTTTTGAGTGTATCATAAACTTTGTTTGCCTGCGAGGGTTGTGTTCATAAAAATGTCAGCTACACCATCCACTTCCAAGGTTTTAAAACACCAAATTATTGTCACTAAAAAAAAGGACAGACATATACATTTTCACTATTTTCCCAAAGAAAATGGTGGAATTCAAGTGAAAGTATTAAATATATTTGGAAAGGAGAAAGAAGTTGATAAAAGAAAGGCTTGTGAGAAGGTTTTATTGATGGGAAAACCAATTACAAAATGTATGTGTGTATGTTCAAAATATTTTAGAAATTAAGATTATCGTGCAGAAAGTAAATAAATAAAAAATATAAACTATTATAGCTATCATTTACTTTAGGTAATGTAGTATGAAATATCTTGTTATATATATAATAAAAATCAAAAGTAACATTGTATAATCACACAAAAGTTCCCTTTATTTCATGGAGAGTACCTTTAAGAGAACTTATTTGTAAACATAAGGCTAGTATCTAGACAGAAGCCTCTGTTTCGGATATTTTGCCAATTAAAATTACATGCTTAGCATTCAAAATTGCTTCCCCTTCTACAATGCATCTATCTGCACCGCATTCAAGGTACGAAAAAACCGAAGCCAACAAAACAAAAAAGTCACACATCGTTAAAATTGTCTGAAGAAATTTACAAAACAGTTAAAAACACTAAAAGCACAAATACAAAACAATATAAAGGATTTTCATTAAACAATGCCAATAACGATGATACACAAAGTACTCGTAAACAGCGAGCGCCCTCATCGCTACTTGAATTCGCCAATTATCAGGTACTGTGTACTTTGTATCTTCCTGTTCATTGTTTTTTCTCTACAGAAAACCAAATAAAATCTGCTAAAATACAATGAATTAACAGGCTTGTTAGGTTCTATAGTTTTTGGATATTGCAATTGATTTATTCCCACAAATAGATCTGAACATTCGTAAATATTTAACTACATATATTCATAATTAAGTGATTTTTTCAGTGGACTTAAGACAGTATATTTTACAATCAATAATAGTGTTGAGGTTAACTATTTATTTTTTTAAATATTAATAGATACATAAATTCTTGAAAATCTTCATTCCTCATAGGAATTTATGCTTTATCGGCAGTTACGGTAAAACGACGCAGAACAATGTCCTGTTATTTGACCATGTTATTACGAAAGAATCATACATATTAATTAACCTATTACTAATAAAAATCAAATCGTAAAATTTTTATATAGTACCTATATCCAAAATTTATTTAGTATAACTTGTTTGTTTTTAAGGCGCAAGTAAAGTATGAAATTCATTTTAAAAAACGTTACATTTTTTGAAACACAACATCAGTAAGAGATGTATGACACTTGATAAAATACCAAACCAAGAGGTACAGTCTGTAGTAATATACCTTAGTATTTATCTTACTTTAGCAACTTAAAGACTAGTGTTAAGTGGCTTAGGATCCCTATACAGCATGTTATCAAAAATAGTACAATCCCTTAAAGACAAAAAAGCTAACAAGTTTTTATTTCACGTCGAAATATTTTCACAATGCCGCGAAGAAGCGCACTTTATAGCGATTGGAATATTTCCATGAAGTATTTTAAAATTTAAGATTACACTACATAGCAATATTTTTAAATGGGTTTTATATATTCTTTTAGTAGTATTTCAATGCATAAATATTGCTCATTTTTGAAAGTTTTTTACTTTTCTATGTAATGCGGCTAACAAGCTACTGTAAATGTACAGAGTGATGAAGATTTAATTGTAATGTATTCTGATCTTGAATGCTATAAGAGGTACGAAGTCTGTTAAATGGAGCAAAAGTTGTATATTTACAAGGCTAAAATTTAAAAAAATTAAATAATTCAAAGTGACTGAATAACATCGTTGTTTTTTAAGCGCTAATATTTATCAAAAAATGTTCTATGTATTACTTTCAAACACATTTCCAATGTGACATTTTACTATGTCAAATTTTTACCCTTGCTATTTTATATTTTTGTACCGTTTAACCGACTTCGTATTTCTAACGAGATTATAATATGTTGCAATTAAATAATGGCCATCCAGCAGTAAAGTTAGGCATTTTTTAACGAATTAACTATTTTTCAATAATCTACCAAACTTCTTTTTGGATTAAACGCAATAAGTGTGTTATACTTATAACCTATCTGCAGTTTCTATAATTTAAATGTATAATCTAAAAATTATATTTGAATTATTTCATTATACATTATTCAGCGTGAGACAGTTAAGAGTCCATCGTTTTTATGAAAAAAAAATAGAATATTCTGGGTTTTCTTTGACTATGTTATTTTATAAATAATTAATAATTGATTTCGTTTTCAGACGAGAGAGACGCCGTTCAGAAGAAAACTTTCACAAAATGGGTCAACAAACATCTAAAGAAGGTAAGAAATACCAAACCCATTGTCGTTTTGTTATTAATAACGTAACTCTCTTGCCATATATGTAGTGGAGTATCAGTTTCGATCTGTACAGGTCCAGCTTAAGCCATTATGACATTTTTACCAACACACCTTAGTTGAGATTATTGTGTACTAGACCACCGACAATCAACATCCACCAAAAGCCACACATTAATTATTTATTATTTACTTGGAAGAAATATATTTTTGTCTTCATTAGATTTGTTTTTGAAACAATGGAATTTAGGATTACTTGTATATGGCATCCGTTTTATTCTTTTCATTTCTTCCTAATTACATTATTTTTAAATATACACACAACAGTTAATAAAAAATTACCAACAAAATTATTATGAAAACTTCAGTGTTAATAATTTTAGGAAAATAAGTTAAAATTTCTTTGAGCCAATTCTGGATTACTCATTCATTACATCTTACACCTCATCACTTTCATTAACCATAATCGAAATAATAATTTTATTTATTTTCGTTTTTTAATTAATTTATATAGTCTTTATGGTGCTTTAGAGAGGAATTCGTAGGCGTTTCATTAATTACCTGTCACTTTCAATTTTTTTTCATAACTTGAATCGGGGTCGTTTCATTTTATTCAGTGAAAGAATATGACATTCGTTATACGTATAGGTTATATGTATACATTTATAGACATTCATAAAACATTAAAATATTCTCAAATAAACTAGTGGCTTTTATTTAGTAGGTTGCTAATATTTTGTAATTTTATAAATAAAATACAAATTAATTACTGAAAGCCACAATTGCTATCAAGTATTAAAACACATTGATATGTGGAAATTTTAGTTATTTCCTTAAAATCATAAAGAATTAATTTCATGTCCAAACTATTATGTGTTTGCCAACCAAAGATCATTTTCCAAAAAATTATGACCAAAAGAAACACGAACCCGAAAAGTTTTGCAAAACACTTTAAAAATATCATAAACCTGCAATGAAAACCTATATTTTTGGTTATTAGGGGTATGTGCCATTTTTGCCTGTTTTTCTAACAGCTGTATTTTATAGCCACTACCGATTCTACATCTTATATTTAACCCTGTCTTTCTAACTAGTTCATCTTTTCTATATGCTTCTGCAAATCCTTGTAACTATTACCTTGATTATAAACATAAAAATTAAATAGTTACCAATATAACGGGATAGTGCACTCGGATTTTCAGGACTGTTCTGCATAGCAAAGGTACTCTTATATTTGAAAATTCAACCAATTTTAAGTCATTTGAATTTTGCACCTCAACTCTTTCCTAAAACACTGAATTTCATTAGTCCCCTTCTAGAATCTATAGCATTTTCGGATATAGATTTATGTAACAAACTATACTTATTATTTACTGTTCTATCACCCTAGAAAGAACTATTGTCCAACATTATATTTTATATCATCTCATACAGTGTGGAACTCTAATGATTATTAAATTGTTATGTTTTTACGGTATTTTCATCTTCGTCTCTGCTATTACATTAATATATCAGCCATAAAATTAATATATCAGCCATAAAATTGCGTCATATTAAAAATTAATAGTCCTAAATACTTACATATTGGCAAACTAAACACCTTCATTATTAAGATAAATTTTCATATGCGGACTCCAAATAAATATAGCATTTAAAAGAGATAGGTAATTAAATATCAACGTAATTTTATCCGTGTCCAATAAGTAATTAATAATTAATCACGAATAGTTTTTTAATACATCAAACAAAGTTGTGTCATCAACGATACGTAATTAACAGAAAATTCTGTTAAATATGACAACCAATTCATATATATTTTTTTCACATTCTTATTTGATTTTCAAGCCTTGTACTTACACAATGAATGGTTTCATCATTAATAATACCACCACGTTTTCCTTCATCACTAATCAATAATGAGCAAAACAAATAATGATTTACATAAAATCGACTTTGTGATCAATATGGAAGTCACGCCCGGTTTTTTGTTTCCACACTATTTAAAGTCAATTATCGGAATACATTTACCAGGAAAATTTATACACGGTCTTCCAAAAAATGTATCCAATTCATTTAGATTGCTATTTGGAAATTCTTGGTATTTTATAAACGTGTTTGTGCCTCTTGCTCATAAGGAAGGAGTACCCAGTCCCCATCTAGTTTTAGCCCTTCATATTATTCAGCTTGTTTTTTCATATGGCAATAGTTACGTAATGTTGTTTTCGTTAGCAATATCAGTGGCAGCATTGCCTCAACTCAAGCTATACCATTCCATTTTAAGGCAAGTGAAGAATACCTCTTTAAGCCTTTTTATTTTTATTAGTATACAATGCATGTATGGTATTGTTGAAACAATATTTAATGTCTATTCTTGATTCTTTGCTAATAACTTGGTTAATCTCTTAAAACCTCTTGGCTCTATTTCATTAACCTTCTAATTGGTTCATTAGAGGTTATTACCATGGCCTACTGATACTGATCAGCCGGTACAACAATAAGAGTGCGACTCTTGAAAAAATGAATGAATTAAGTGGATGTGAGAGTTGTTGGTGTGAAATTTCAAGTATAAGATGAATAAATACCAGAATATTTAACTCGAAGCACTGTAATATTTGTTGCTTTTTCACACAACGTACATAAAATATGATCATGATGAAATGTATACAATGAAGACGATATTTCAGGTCAATATGATTCATTCCATTTATTTCAATTACAAATATATCTGCGACAATTTTATATAAAGTGTTAACTGGTCGTCCACGCCTATACCTTGTAAATTACTTAATACTCTGTTATTTTTTAATTTTTGTTCTCAACGTTTTTTCTTCATCGGTCTTATTTCGTCCAATTTTCTTATGGTTTCTCTATATGTTTTGCTCAAATTATTCAACTTCTGTTGTAGAGCACTTGATTTAATTAAACATTATTTAGTTAGAGGATGATAAAGAATTTGTAAAAATAACTAATAAAACGGTTACAAAAGGAAATGTAAATGTAATGTTCTTTATTCTGCTTCGTTTATATGTATAATTATGAATAACAACAGTGGATTGCAGACAAAATTTATTTGTTTGCAAAAAAAAAAGACATAAAGACCTTGTCGTGATTGTATTAGTTTAATGAGCATTTATCTACAATCAAATTCGACAAAATAAAATTTTCTATAGCTGTGTATATAATGTATTAAATAATATGCGATGCTATAAAAATTGATGTTTAATTATTTGTGATTCATTATTTTAGTTTAATTTTAGGGATTTCTGTGGCATGACTTACATTTTGTCAAGTCCGGTTCTGGCTGAACTGCCATTTTAGGTGGATTTTTAGCCACGCCCATTGATTTCGTTTTTATTTAATCTTAGTTTTTTCTTTAGTAAATATCTATTTAGTTTTAAAATTTTATAACAAAATAATTAAGCAGTCTGAACGATTAGTTTTAATAACAAGCAGTATTTTGCTACTGTTGAGTGAAAAAAATACTTCTAACAAAGGTACATATAGAAGAAAGTCCTTTATTTGCCTTGGTTTAAATTAAAATAGGAGTTCAATTAAAGGCCCATATTTGAAAAACTATTAACTTAGTTTACCTTGTATATATCTTAATTTTCAATTAAATTAAGGCTTTTAATAACAAAACTACGTGCGTAAGAAATAAAATCTCAGATTTCCCACCATTGTTTGAACCTACTACTTTACACATAGGTAAATACATACAACTCGGTATAATAGGTTTCTAGACCCCAAGAAGAATAAAAAGGAAGGTTAGAGCAATTAAATCAGCAAATAAGATTCCTAATTGACATAGTGGGTACTTAAAGACAGCTGTAAAAGTGCAAAACCAATAAGGAAATCTGTATTTGAACGGATTTATGAGCGATATTAATATTAGTTATGCGACAAAGATTTAAAAATTGACATTTCTTTTATTCCTTTCTTGCTAATAAATATAAATAACATTCAATACGAAGTTATTTGAGCTAATTTGAACAGAGACATGAAATGAAACGGAGTTACCAAATTATTGAAAAATAATAGATCGGATTGTATTGATAATCTTATAATAATTATCATCCCATTAATTTTGATTGAATTTTATGGAATTTTAGATATTATATTTACCTCATTATTAGCTGTAGTTAGCCTAAGTAAAAAATTATGATTATCTACCGATTAAACAACTTGACGTCACCTTAGAATTCCACCAAATTTTATTGAGGATGATAATAATAATAAATTGTTAAAATTAGTTTGATAATAAATTTAATTACAAAGATGAAAACAAATACATCAGACCCGTCATCAGCTTTTTTTCTTTTCTATGACATGTACAATTGACTTTAATTATAAATGACCCCAGTGACCTGAAAAATAAATTAGTTTGAATATTTTTAATACCAGCTGTTATTGTGCGTTGCGATTTATAGTAGAAAGCGCAAAGATCTGGCAACCGCTTGAAACGTTCGCCAATATGCTGATCAGAATCGGCTTAGGTTGTAGTTGTCATTTGGTGCTCAAAAAATGGGTTACTTGGAAGATTTTAGGGTAGTTTTAAACATTGGTATTTTTATAGATCTCGAGGTTTAGATTTCGAGAATTTGATTTTTTGTATTTGTTTTAGTCGAGGTTTTAGTAGTAGTTTTAATAAAAATTAATAGAATTTTTACTAAAAAGTGAGTTTTAGGTAGAATTTTTTTTAAAGAAAAAAATATTTCCTATTAAATTTTTACTAACTATTTAATGACCAAACTCTGACCTACACAGTAATATTTAATTGAAACTATAAAAAAATAAATAAGATTTCCATTGGTATGAAAGTATACATTTCAAAAAGATTAATATTATAGACATGTTTAGCTAACAAAAATATTCAAACTAATTAAGTATTATTAATAAAAAAATAATAACTCGATTTATTTGGTAGAAATACCTATACCTAAATGTCTACATTTCTAAATCACTTTCACAGTCACTAGGTTCCGAAATATCACTTTCGTCTGTATCGTCCAAATTTATTATAATTTTTTCAATGGTATTATTAAATGTCATATATTTGTCTTCAATTTTTTTAACATGTTGGATTGCGTTTTTCCAATTGTCAACAGTTATATCGTTAAATGCATTTCTTATTACATTGATGACACAAGAAGTGGACTTAGGAGAAGAGTTATTTGATCGAGAAATATTTTTTAACTGTGCCCATAACAATTCTATAGGATTGAGTATGCAGTGGTAGGGTGGTAAACGTAAAATTTTAAATCCTTGATTTATTGCGATGTTGTCAACAACAAATTCTGGTTTAAAATCAACTAACTGTAAAAGTTCCAACAACTGTTTTTTCGTGTAATCTTGTTCAAAAAATATATCATTCTCCATCAGAAAGTCTTGAATGACGGATTTAGTAGAATTGCTATTTGGTTTTTTTCGAACCAACCGGGAATGATACGGGGCGCCATTTATTACAGTGTTATTAAGACAATTTGTGTTTCTAAATGACAGAAGAGAATGCGAATTGACTCGGGGTTTTTCTGAAAACTTATCGCTGTCTAAGTTAATGACTATTCAAGTTCAAGAAAAACATCGAGTAAATAATCTCCTGATCATGAATTTGTAATACAGTTGTTCGTCAAGTCTTTAGTATTAAGAGAGGTAGATCAAATCCTGAATTTAACGTCATCAATTATTTTTCCCCTATACCTAATAGTCATTAACTTACGGATCGACACCAACAAAATCTGATAAACATTTTTACCTAATATTAATGTTATTACTATTTGTTCCCTGAACAACTATAAAACGGGATTTGACATTAATAAATTTTCGTAACCCATCTGGGCGCACCCTCCCTGTTTAGGCCAACGTACAAGCTTGCTTCATCTGTAAATCGAAACGATTTTCTACTATAAATCGCAATAGGCTATAAGTGTTTTGAATTATTCGATTTATTACACTTAATTTTTTTCGGATTAAGATAATGTCAATTTTAAATTTAAGTTTTAGATATTTAAGTTGATAATCAAATAGTGATATGATAAAATACAGTACAAGTGTTTTAACTAATGACATAATTATTTTATTATTGAAAATGATACAACTGTAGACGTATAAATATTAGTATATTGTTTACTTTAAAGTTTATAACTAATTGTAAATGTAACCCATATGAATATATTACACCATATGAAACATGCATTCATGTTGATAGAGAAAAATATTATCAGTCCTCATTTAGTGTTAATTTGTAATTTTGATTTATTCATTAATTCAGTGAAATTTAACGATTACAAATTATACTGTATATGGTATTTATTAAGTTTGAAACAAATGCAGGTGATTTTCTAGAATGTGTAGCATTTACATTTTGCTTGCTGTTCAACATTTTGTCAGATTATTAATTGTTTACAATGTTTTACCATATTGGGAACCATTATTGATTTTATAAGTAAAGTTTATGGTTTGAATTTTTTTAAAAATAGCAAAAATTAACAAACACGTCTGAATTTGAAAATTGGTGTGGACGAATTTTTATGATGATGTCATCTGTTAATAATTGTTGGTTGTTTTTGTATTTATATTGCTTCTCGAATCTTCCAATGGTACAAATGGGGTGCTTTTGCTAGTGGTAGTGTTCTCGAATAGAATCTGGTGGCTGATGTGATGCTGGTGTTCGGCAACCTTAGGCTTCAGTGTTATTACAACATAAACCACCCTATCCAACCAACCCACATTTTTTTATAAAAGTATTATGACAACTTTAAGAGTTTTCCGATAAGACGGAACTGTCATTTATTACATAGTTTTCTTACCCTAAGTTTTTAATTATATTGTAAATTGTCTCCATATCCTTCAACGTTTTAGCTTCGGTTTACTCAGAGAGGCCCCAGGAATCTTCTACATAACCTTCCAAATATGTCTGGAAGTGTAAAATATAAACGATATTTTTGTCTATTAAAATCAATAGAAAGCAAGTATCAAGGCCACAAACAGCACATTACCTCTTTTAAATTCCTGTTAACCCAATTTTACCTATACGTAATGAAACCAATTTACAAGCCCGAAATAACCCTATTAATATTTTCATTCGATAAATTGACTTAGAAGGTGAAATAGGTAATTTTCCCTTAATCGAACAAATGAAATATAGAGGACGATACCAAAATCGAAATTAATCGAATACCTTGTGGAGAAAACACAAAAACCGGCCAATTTTTATTCCAAAAATAATTGTATTAAATTGTTGAAATATAATTTGGAATACGTATAACCGTTTTTGTTCTCGCAACAGTCATTTGGCTTAATTTTCAAAAAAATTACATTTTCAATGATGTTTCAAACTTAATATTTTTACTTTCCCTATTTATGTTCTATTGGGAATAGAGACAGAGGGAAGTGGAGGAACGTATGGCAGTTGAGGATTTATTAGAGAATGTCTCTCTTTGAATAAAAATCGATCTGTTTTTACATTATTTTTTTCACAAAAAATTGTTTTCAAGATATTTCATCCGTTTTGTTTTCATACACTAATGCCTTATACAGTAAAAATATTCGTTATTAAACAAGTTAATCAAAAAATCTTTGAAAGTTGTAGTAAACCAAACATTATAAAGTTTTTTTATTTATACTATTTACATATTCCTATTTTCAGTTTTCGAAAAATTTCTTTAGATGACAACGAAAAAGTAAATGAATATTGGTAATGTTAATGATTGAAATCCGTAGATTCGAATTGAAGCTTATTTTACAAGATACCGAAATACGTACATTTCATAGATCATTTTTTGCAGATATTTTAGCGATACATTAACCTAGTTTTAGCTACAGTAAAATGAAATGTAATTGCTTTTAGCTTTTGTTGTGCCGTTGCGAAAAAGGCCAGAAGAAAAGCGTATTTTAATTGTACCTATATTTTATTTTAGACAAAATACATGTATATATATATGTATGTAATTCGTAAAGTTTGAGGACGTTTTTGGAGGTTTATTGATTAGTTCGGGGACATTTGTCAACTTTGAGGTCGGTCCTCAAACTTTTTTTGTATTAATCGGTTAGTTTGGGGTCACGTCTCCAAACTTTACGTTGAAGAATTTGTTATTCGTAAAGTTTGGGGACGCTTTTTTAGTTTTATTGGTTAGTTCGGGGACATTTGTTAACTTTGAGGTCCGTCCTCAAACTTTTTTCTATAGTAATTGGTTAGTTTAAGAAGCTCTACTGATGTTTCATAAAGATGATAATTTTACAAAATACCTGCCTTCTTCACTTTAAGGTATACCATAAAACTTAATGCATTTGAGGACATTTGATATAAATTTTTCAAAATGGAAATTAGCTCGATTATAATGACTACAACTTTTCATTATATTTCCCAAGACCAGTATTAAAAAAAAATGCTTATCCAAGGATATTAAAAAAAAAAAATTTATATGATGTATTCTATTTCTATTTTAATGATCTCTATAAGAAGATGGTATCAAAAATATATTAGGTGCACTTAATATTTATGTGCTCTTAATAGTCGTGTCGATTTAAACAAAAGTAAACTAACACAAAAAGTAAACTAACACAAAAAGTTAAAACACTCATATTTTTTTGCCCATAATTACTATTTATTAATTGTTCGTCAAAAAATATTCATACAATTATTTTTTTTAAGCCATGTCGGTGGTACCCTCAAGCGAATCTTCCAAACTCAAAAAATTAACAATGAAGTGTATGACTTGACAACATTTATTTTTTTAAAGCTATAATACATTTTAACTTAAAGAAAAGTTCACACCTGTTAATAGATCTAAAGATACTAGAATCAGGTTTAACAAATAATCTCTGTATTGTAACGCAACTTTCATATATTACCTTTCAATGTCAGTTTGAGGACATATACAAACTGATGTCCTGAGATTTTTAATTTTATTTCACAATAGAAATTGGGCGTTTTAATTTTATTACGTCTATATCCGGGAATAGCTAAATTTCTTTACTCATTTAATTATTAACAAAAATTAATTTAGATTGTTATTTTTCCTTGTTTTAAAATTCCACCAACAAATCTTTCAATTATATCCACCTTTCAACAAAACTTTTCTGACTTACATTTTTCTCGCTGCTAAAATAACAGATAATTTATAATAATCGGTAGCAGGTTTACCTATTACTTTTATAACATTGTCAGTTTTTTAAAATCTTGCTTATATTTTTTCAAAATTTTTGATTTGGGGTAGGTCTGTCGGGATATTTCTATGGGTTTCTCCCAAAACAAAAATCATGTCAATTAATTGAATCAGTTTTAGTAAAACAACTTTCAGGTAAACTTAATTCAGAAAAAAAAAATGTCAGGCAATAATTATTCGGAACATTGTTAAGACCAAGCTTACTTGATTGAATATTTATTGTCTATTGATAAAAGCTACATTTAATTAGAAAAATGTATGTTGTAAGTCCGTACAAAAAACATACTTGTGTTTGCTGAGAATGTATATTTTTGGAATCAATTTTTTAATTAATATGTAAAAATTTAAGCTATTTAAGGTATTTCATATAAACAATGAGATGTAATTTTTTAGCATCTCCTGTATATCTACTTTTTATTCGATTCAAATTTATTACCTAATTTAGAGAAAGAGAGAGAAAATACGTGTTGATTATGATTCAAAAATTTGAAATTTTTGTACGTTTTTGATACATTATTAGTGATCCAAATTATTTGCAAAGTTTTATTAACAAATAATGCCCAGCTGTTTTGATTGATCTACTTAGCGAGAAAAAAATTACGGCAAGAGGTAGGTATATAATAAATAATAGGCAGAGAATTTATGTACATAGTTTTTTAACTAGAAAGCTACATCTGCGCGCAACCCTTTTCGCTTAACCACTTGACTTTCGATGCCCTTCAACACCGGTTCAGACGACAGGAGAGGCAGGGACGTCTTAAGATTTAACTCTTGTTGGATAAATTTTGTTAGATATTATAACTTTTATTTATATGGGATATAACTGAACATTTTTGACATACTAATTTTTTATATACAGGGCAAAATTAAATTAAATTGTTAATACACATAATACACATTTTTCAGTCAATTATATTTTTAAAATCGCTGTATAAAAAGTAAGCTACAGCATGAGCTTAGTCAGAATATCAAATACAATCACATATTATAACAAAAATCAGATACTTTGAGAGAGGATTACTTTTATATAATAAAAAACATGATAAAAGCTAAGTATTTTTAAAGAATAACTAATAGTTATTTCGTTATGTTTAATTATTCTATAGGCTCCATACTCCATCAATTCAATTCCTCTTCTAAACTTTTTGATTTGGGGTAGGTCTGTCGGTATATTTCTATGGGTTTCTCCCAAAACAAAAATCATGTCAATTAATTGAATCAGTTTTAGTAAAACAACTTTCAGGTAAACTTAATTCAGAAAAAAAAATGTCAGGCAATAATTTGTTGAATTGAATATTTATTGTCTATTGATAAAAGCTACATTTAATTAGAAAAATGTATGTTGTAAGTCTACTCGTAAAGGATGAAAAATAAATATGGGAAAATTGAATAGGATGAAATTGGCCGTCTCTTGGTGAATAATTACATAGGATGTTCGATTAAAAAAAATTAAAATCTTTGAATTTAATATTAATGTTTGACCGACTTTTACATAATAAAAATTCATAAATAAATAAATAAGTAAAAAAGTTACTTCATTCCATGTGAAAAAAATTTTAATGATTTGTCTAATTGAATGTTGGACTCTCCCCTATACATAAAAATAATTTTGGGATGTGTGCTTTTCAATACCAATAACGGAATATAATTTTGTACTCTTGTGTCATCTGTGTTACGCTTTATAATAGCTATTATACTTTCCAGTTTCCAGCAGTCGGAATAGTAGTATTACCTACGTACATAAGACAAAAATACTACATAAGGCGTGGTTTATATATACATATATATATAACACCGTACAAAAAATATACTTGTGTTTGCTGAGAATGTATATTTTTGGAATCAATTTTTTAATTAATATGTAAAAATTTAAGCTATTTAGGGTATTTCATATTAACAATGAGATGTAATTTTTTAGCACCTCCTGTATATCTACTTTTTATTCGATTCAAATTTATTACCTAATTTAGAGAAAGAGAGAGAAAAGACCTGCTGGCGGTTTTTGCGTAGATATCTACGGATGTATATGTATGTACATTTGACGATTGTAAACTTTGAGGACACCCCAATACTTTTAAAACAATAATTCGGACTCATAATTAGTTTATTGTGAGCTTGGAAGAAAAAATAATGTATACTTTAGTGGAATTAAATTAACAAATTTCACTATCTCAAATTTAATGTTTTAATTAAAAAACTCCAAATATACAATTCCGAATGGCTTAGCATTTTTTGGAATAAGGTTTAAATTTTTATTTTGTACAGGTTGGTCAAACATTAATTTTAAATTCAAATATTTTTCAAAGGAGTTTTTTAGGATTTTTCAAATGGAACATTTTAATAACTATTCAAAAACGACCGCCCAAATTCATCCTCTTCCACTTTTATATTTATTTTCCTATACCTACAATTTAGTTTACGAGTAAATTTAAATTGAATGATCGAGAAATATTTCTAAGCATCTCAGGTGTAATAAACCGGAAAGTGTTCCTTATACTTTCGTTCCTATCTTCTGGAGTTGCAGGTGGTATTTGATAAACTAGATTCTTAATATAACTCTACACAAAATATCATGTTTTGTTAAGCCAAATGATCGAGGTGGCGATTTCTAGGGCCATTCTTATCAATCCATTTATCTCTTACTTAGGAAATTATTTATTAAATTCATCTATCACCTCTTCTAAATAATACGCTCCCGCCCCATCATGTTAGTACCACATTCTTTGCCTTACGTCAAGGTAAACATTTTCAAGCAGAACAGGACGATCGTAAGTTGGAAAATCTAAATACATCGGACCATTTTAACTAACTTCGAAAAAATTACATGATATCTAATTGTACTTCCCCAAACATAGGTACACTCCTCTTGATTCTATTGATATTCGGATTTTCGATGGCCTAATAAAGGATATTATGCCTGTTAACGAACCAGTTCTTGTAGAATGTGTGTTGGAAATCTACTCGTAAAGGATGAAAAATAAGTATCAGAAAATAAATAGAAAAGTTGAATAGGATCAAACTGGCCGTCCTTTGGTGAATAGTAATACAGGCTGTTTCATTTAAAAAAAAAATTGAATTTAATATTAATTTTTGACTACCCTGTACAGAATAAAAATTCATAAATAAATAACTAAAAAAGTTACTTCATTCAATTTGAACAAAGTTAAATGGAATGTTGGGCAACCCTGTACACATGTAAAAAATTTTAAGATGTGTGCTTTTTAATACCATTGACGGAAATCTTTCAAATAAATCATTAAATCTTTTGTAAGAGGAATTATCTATTCATTTAGTATTATTTCAGTGATCCATTTCTGAATTAACATTTTGTGTACTGAAGTAACTAACCCCTTCTTATCCTATGTATTAAACCATTTCCGGTCTGATCCCATCTAGAAGTGGTGCTTTCCGATTTTAGATTTGTTTTGTTATCATCTCACCAGCGCGTTAGCTCATTTTTATTTATTATTTTGTTTACTTCATCACAATAGTTTACATTAATATAATAACGAATCAGAAAAATGATGAATAGATATTACTGATCCTTTATTTTAATTATATACATTTTAGTATTATAAGTGCCAGATTTTGTAGCCGATATCAAAAATATATGGGGACCTGAAACTTTACTATATATCGCCAAATTGAGAATACCCATAATTTTTTAAAATTTCTCGAATTTATCAATTTGTAGTGTTAATGTATACGAATGTGATACGAATGTATACAAAAAAATTTTAAATAAAAAAATGACCCCAAACTTTACGAATTACATACATATATATATATATATATATATTTAAAATCCTTACCTAACCAAAGTAGGACTCTCAATAAATAATAGCTTTATTTTTATAGAATAATCATATTATTATGCCAATATTTTATACTTATTTATGACGAGAAAACGTTATATATCTAGTTTCCTCAATTAAGTGTTATTTTTATACATTTTTCTTCCTTATTACTATAATCAATCCTCATATTATTTGAGAATATTTATGCTTTATGTCATTGACATTAGCGATCCCGACACAACGCCTCGGTAAAGTTCACACCGAATAGCTCAAAATAAATATTTGTCTCGGATATCCTAAGTTTTGGCCAAGTTCATCTTGACTGAAACTTTTAACAACACTATCTGTTTGTTTTCATAACGTTACATTAAACAAAAAGACTATACAAATATAAAAAAAAAATTAGCAATCGCGCAAATAAAAATATTTCAATACGAGTATTTCAAACCAAATTAAGATATAATATGCAAGATAACCGCTTTATTTCTCTAACTGGTTATATACCAAATGTTAACGTCTACTACTCTGTTTAATAAAATAACAATAACGTAAAAAGTACCCTCGTATCGTATCTTACATCTTATAGTCATCCTCTAAATTTTCTATTGTTCATATTGTTCAAATGATTTTAAACTAAAAATAAATCCTTACAAAACTTTTATTACGTTCATTTTTTCTTCCTTTTTATTTGCTGTGTACGTTGTTTAAGAGAGCCATTTTATTTAACTGCTATAAATATGTTAAATATTTTTTTAAACTCTAGCTACAATAACGAATTACATGGCAATAAATTCAGAATATTCATAGTAAACATAAAAATTAAAAAAAAAATCAAGTATTTTAAAATTACGGTCAAGGAATCAAAATGGACATTAGCCGCACTGGTTACAGTGCTTAACAAAATTAAAATTCATTAGATTGAAGGGTGAATTCAAGCTCACATTAAATCACGCAAAGCTAAAATAGAAAGTAGGAATATTACGGGTACTTATGCTTTGGACATTAAAGTTAATTTGCTCTAATAGTAAAGAAGCATCAATTTAACTAATAAGAAGGTTATAGTCGATATATTTCTTCTTTTACCGTACCTACTCAAGAGAATGATCTGACCAACGTCCATTCTAAATGACATGTATTTGATAAATCGTCTCTGTATGTTATCTAATGTGTTCTCATGAACGTCCTAAAAAGGACACCAAATCAGCAAAGTATATTCAAACTTTGACCTAACTAGTGATATGTGTAGTAGTTGTTTGTGAAATGTCACACCTAAATCTTTAAACAAGTTTTACCTAGGAGCGCCGATAGTTATAATCAACTATATTTACGTTACGGGAGTAAGTGCATATACATTATACATTTTTTTATATTTAGCGTCCTATGCACCAGTCCTGAAGGATATCTTTATTCATTATATACAGCCCATTATAATAAACATTATTTGATCTGTGTGTAAGGTAAGATCGAAATAAGCTGTATCAACTAATCGTTAAAACCTGGTTTATCCAAAAGTATTTTATAATCAATTCTGTCAAAACCTTTGAGAAGTCAGTGTAATTTATATCAATCTGCCCTCTAAAACCCACGACATCTGTGATATGCTTATAGCCAAGTTAGATACTGTAGACATAAAACCATGCTGATTGATGAAAGACTAAAGGTTGCACTTGAGAAAGTAGTTGATTATACACGACCATTTCAAAGACCTTTGCGAAAATGCATAATTTGTATAGAGTATATATGTAGGTCTTTAGTTTTTAAATTTGGAGGAGTTTCCTACTTTGAGTACACCCATACCTAAGATTTGTTTTTCCACTTCTGCGGAAAAAATTTTGTAAGTGGTGTAAAAAACCAAGGCCCAATCCCGTACTAGACAACTGAAGATTATATTAAGTAAATTTATTTAGCATTCCCTTCTTCACTCACTGAAACAATGTTTATAGAAAGATTTAAAGAAGGTTTTATGAAAAAGAATTCTGCAAAATCATTGACAACCTCTTAATATTAACTAGGTACCTAGGTTGAAGTTCTACGTGATTGCGACGACTAGGTTAGGTTGAGTGAGATTAGGTTTGTTTCTTTTAAAAATATATTTATTATTAGTAAGTAGAATGTACGTATTGAAAAGTGATACCTCCCTCATTATCTCTTGTACAACAAAATATCTTTAAAAAATTTAAACGACAATAGAGGTCGAGTGAGAGTTCACTTGTATCTCCCTTTTTAACCCTTCGATCACAAATCAAGAGTCTACTAACTATTCTGTGCTTTCTATATCGGTCAATGTAGACGTATTCTATATCAACAAATACTTTAACTCTGATATTTCTAACACCTTCTTCTTTTGCTAACCAAATCCTGTCTGAAAAGCACCAATTTGATAACGAGCAGGTTTTACTCCACAATTGTAATAAAGGTGTTAGTTGAAACCTCTTAGAATATGTTGAAATTCACATCGCTTATTCCTCTAGTAGTTCCCTCAATGAACAATAGTTAACTCAGGAACCTTATATTTTCGCTAACCTTAATCTTATTTAATTATAATTTTCAGCTCCCTTTTTTTGCTTATTTACTTTCCCAGTAGTTCTAACAGGTTACATTCTCTTCTTGTCTACATGGTCCCTGGTCTTAGTAGGTTGTCGGTTTTTTTCTTTGTAGGCCGTTGACATAGTCTCCTGCTTCCGGGTTTTTGACATTTGACATATCCGACATTTTATTTTCGTTCATCTAAGTGAGGTCTTACCGCTAATGCTCCGTCTATTTCATTCATTTATGCTTTAACTTTCCTGCTTGTCTTTGTTTCGCTTTTTTCTGGAGTACATGTTTACCCCAATTTCCCCACTCTCAGTGGGTTTTTCTTTTTCGCCCCTTTTAAGGGTGATTTTCCTTATTTCCTCAGTCTTGCGGGCTTGTAGCTCATGGAATAGCTTAATCTCCTCTCAAAGATACGTCTCTTCCATTTATATTGGTTGTTAGACGTTGGACGCAACTGACTGGCTTTCTTCTTCCACTTGGTGGATAATATTCCGTGACCCATTTCACTTTCTTAGTTGGTTATGGGTGATTCTCACACTGGTCTCTACCTTTAATATTGGTTGTCAGACTGGTATGTCCAATTACCCTAATTGTTATTCTACCCTATTGTGGGAGTTATTTTTCTTCTTATTCTACCTACCCTTCCTATGTTTAATTTTGAGTCGTTGGCTCCTTTCCTTCTCCTCACATGAGGATTTGGCTCTCACCATCAACTTTGACTTTTGCAACATTATTTGTTGGTTGCGCTTTTTAACACGAGCACTTAAAAGTTTGACCCACTTTTGTTTATTTCAATTTTATCTTAATAATATTAGTTTAACCTTTAAATACTAAATGTCTAAGATTGTTTACCACATACTTGTCTCAATAATTTTCTTTATTTTTAACTTGTATCCTTTAAATTATTACTTTTCAACTTCTTATGTTAACTAATATTTAATGATGTAACTTAGCTCTTTTATTGTAAATTTTTGACAAGTTTTTGAATGTGTGCTTATATAATTGTTTATTTATGTGACTTTTATATATTGTATAGACCTGATTATGACTGATTATAATCGAAATTAGTCGTCCTGTTTTAATTAAAGTATTTGTGGTAAAGATTTCGAGTTTCTTTGGTTTAATCCTACATACCACATTTGAGACCTATGGAGACCTTTCTCTTTCCTTTGATATGAGCTATTACTCGGCCCTTATTGCCGTTTAAAATTATTAAGTGGGCAGGTGCCCTTCATTGCGGTTGACATTTAGAATATTAGTCAGAATCAAACTAAAAATCCTTGAATTATATCCTATGACACTCAATCGTTATTGGGTTCTTTACCTCCCCATATTATAGTTTAAATTGCCGAGTTTGTTTCCTTATCACAGCTAAGACAGTGTTTTCTGGGTGTGTTTCTAATTTAAATTTTACACAAATTTCTTTAAAAATTTTGCCAATTAATATTCATTTCTAATGTTTAAATTTACTACTTTATTACCACATTAATTTGATATTTATTTTTTCATAAATGGTTAATCTTGTATTTAATTAGGATCCTATGCTGGTAAGGTCATTTTCGTTAGAATATTTCAAATGTGCTAAATGAAAAATTAAAATCGACCTGTCATAGCATTTCCTCAAATATTTTGTCGCCCAGGAGTTAGTGAGGAGGTAATACTTTACGTTTCCAGTGTGTATTATCCAGAATAATTTCAGTAAACTAAATTATAATTAAACCATTGAATAGAGAATTAGAAACCCTTTCGAATGAGATATCACTTGACTACCCTGCACGGGGGTTGACATTTGGAATGTTGTTTTATGATCAAAATATACTTTAGAAATAAAAATCCATATTTTTCTGACCTAAGCATATTTGTGTTTATTAAAATTAGTTATATTTTAATATTGTATATACAGGGTGGCCCAACGAACAGTTGACATGGAGGTTTTGGTAAATATTATCGTAGGAAAAGAAAAATGGTCGAACAGATCGAGTTTTGTTCCGAGGGGGACATTTTTTTACGCTACTCGCAGCATCGTCACTTCAACCCTAGACCAGTGGGATGAACAACCCCTAGAATTTAAATAGGGAATAGGGGTAGAGTCGCATATCGTCTGAAAGTCCGTAAACATTGGTGCCAACGTTGGACCGTACTGATATACTGCGCCAATTATTTCAACTGAAACAATTAGAAATCGCTTACGAGAGATTTAGATGGTTAGCAAAGGTATCACAACTTAACAAGGCAAACACCATATAAATATACAAGTATTATTATATTAGTATTATTCTCAGGCGAGATTTGTTATCGATTGTGCAGCTCTGACGGAAGAATTCGATTTTACAGAAGACTCGTTGGGGTGAAAGATTCCACGAGAATATGGTACAAGAGACTCGCCATTTTGAAGAAGGATCAGTAATAATATGGGAATGTATCGGTTCCAATGAGAGAACAGAGCTCCTTGTACTTCAGAATGGGAATTTTACGGACATTTTACAACCCCATGAATTGACTTATACCCAAAATTATGGCGAAGTTTTTATTTTCTAAGAAGATAATGCCCCTCTTCATATCGCTAGAAAAGTTCGAAACTTTTTTTGAATAAAATTGGAAGTTAAGGAGTTTCCGAAAAAAAATTGTTTTGCTTTAGAAGTTTATTATAGCGCTGGGAGTGTTTTAATTGAAATAAAATGAATATTGATGATTCTTCTATAATTTAATGTTTGATAGTGATTCTAATACATTGTGCGCATAATTAGCAGTGAGATCTGCCTTACAACACAACCGTACCGACACCATGATTATATATTCCAATTTGTGAAAAAATCTTAATTGTACACAATATTTAGATCAATGACGATAAAATTTAGTAATATTGGATGTCACTGTTATTCATTTTTAAGTTAGAACTGTAAAAAAATAATTTAGCACCAGTCAGAACAGAGAATTATTCTTTGCAATAAAGGGCATAGAAAAAATTATTAATGATAGTTTTAGCAAAGTATAGACTATTTTAAATGAAAATTGGATTGTCTGTTGTATGTTTTTAAATTTTTGTCATATTCTTGTTGTTACATATCTATTTCTAATCTATATGAAATACATACTTCACAACGTCGGTGGTCTTTAATGTACGCTGACATTGATTTCATTAAGATGAACATTAGTCCCTAAATAAATACTCTTCACATTTATACTAATGATCGGTTTATTTTCATGCTTGCTAGCACTGGAAATATATGAAGGTAAGTTATATTCAATGGTTAATTTTTTATATTTCACTACTAATATTAATATATCATTTACAATAACTTAGACAGCCAAATTAGTCCCAAGAGCATAACCTTCATTCGGTAATCTTCTTTATATAAAATACAACGTAACCATTAGTGTATATATATATACAGTATGGTCCAAGTCAAAGGAATAAATTCATAACTTCGTAAATCGACGATTTTAGGGGAAAATCCTGAAACCCGTCGATTTTTATTTTTAACGTCATCTCTATGAGAATGATGATGTCATCAATAAAATTTTTATATATATATAGAAAAGTGGGTCTATATCTATTCACCCATATCAATATGTCTAAGTAATTAATTCTTGTATGTTGTCAAAAAAATAATTTATTAAATTTTTAATGTTACAATAAATATTATAATTAAGTACAACCAAATTTAAAGCAAGTGCTCAAATTGTTTACCTTCAGCTAAAATACAATGCGAAAGACGAGCAGGGAACTCTTCTCGAACTTTCGCTATAACTTCCGGAGTTATTTTTGCAATCTCAATGCGTATCCGTTCTTTGAGTTATTTAATAATTTGTAGTCTATTTATGTACAATTTACTTTTCAAGTATCCACATAAAAAGAAGTGGAAAGGTGTTAAATCAGGTGACCTCGGTGGCTACTCAATTGCTCCTCTTCGACCTATCCACCGATTTGGGAAGACGTTATCCAAGTAGTTTTTCACCAAGACAGCATAGTGCGATGGCGCACCATCTAGCTGCAGCCACAAATCATTTCTGTTTGGGAACAACCGGTTTCATTCTGGGAGCAAGAAGTTCTGCAGACCTGTTAAGGTTTCTTCGAAAAAGTGTGGTCCTATTATCTATTATTCCCTCCTGAACATTCACTTTCTCAGAATATTGATTACGGTACTCCTGCATCCAGTGTAGATTTTCTGTAGCCCAATACCGGAAAGTCTGACGATTCACATGACTGTTTAGGAGAAGTATAGCTTCATCAGAAAAAATAACTTTTTTTAAAAACATTGGGTCTCTGTTATTTTCTTTCATAAGTTCCTGCAATAAATTTACTTTATAGGGATGCCACTTCTACTTTTAAGCGTTCTAAGAACTGTTTGATGGCCATCCTCGTTGTCTGACGCTACTTGCAGTAAACTGGTATTATCTTCAAAGGGTAGCAGAACATCTATTCTTGTTTTCAGATATTTGTTTTCTACTACCTTTAGGGTGGTCTTTTACATGACCCATTTTTCTCAATTTTGCTTACTATATATATAACATATATATATATATATAGTAAACATTATGTATGAATTACACACAAAATATTTTTGAAGTATTTGAAAAAAAAAATTGGTCTGTGGGCTTCTGATAGTTGTTTAAATTGATTAATTGTATATACAAATTATTTCTTCTATTTTAGCAATTTATTACTAAATTTTGGATTATGATGATTTTAATTATCTTCAAATATAGGAGCTCCAAATTTTTTCGTTAATAAGGAAATTGAATGTAAATTAAAAGTTTATAAAAAAATGTATAGGTATACTGAGACAATTTTATAAAAGACGTATTAATGTCTCTGTAGGTTGGGAGTATAATAACAGACGGAACGAAGTTATTATTTAACTAAAATACAATAACCTAACGAAAATTAACAAATATGAGAAAACAATTACCGCGAAGGAAGTATATTTCGAAGTGCCAGATGTCTTTGTTTCTTCAATGAAATTTTCTTCAGCCGCCACACCCTTTCTTTCATTTAATTATAATTTAATTCGTTAGACATAAATTTATAATAATTTTATAACTGTTTAATAATAGATAATTTTGGTAAGCAATTTGAAAGTTATATAAATAATAAACGACATATATAATAATCCAATTAAGTTTATCTATAAATTTAACTTGTAAAAGGCTGTTATACAAATTCAATTTAAACAAAAATGGATTTCAGTTTATTCTATTATATTAATCAATGTCATTTTGAATTATTAACTGCATAAATTCTCCATTTTATATAAAATAGTCCCAAAGGCATTAGCTAATAATGTAATAATAATAACTTTTATTACATTTATGTATGTAGTGAATTTGTTTAAAAATTATGTATCCATATCCATATTGTCCAAAAAACATTAATGAAGTTGAATGAAGAGTAAAACAGTTATTTAACAGGCTCGAGTAAATAAATCTTAATACATTTTTATCACACTGTCTTGTCCGAAAAACAACAAAACAATTCTCTTTTCTACCACTTTGACTAATAGAAACCTGAATACCTTCTAATGCAATTTATTTTGTTTTTTTCTAAAAATTATATAATTTACGTGATTCGTCATTTGCATAACAGGACAAAACTAAGGTTACTAAAATTTTTTAAAGTTGAAAATGAAAATATATTATTTTATTTTATAGGTCAAGAATATCATTATACATATTTTGTTTTTATTTTTATGATACTAATAAACATAAAATTTATCGTAAACATTTTATAGTGCTACATAATTTGTAATCTTTTAAAAAAATTACAATTATTCGAGTCACATAAAGAAACTAAAAATAGGTGTGAACTTTATAAGGTAAAATATAAAGATTTTGATTGCGAGTAAAATATTTATGATAAAGTGCTACAAATTTGCCAAAGTATAAAACTCAATAGTATCAGATTAAAAAAATAATAATTTAAGGTTTAGCACTTAAAAAACAGACGTTCAAATATTAAAAAAAAATTATGGCTAAATTGTTCAATTATAAGCATTATTTTTTTGAAAATTTGGTAAATTTGGATTTATTAAATAAAATAATTTGCATGAAATAAATGGAAAAATTTAACATTTTTTGCATTTACAGGAAGACTATTATTTCAATCATCTTAATTTTGATTACAACAGTAAACTGAAAAAACCGAATGAATTATGTATTGATTTAAAAAAATTTGAACGTGCAGTTCGCTAATTTTATCGAAAAATTAATTATAATAACGCAAAAACCTATACAAAAAATTAATCAAACTTAAAATTACAACTATATAATCCACTGTAATTAGTTATAGTACTCTAAAAACTTTTTAAAGAATATTTAAAATAATTTATATCTAATTTCATACAAATTATTATTTTTTTTTTCATCGTAAATAAATCCAGATTTTTTTTAAACTAAGAGATTGCTGTTATTTTCTGAAACTGTCTACACAGTTTGCGTCTATGGTGCAAATTCTAGAACATATATTAAGAAGTTGAGAAATGGGAGAGACATTGACATACAATTTTATTTTTCAACTGTAGCTTTCATTACCATTCAACAGAGCTACATCGTATTTTTTAAGTGAAATCCGAAACCACGACCGAAATAAAGTTATTACCATAGTAATGTGGACCAAGGCTTAGTTTTATCAATATCTTTAGTGATATTAAAACAAAATATAATTTTTAAGTTGTCTTTAACTTTAATAATATAAAAAACTTATTCTAACATCATAAAAAACATTATTATTCATTTTTTACCAAACAAATACTACTACAATTAAAATTTATAATAATTTTTCTAAAAGTAAGCATTGTTAGTTAGTAGGTACTTTATTAATACTGGGTCAATCCAATATAATAAGGTATTTAGATTTATTAGATAAGCCTTTTTAAGTAATTATTGGGTTCTGGACTTTTGTGATCCTAAGCCTATTAGTGCCTAAATCATACTGTATTTAGGATTAAATGTGAAACAAATAAATTATACGGATCTGTATGTAGTCTATTAAATAGACCATACATTTTTCATAAATTTTATGGTGCCCGATTAAATTCCTTGCAAAACACGAGACTCATTTGTCTATAAATATTTTATTGTTGTGCCTTTGTCTATTTTTACTTCTTAACAGAGAGTGAAATGGCATTGGCCTTAAAATGAAATGAGAATATGGGCAGCAAGAACCGAGGTATAATTTAAATGACGGCTAGATGAATGAGTGCATTATTTTTAGTGTGGAAGCAAACCGGCGCCTTTATTTATAGACAGATAAAAAAGAAAAACTTAACCCCTTAACACCGCATTTTGACATTCATTACAAACAATTCATTAAAGGCCATTTTTCTTTCCTTTAAATGAAAATATATTTTTATTTACACCAATTTGTTTGTTGGATAGGTGAAAGTTTGGAGATCTGGCGAGAGAAGTACATTCTTGTTGAAATATTTACGTTCATATCAAATTCATCAGTATTGAATTTGTGTTTCTTCATGAGGAACTAGATGTATAAGATATTCAAACTATCCATTTTTCTTAATAACATAATAGATCATTAAAATATTTTCAAAAAGGTCCTCTATAGTAACGCTCGTTGGTAAAATATGTGTTTTCTATTCTAAAATAATTTATATACAGGGTGACCAAACGAAAACGAAACAGAGACATTATCAGGAACTGCGTCAACGTTTTAAAAAAACGCAGAGACCCGTCGATTTTTGATCAAAGGGGGACTGACACTTTTTTCTGGTATTTTCGACTTCGCTGCTTATATTTCAAAGCGAGGGTAACAATCACCCCAAAATATTTAAATGGCATTAGGCGTCAAGTAAGGCATCATTTTAAAGCCCTTTTAATTCTCTTTATAACAGTCTTTGAATTTTAAAATTCGGCCTGACACTTTTAAAAAAATTACATTTTAAAATTTAAATTATGTTATGTTAAATGTTGATTTTCTTCTTTGCATTATTTTTGTAATTTTTTTATCACATTTGTAAAAGAGAAATGGATACGATACGGACACACAAAGAATGTGTAATTAGTGGATTCGTATATCGAAGCGTAGGTTTGTTTAATTGTGTTTTTGAAAATTAAATACCATGGTTTATTCTAGGGCGGAAAGGGTAGATATCATTTCGCTTTATTTTATGAACAATAAGTGTGAAGTTCTTTAATGAAAAATATCAAGATAAACAGGTCAGTAGGAAGTATGTTCTAGAGTTAGTGAAAAAACTTCAAGATACTGAAAATGTAGCTAATAAAAAACGAGAAAATAGACCGCCTGTAGTTAATACAGCTAGTGAAGTTGCAGTTTTAAGACATGTTCATCTAGGTCTTACGTTAAGTACAAGGCAATTAGCATCTGTGTCTGGGATCAATCGAACTAGCATTCAAACCGTTTTGAAGAAGAACACATTCCATCCCTATAAAATACATTTAGTGCAGGAACTTAATGAGTGAGCGAGTAGCGAACAATCCACAGTTTCTTTTTAATAATTGTTTCTCCGATGAATGGAGCTTTTTTATGATCGGTACCGTAAATCGTCATAATCGCCGCTACTGGCCTGATTCAAACCCAAGAATTTTCCAGGTGGTACATACACAGCAACCGCAAAAATTAAATGTATGGGCTGGCATTTTCGGTGACCGGCTGGTGGGTCCATATTTTTTACCTGGTAATTTGACTGGCGAAATGTATTTGCAATTACTGGAAGATGCTATTGACCCTACCTTGACCGATATTATTGAAAATGACCAACAGTATAGTGAAGATCATTTAGTGTATCAACAGGGACGGTGCTCCTTCGCATTATGCTTTGATTGTTCGTCAGTATTTAGACCAACATTTTCCACGGCACTGGATTGGGAGAAGGGGTAGCATTGAATGATCTCCACGGTCACCAGATTTGTCGCCCCTTGATTTGTTTTTGTGGGGATACCTCAAAAGTAAAATCTACAAAATACAAACAGCATCTTTAGAAGATTTGCGTCATAGAA
This sequence comes from Hermaeophaga mercurialis, assembly GCA_951812935.1. NCBI lineage: Eukaryota > Metazoa > Arthropoda > Insecta > Coleoptera > Chrysomelidae > Hermaeophaga > Hermaeophaga mercurialis. The sequence goes on from OX638363.1 coordinate 22,375,917, forward strand.
TTGTCGAGGAGTGCCATCGAATCACTCCGGAAATTCTTCGGAATATGCGAGAACATT